>OX345715.1:4230000-4700000 GCA_947044815.1 Apomyelois bistriatella | reverse complement strand
CAAGTTTGTGCTATTGAAAATGCTTCGATTCGTAACAATTCTAAACAATATTGTCCGAGATGTCGTACGGATTCGCATTCTTTAGGTACTTGTCGGCAACCTCGTTATCTCATCTGTTTTAAATGTGGTTCTAAGGGCTTTAAGTCCACTAATTGTCCTAAATGTAATAAAATAAATAATAGTCAACTTCAAAAAAACTAGTAAAGGCCGATCAAGGGAAATCTATGATTAATAAAACTAAAACAAATAAAACTGAGTGGCATAATTGGCTACATTATGTTGCCAATTTTTTTAATACAAAAAAACTCTCCTCGATCGGCAGTACAAACAATTATACTCCTTATATTCCCGTCACATTGAACGGTAAAAATACTATTGGTTTGCTCGATTCTGGTTCTTGTTTAACCATTCTGGGTAATAATTCCCATGATCTCTTCTTAAAAGGTTTAAAACTCGATACTTCGAAACCTTTAGAATTTATCACTGCTGGCGGCGATAAATATTCGTCGCTCGGCTCGGTGCTTCTTCCTTTTGTATTCCAGAATAAATCTATTTCTCTGGTTACTCATATTGTACCAGGAATAAAAAATTCTTTGATCCTGGGTATGGACTTCTGGAAGGGTTTCGGTTTGTTTCCGGACCACATAGTGACGGTTTCGCCACCGAGTAAACTTGGTACTAGTGTCGCGGAATCACAATCCGGCGCCGGTAGTAAATTGGTTTCTTTTGATAGTCTGACAGAGGATCAGAGGGCTGTCGCTAACAATATTATTTCTCAATTTACCGATATTTCCTATCAGAAAAGGGGTCTTGGTCGTACTTCGCTCATTACTCATTCGATCGATACGGGTGACAGTCCTCCAATTCGTCAGCGTTACTATAGGATGTCCCCCGAAAAACAGCGTATTTTGATAGAACATGTCGATGAAATGCTTAAGGAGGATGTAATTGAGCCTTCGGAAAGTCCTTGGTCTAATCCCATAATACTTACTCCTAAAAAAAATGGCGAATTGCGTTTTTGTTTGGACAGTCGCAAATTAAATTCAGTAACAAAAAAAGATGCCTATAAATTGCCATATATTTCTGAGATTTTGGATAATTTAAGGGATGCTAAATACCTATCTAGCTTGGACATTTCAAAATGTTTTTGGCAGACTTTAATAAAAAAAGAGGACCGTTGCAAGACTGCTTTTTATGTTCCTTCTCGTGGTACATTCCAGTTCAAGTCTATGCCCTTTGGTTTAACAAATGCACCTGCGACTCAGCAGCGTTTAGCTGATATTTTATTTTACGGTCCAGAGTTCGAAAATAAAGTTTTTTGCTTCGTAGATGACATAATTTGCATTTCTAATTCATTTAGTAACCATATTTCACTTTTAACAAAAATATTAAATAAATTAAAGCAGGCAAACTTAACTATTAATCTTGATAAATGTAACTTCTTTAGAAATAAACTTAAGTACTTGGGCTATATAGTGGATTCAGACGGTCTTCACGCCGATCCCGATAAGGTTAATTCAATCACGAATTACCCTGTACCGACTAACAAAAAAGAGGTTCGTCGTTTTCTTGGCGCGGCGTCATGGTATAGAAGGTTTATACCTAACTTTAGTTCCTTAGCGGCGCCCCTTAATAAACTAACTTCTAACAGCAAAAAGTCGCCAGCGTTTTCTTGGTCTCAGGAGGCGGATTTGGCCTTTACTAAATTAAAGAGCTGTTTAGCTTCCTCTTCGGTGTTGTCTTGTCCAGATTACACCCAACCTTTTGAAATACACGCTGATAGCAGTGACTTTGGTATAGGGGCAGTTCTTTGCCAGATATTAAATGGGGAGGAAAGAGTCATAGCCTTCTACAGTAAATCCCTATCGGATCAAGAACGTAACTATAGTGCTACTGAGCGCGAGGCGCTTGCCGTTCTATCTGCTATCGAACACTGGCGTTGTTACGTAGAAAATGGGCTAAAATTCGTGGTGTATACGGATCACGCCGCGCTTAAGTGGTTCCTCACTCTTAATAATCCTACTGGCCGACTGGCCAGATGGGGTGTTCGTCTATCTGCTTATAACTTCGAAATAAGGCATCGTCGGGGTTCTGATAACTTAGTCCCAGATTTTCTTTCCCGTAATCCTAATATTATGTCCACAACATTTAACGTAAACTCTAATATAACAGCTATTTCCACTAACGATCCTTGGTACTTGAATATTTTTAATGGCTGTACAAAATCTCCCACTTCTTATATAGACTATCAAATAATAAATAACAAACTATATCGTTTCAAAAAAAGTCTTAATCCTTTAACTAGAGAGTTTCAATGGAAAGAAGTTGTTCCGGCCGAGCAAAGATCACAGATAATAAAACAAAACCATTCTTTGCCCACTGCTGGTCACCTCGGTATATTCAAAACTTTTAAGCGTCTATCTCTTACCTATTATTGGCCAGGCATGTACTCGGATGTTGTTAGCGCGGTTAATTCGTGTGATGAATGTATCGCTCATAAACATCAAAATCACTCAACTCTGGGTCTTATGGGTGGACCTAAGTCTTGTTCTAAACCATTTCAGGTCATAAGTATCGATTTGATAGGTCCATTACCTCCTACTAGAAAACAAAATAATTTTATTTTTGTGGTCTGTTGTTGTTTTTCTAAGTATTGTTTGCTATTCCCTATAAAACGAGCCACAGCTGAAGTAATAACAAAAATCCTCGAAGAAAATGTTTTCTTAGTACATGGCATTCCTTCAACTGTCATACTAGATAACGGTAAGCAATTTATTAGTACACAATTTAAAAACTTAATATCTAAATATAAAATTCCCAATTTACACTACACTCCATTTTATACGCCCCATGTTAACACCGTAGAACGATATAATAAAACTATAACTACAGCTATTTCCACATTTATTGATAAAGACCACAGGGTGTGGGACACAATAATACCTCAAATACAATTTGCAATGAATTGTGCCGTTAACGAAGTAACCGGTTTCACACCATCATTTCTTGTTTACGGTCGTGAACTGATAACGTGCGGATCTCGATATGTTGTGTCAGATCAGAATATGGTACATGAGCCTATAGATTGTTATGCTGAATCGCTTGGTCATTTATCTAATATCTTCGAGAAAGTACAGGCGGCTCTTTTGTCGGCTCATCAACGTAATTGTCAGTCGTATAATCTTCGCCGTAAGCCGGCAGAATTTAATGTTGGTGATGTTGTTTGGAGGCGAACATTCTACCTAAGTGATAAGGATAAATATTTCTCAAAAAAATTAGCACCTAAATTTATTAAATGTAAAATCGTAGCAAAAAAATCTCCCTTAGTATATAAACTTTCAGATATGTCGGGTAAGCCGCTGGGCGAATGGCATATCAAAGACATTAAACTAATCAACTATAAACAATAATTATAACTAAAAATAATTCAATCTTCTTAAATAGTTACAAAAACCTCGTACGTTCAGCCGTACATTATAGTTTGTATGAATTGTTGTGCTGTTGACTGTACTCGAGTCTAGTTCCTGCGTTCGATTAATATTGTAGTAGTATCACCTGTTTGTGTTGCGATCATGTTATGTAACTAGGTACTTAACATTCCTTTGTTCTCTGCTAGACTGCTCGCGCACCGGTGGCGCTGTCTGCGCTTATTTTGTTTTATGTAGTTATGCATTAATACATCAATCCTTATTAATACCAATTTTTTTTTGCAAATTACTTTAACCTGTTCGGCTCGATTCTGTTCGCTGGCTAGTACCGTATCCTCCTGTTAGTTAGCCACCTACATGCACTTATTAGTATATATACTATACTGGAACTTCTCCAATTTCAGGGTTCCGGCCAGCCGTCTACCAGCTGCCCACCAGCGCCGGCCAGCCGTCTACCAGCTGCCTGCCAGCGCCGGCCAGCTGTCTGCTCCAGCACCATCTACTGACGGCGAGCAGTCGAATTTCCCGGCTAAGGGAAATTCTGGTCTAACGGGGGGGGTGTGTGACGTCGCGCATTCTCCTACGGCGGTCCTTCCTCGCTGCCCCGCACCGCATCACCCCCGAGGGCCATATATAAGGCTGCGCGCGTCCAGTGGAAGACCTCTTTCGGCTGACCTCACCATCTCAAGTTAAGTGGCTGGCTATTTCATAGCGGCTGCCTGACTGGATTTCGTGCCTACTTTGATCTCACGACCCCTATAATCTCTCATTAACGGTTATCTTTAAGAGTCTAACCTTTTGTAAAGTACAAATAATAAATATTGTGCGATTCGCTGAAACCTGGATTTATCTTCTCTCCTCACACATACCTTAAGTAATTAGTAAATTCCACCTACGTTATAAGTCTGTGTGTGTGTGTGTGTGTGTGTGTCACCTGTTTGAGCCGCGCGGGCCCGGGCGCGGCGGGCGCGGGCGCGGGGCGCGGCGGCCCGGACAGTCTGTGTGTGTGTGTGTGTGTGTGTGTGTGTCACCTGTTTGAGCCGCGCGGGCCCGGGCGCGGCGGGCGCGGGCGCGGGGCGCGGCGGCCCGGACAGTCTGTGTGTGTGTGTGTGTGTGTGTGTGTCACCTGTTTGAGCCGCGCGGGCCCGGGCGCGGCGGGCGCGGGCGCGGGGCGCGGCGGCCCGGACAGTCTGTGTGTGTGTGTGTGTGTGTGTGTGTGTGTCACCTGTTTGAGCCGCGCGGGCCCGGGCGCGGCGGGCGCGGGCGCGGGGCGCGGCGGCCCGGACAGTCTGTGTGTGTGTGTGTGTGTGTGTGTGTGTCACCTGTTTGAGCCGCGCGGGCCCGGGCGCGGCGGGCGCGGGCGCGGGGCGCGGCGGCCCGGACAGTCTGTGTGTGTGTGTGTGTGTGTGTGTCACCTGTTTGAGCCGCGCGGGCCCGGGCGCGGCGGGCGCGGGCGCGGGGCGCGGCGGCCCGGACAGTCTGTGTGTGTGTGTGTGTGTGTGTGTGTGTCACCTGTTTGAGCCGCGCGGGCCCGGGCGCGGCGGGCGCGGGCGCGGGGCGCGGCGGCCCGGACAGTCTGTGTGTGTGTGTGTGTGTGTGTGTGTGTCACCTGTTTGAGCCGCGCGGGCCCGGGCGCGGCGGGCGCGGGCGCGGGGCGCGGCGGCCCGGACAGTCTGTGTGTGTGTGTGTGTGTGTGTGTGTCACCTGTTTGAGCCGCGCGGGCCCGGGCGCGGCGGGCGCGGGCGCGGGGCGCGGCGGCCCGGACAGTCTGTGTGTGTGTGTGTGTGTGTGTGTGTGTCACCTGTTTGAGCCGCGCGGGCCCGGGCGCGGCGGGCGCGGGCGCGGGGCGCGGCGGCCCGGACAGTCTGTGTGTGTGTGTGTGTGTGTGTGTGTCACCTGTTTGAGCCGCGCGGGCCCGGGCGCGGCGGGCGCGGGCGCGGGGCGCGGCGGCCCGGACAGTCTGTGTGTGTGTGTGTGTGTGTGTGTGTGTCACCTGTTTGAGCCGCGCGGGCCCGGGCGCGGCGGGCGCGGGCGCGGGGCGCGGCGGCCCGGACAGTCTGTGTGTGTGTGTGTGTGTGTGTGTGTGTCACCTGTTTGAGCCGCGCGGGCCCGGGCGCGGCGGGCGCGGGCGCGGGGCGCGGCGGCCCGGACAGTCTGTGTGTGTGTGTGTGTGTGTGTGTGTGTGTGTGTCACCTGTTTGAGCCGCGCGGGCCCGGGCGCGGCGGGCGCGGGCGCGGGGCGCGGCGGCCCGGACAGTCTGTGTGTGTGTGTGTGTGTGTGTGTGTGTCACCTGTTTGAGCCGCGCGGGCCCGGGCGCGGCGGGCGCGGGCGCGGGGCGCGGCGGCCCGGACAGTCTGTGTGTGTGTGTGTGTGTGTGTGTGTGTCACCTGTTTGAGCCGCGCGGGCCCGGGCGCGGCGGGCGCGGGCGCGGGGCGCGGCGGCCCGGACAGTCTGTGTGTGTGTGTGTGTGTGTGTGTGTGTCACCTGTTTGAGCCGCGCGGGCCCGGGCGCGGCGGGCGCGGGCGCGGGGCGCGGCGGCCCGGACAGTCTGTGTGTGTGTGTGTGTGTGTGTGTGTGTCACCTGTTTGAGCCGCGCGGGCCCGGGCGCGGCGGGCGCGGGCGCGGGGCGCGGCGGCCCGGACAGTCTGTGTGTGTGTGTGTGTGTGTGTGTGTGTCACCTGTTTGAGCCGCGCGGGCCCGGGCGCGGCGGGCGCGGGCGCGGGGCGCGGCGGCCCGGACAGTCTGTGTGTGTGTGTGTGTGTGTGTGTGTGTCACCTGTTTGAGCCGCGCGGGCCCGGGCGCGGCGGGCGCGGGCGCGGGGCGCGGCGGCCCGGACAGTCTGTGTGTGTGTGTGTGTGTGTGTGTGTGTCACCTGTTTGAGCCGCGCGGGCCCGGGCGCGGCGGGCGCGGGCGCGGGGCGCGGCGGCCCGGACAGTCCGGATATCTCCTCGTGCTCCAGGATCGCCGGCACGATCAGCCGGTCCAACTGACGCTCCAGTAGGTGGATCAGACCTGCGGGACAATACAATAGTCTATACTCCTATTACAGCTGTCAAATCGTATACATTTTTTTTCTCTTTTTTTTTTGATGTGGATATAATCCACAATATGGCAGTCAAACATATAGCTTATTTATGCCAGTATCAAGTTTTACATATGTTCCTCATTTTGTCGAGTCACAGTTATGACGTGTGAAGGAGCTAAGTCAGTAGTCATGTCTAGTCAAGTTAGTCAAGGGCTAAGTGAAGCGTGAAACTTTATTATGCACAAATACTCGAAAAAACACAAATATTACAATATAAATACAATGACGATAACTGGGCGACTTTAGCTTGGCGCCAAAACTCATTTACTATACATTTTCTTGTTATAGTCTCTGTCGCACTTCTATATTATCCACATTTCTGTTCTGCTATTGACAGCTGTCACAGAGATCAAGCTATATTTCTCGATTCTCGACTTCGATTAAGCCCAGAGATAATCCAATAGGAATCCAAATGTCATTGTCATGTTGGTTTTGGTTGTCATGAATGTCATTCATGACTGATGATGACAATGACATTTGTTTTTTTTTTACCGAACGAAGCAAAGGAATAGACCTCAAAAACTGTAGCGACACATTCGTCATTAAATATAATATTTTATTTAAAATAATTGGCTGATTCTAAAAATCTGAGATTTATTTCTGGTATCAAGAAACCTTATTCCTACCGACAGAAAAAAATTCAAGCGTTTTAAAAAAAATCACTCCTACCCTATTATTTATTTAATAAAGTACCAAATCAGTTTATGGTAGGGTGACGATAATTTAAAAAATGTGTCTTAATAATTCACACAGTTATTTCGCTGAAAATAAGTGCGATCTTAATTTTTTTTTTCAACCCTTGCAGCGGCACCTATTGGCAAAAAAAGCCTTAAATGGAACGCCTCAGAGCGAGGTAACGCCGCATTGCGTCGTTTTTCGTGCGTGCAGCCGGCTCCATCGAATTATAAGACGTTGTCACGTCAAAAAGGAACTAAATCTTTTAAGGAATGTGATGAGCACATGGTTCCACTCACCCTGGTATATCCAGACGGCGATGTCACTAAGCACCTGCCTGTACTCTGACAAGTCGAAGATTCTAAGACACTGCTGGTTTTGTCGCGGCGTGTTGGCTGTCTGGTATACAGCGTCGCCGCTGTATTGCCGAAGGTTGTTCAGGAGTCTGCAATAGGAGAGTCAAACTTTAACGCTGTCTACCGTCTTCGTCAATCGTCAAGTCATTCACTAAACGTGGAATTTTTTTATGATAAACTCTAAACCTTTATTTTTTTCATGTAGAATGTGTGTCTCATAAACCTGTGTAAATTGCCCTAGCTTGCACGTATTGGGAAACTGTAAGTGCTATCAGTGCCTTTATTCAATAAATAAATAAATATGACGAATCGAGAATGCTAATCAGAGCTGTATTCAAAATGGCGGATCAGGATGGGCAAACCAAATCGTAAGATCAAGGTGGAAAACCAAAAAAACTGACCTGAGCGGGTCACAAAATGGCGGACCAAGATGGCGGATCAAGATAGCTCGTCACAGCGTGTTATTAAGATGGCGGACCAGATTGCGTATCATCAAAATAGGTGATCAAAGCTGTAATAAGACGTTGAGCATGTTGGCGAGGCATTATGCTCGAAGTTTCTTGATTTTTATTTTGATAACGATGGCTGAAAAGTGTATAATCAAGATGGCGGAACAGATAGTATCATTTATTTATTTAATCATAGAAAATTGTACATTACAGTTCAACAACCAAAGCGTTGCACAACTTAAAGTAGGACACAGAGTCATTCATCCTTTGCACAAAATAATAATATTTCTCTCACTAAACGCTCAAAACTGTCAGCAAAAAGATCACATTCAGCACCTTGTACCGATGACAGGAACGCGTTGAGTCCAGTAAGTCCACGCAGCACAGGGGACTGTGCCCTAGCAACCGTCCGTGATAAGGGAACATCAAGTAACTTGTGTCGCCTACCACGCAAGTATTTATCCGGCACAAAAAGTCTACAGACGCGTGATACTAGTTCCGGACAGTCTGATTCTCCACGAAGGCAACTACATTAAAATGGCGGACCAAGATGGCTCACTAGAGCTGTATTTGCATGTCAATTGTTGGCTCAACACGCTTGTTCAACTTAATCTAGACGTAGGTACTCTTTGTCCTAACATGTATTCCTACCGTGTTTGCCTGCAAATAAATTTATTTCATTTTATTTCATTTCATATTCAAAATGGCGCATTAAAATGGCTGGTCGAACTGTGACATTTATGAATCAAAATAGCGGACCAAGATGGAAAGAGCGTGTTATCAAAATGGCGGACTAGATCGTATGACAAGATGGCGGATTCAGAAGATGGCAGTGAAAATCATGTTCTAAAGATGGCCGACAATGATGGTTGATCAAATCTGTAAACAAGATGGCGGACAAAGATGGCTGACCTGAGCATGTTGGCGAGCCACAGCGCGTTATGCTCCACGCTGTCGACCTTCCTCTTCAGGGTCTTCTTGATGCCGGTGCGAACCGCCTTCATCAGTTTATAAATCAAGATGGCGGACCAAGATGGTTGCAGAGAACGTGATATCAAAATGGCGGATTAGAGTGTGTCACAAGATAGCGGATGGCAGTAGAGAACATATTTTTAAGATTGTCGAACATGTTTGATTATAGCTGTTATAAAAATGGCGGACTAGATCGTGTGCCAAGGTTTAAGGTTTTAAGGTGGTCGACCATGGCGATTGATCAAAGTTGCGGACTAGAGCGTGCCACAAGATGGCGGATTAAGAAGATGGCAGTACAAATCATGTTTCAAAGATGGCGGACCAAGATAGTTGGAGAGCGTGTTATCAAAATGGCGGACAAGAGCGTGTCACAAGATGGCGGATGGCAGTAGAGAACATATTTTTAAGATTGTCGAACATGTTTGATTATAGCTGTTATAAAAATGGCGGACTAGATCGTGTGCCAAGGTTTAAGGTTTTAAGGTGGTCGACCATGGCGATTAATCAAAGTTGCGGACTAGAGCGTGCCACAAGATGGCGGATTAAGAAGATGGCAGTACAAATCATGTTTCAAAGATGGCGGACCAAGATAGTTGGAGAGCGTGTTATCAAAATGGCGGACAAGAGCGTGTCACAAGATGGCGGATGGCAGTAGAGAACATATTTTTAAGATTGTCGAACATGTTTGATTATAGCTGTTATAAAAATGGCGGACTAGATCGTGTGCCAAGGTTTAAGGTTTTAAGGTGGTCGACCATGGCGATTGATCAAAGTTGCGGACTAGAGCGTGCCACAAGATGGCGGATTAAGAAGATGGCAGTACAAATCATGTTTCAAAGATGGCGGACCAAGATAGTTGGAGAGCGTGTTATCAAAATGGCGGACTAGAGCGTGTCACAAGATGGCGGATGGCAGTAGAGAACATATTTTTAAGGTGGTCGACCATGATGGTTGATCAAAGCTGTAAACAAGATGGCGGACAAAGATGTCTGACCTGAGCATGTTGGCGAGCCACAGCGCGTTATGCTCCACGCTGTCGACCTTCCTCTTCAGGGTCTTCTTGATGCCGGTGCGAACCGCCTTCATCAGTTTATGCATTTTGGCCTCATCGTCCACGTGGTCCATGTGACGCAGCATCATGAACAGGATGTAGGCCGGTAATCCGGGTAGGAGGGTTACCGCTACCTTTGGTTTTAGATCTGGGAAGAACGTGATGTGTTTATTATTGATGATTATGGAATGAATCCTTAATTGGCTTGTTTTTTTTTAAATATGTACAACCTTTTAAGGTCCCTCTTTAGAGGGGCATGAAAAGTGTCCTTTAGGGTCAAAAACGCGCTCGTGGCACTCCGGGTATTGCAGGCATCGGTAACCGCTTTCCATCAGGTAGTACATAGGCTTGTTTGCCTACAAAGTAGTATAAAAAAGGCTAAATCTAAAGTGACTATATAATCTTATCAACTGCCTCCGTGGTCCAGTGGTTAAGGCGTTTGCCTGTAGACCGGGGGGTGGTGGGTTCGATTCCCACGGAAAGCATACTTTATTTAGTCATGTTATTTCAGTTTGGTTAGGACATTGCAGGCGTGAATCACCTGATTGTCTGACAATAAAGATGATTCCGTGCTTCGGAAGGCACGTTAAGCCGTTGGTCCCGGCTGCCATCTGGTAGTCTTTAAAGGAAACACGTCAGAGGCTGAGGGGAGGTTCCGAAGAACTCTGGCACCATCGTGTGCATGATGGATTGATAGTGTCACTTGCACGAAATTATAAAGAATTTGTATTTAATCCAATAAAAAGGTTAAATCACTATCTTTATCACTATCACTACATACCTAGTATAAAACACAGTCGCTTTCTCTGTCCCTATATCCCTATGTATGCTTAAATCTTTAAAACTACGCAACGGATTTTGATGCGATTTTTTTAACAGATAGAGTGATTTAAGAAGAAGATTTTTATGCCCATGCAAGGCCGGGGCGGGTCGCTAGTAAATAGGTAAATTACTAACCAGTTATAAGTTTTTTGATGATGACGGGTTCGTCCCGCTCGTTGTATTCAAACATTCCTAAATATTCCCTCTCTTTCTTGCGCGTCACTGGCGCCATCTCTAAAGGCAGCGACGCGTTAACTGGAACTACTGCATCTGAAATAATAAAAGGTACAGTGAGCTACAAAAAATGAACACCACCTTACGTACATACGTACTGTACTTCTTAGGATATTTACCTGAAATAAATGATTTATTATTATAAGGTTATATACTATTAAGACTACGACCCACCTGATGGAAAATGGTTACCGTAGCAGGAATGTCACGAGCGTGTGGCCATACTTTTCTATGTAGCCTACACATACACATAATAGAACACTTTGGCACTCTTTCGTATCAAAGGCTATGATCCACGGATTACCAAACCAGCGGAGTAAATAAATACATTTAAAAAAAAATTAAAGTGAAAATAAAACTCTATTTTGAACCTTAACACATTGACATTATGGCTGGGTTGCACCAACTTACTATAACAATAACTGTGTAGTCAAAGTACCGGTTAGGTTAAAAATGGGTTTCACTATTTTACCAATCGTCAAAATACGTCATAACTTTTACGCTAACCGTAACCGCCCAAACTTGACCGGTTAGCGCTATTGTTATTGTCAACTTATCTGTCAGACGGGTCGAATAACCTCCACGGACGTCATTATACTTGTAACCCTGGTAACTAACTATGCTACAAAATACGACGGTGCAACCTGCAGCTTCAGCGGTTATAGTTAGCAGTAATGTTACAGTTACATTTGACTTTAGCTGTTACGATAACTGGTACTTTGGTGCAACCCAACCTAAGAGTCACTTAACTAACAAGTGTGCTGAAAAATTAATTTGGTTAGTGGATCAATTATGAACCTAAAAGCAATGACATTAAGAGTCACTTAACCAACAAGTGTGCTGAAAAAAATATTTGGTAATTGGATGTGGTCACTTACCACCGCTGTCCAGGATATCGTTGACGTCTTCCACGCCGACCTCCTTCAGCTTATTAACAAGCAGCCTGATTTGGTTCTTGTATCGGCGACAGCTCTCCGATAGCTTGTCGACACGCTCCTAAAATAATGCCACATTTGTACCCATTCAATGCAAATAAATCTATTCTATTCTATTCTAAAAGACAAATAAATACAATACTCAATCACAGAATTTAGAAATATTAACAAGAAGTGGCATAGCGCACGAAAAACGTGTCACTAGATTGGCTTGCAAGCCAACGTTTCACACAGAAAAAATAGGCGGGGAATTTGATTGCGTCATTTATTGCCACTATTATTGATCGATAATATTAGGTGACTTTGTTGTAAACTACGTAATACATTTCTAATAAGGTGTGGTGTGGTTTACATGTATGAATTGAAGATAAGAAGAGAGAATACGCTGCCACACTGATCCTGGAGCTAAATCCGCGTCAAAACATTTCTATAATTTTCGGATAATTTCTCTGTTCTGTGTTCTCAATCAATGGCTGGTTGACTGGAAGAGATCCCTATATGGGATAAGTCCGCCGTTATATATTGGTTCAACTTTGGATAAGCCTTGGTACTCTGCAACCTTTTATTGCTTATTCGGCAAACGTGGACATTTTTTTATGATAAACTCAAATTTATTTTTTCATGTAACCAACTATTATTATAAATGCGATAGTCTAAGATAACTGCCTCCGTGGTCTAGTGGTTAAGGCGTTTGCCCGTACACCCGGGGGGTCGAGGGTTCGATTCCCACGGGAAGCATACTTTGTTTAGTTATTTCCAGTTTGGTTAAAACATTGTGTGAATCACCTGACTGTCTGATAATAAAGATGATTCCGTACTTCGGAAGGCACGTTAAGCCGTTAGTACCGGCTGCCATCTGGTAGTCGTTAAAGGAACCACGTCAGAGGCCGAGAGGCGGTTCCACTCTGATACCAGGGTCTTGCATGGTCGATTGACCGTGTTTTATTAAACTTTTTTAATAATCTTCAACATTCAATGATAAAACTTATTGTAGTTTCGTCTGATTTGACTCAAATTTTGTAAGAAAATGCTGCAGTGTAGCTTGTGGCGCCGCTTCTTCTCCACTTGCGCTTTGTAAATGGTGGTAAACTTAATACAAGTAATGATTCACGTCAATAAGTGATAAGAATGTATAGTGAGAAAATACAATTTTAATTGTTATATTACCTGCAAAGCCAAGCTTTCAGCCGCCAACCTGATGATTTCATTTTGAGCAAACTCCTGGTTCTTGTTCTTGGGCTCTTGACTCAAATCCGAGCTGAGCAACCTACAATAAAACAATTTGCAATAATAATTTAATCTTCTCAGCATCATCATTTCAGCCAGCAGGCTGTCCACTGCTGGACATAGCCCCCCCCCCAAGGATTTCCAGAACGACCGGTTGTCGCGGCCTGCATCCAGCGCCTGCCTGCGACCTTCTTCAGGTCATCTGACAGCATCTTGCATATGACAGCATCTGATGCATCTTCTAACTTTCTACTTAACCCATGGAGCAGTAAACCAACCGGAGCGGCTACCGACAGGCAACCCCCTCTGCCGAAAGTATAAGACCGCCGGTCATACTGCTAGTACTTGTGAGCGTGTATTATTTTGGTTGTGTTGGACAATTCTGTCAAGAGTACGCGTAAGTGTGTGTGAATAAGAGTCGAAACTTATAATATTACTAGCTGTTCCCCGCGGCTTCGCCCCGCGTGGGACTCGGTTATATCGTGCCCAAAAGAAGCCTATGTTTGACCTCAGTTCGTTAACTATATCCCTACCAAATTTCATCACAGTCGGTCCAGCAGTTTAGCCGTGAAGAGGTGAACGACAGACAGACAGACAGACAGACAGACTTTCGCATTTATAATATTAGTATGGATTATCAAAAAAAAAAAGAATTAATTTCTATACAATTAAATTACAAAGTAAAATGAACCTAGTGAAATATCACACTGAGCATTTGTCAACTCATCATTAAAAATATATCATAATTTACTTAGCCAAAACTTATTTTAAACTTATACATACATATAATCACGTTAAACCATACGGGGTAGACAGAGCCTATAATCCTATAATTTGGCGGTAAAATTTAAAAAGCACTTTCAAAGGAGAGATTAAAGGCAGTATCCTGGTTACAGTGGGTTGTGAAAACAGCATTTCTTCGGTGTCAGAGATAGCATAACTTTTTAGGAATAAATTTTAAAAAGTTTTTTTTTTGTCGCATATCTAAAATATGGCAATCAAACTTATAGCTTATTTTTGCCAGTATCAAGTTTTATTTTAATGTCAGTCAAGTCAAGTCAGTAGTCATGTCTAGTCAAGTTAGTCAGACGGCTAAGTGAAGCGGTGAAAAATTTTATTTACATAATCTTGGGAGATTTTGGTGACAAGGATTAAAGTCACTTATACGACATTGTACCACTTCCCAACACTTACACTTATTCACGAAGACTAAGCGAATAATAATCCACACTTATTATGCACAAATACTTGAACAAAAAATACAACACCGACATGTTGTGACTTTAACCTTCCCGCCAAAACCTCCAAACCGCCAGACATTTGACGACCTCCGTGGCGTAATGGTTAACATGCCAGCCCGCTACTCAGGAGGTCCTGGGTTCGATTCCCGGTCAGGTCAAGATGAAAAATGTTATTTTTCTGTTTGGCCTAGGTCTTGGATGTTTATCTACATGTGTATTCTAAAATATAGTATCGTTGAGTTAGTATCCCTTAACACAAGTCTCAAACTTACATTGGGGCTAACTCAATCAGATAAATCCATCCAAGAACCATCACGATAAATACATCAATCCCTATTATTGAATTATATTTAGAGAGTTGTGAAAAAAAAAAGTTATTTGCAATTTGGTGGTGGCGGCCATGTTGGATTTGAAAATTGTCATACTATACATTGTTCTAACTACTTAAGCCATTTTATTAGATACATATATTGAGGGAGTTGTGAAAAACATTTTACCATTTTATTCAATATTTTATATATTTTATTATTTTCTGTCATTTTATGGCAGCGGCCATCTTGGACCGAATTCTTTAAACATAGCTAAGAACACTTTCGACTAATTCACCTGTATTTTTGATAGAAACAAAATATAAAGGTTAAATATTCCACTCATAATTCTTTATTATAACTTAAAAATAATATCACAAGAATTTATCTTAACAAAATTAAACTATGCATAAATAATAAAACTTAACAATTAATTTTTAAACCATTTAAGTCTATAGAGTAACATTAAATATATTTTCTAACAAATAGGAAAAAAAGAAATGGTCTCAAGTTTTACACACAAAAAAAGAATGAAATAAAATGAAATTCGACTTGACGATTGAGAAATGAGTAAAGAGGACAGATAAAATGAAAAGTAATCGAGAATACAAAAATTAAAGGAAAATTGGGTTTAAAAAAAATTAATAGTCTAGTCACATAGGCGATATGACGAGGAAACCAAGGATATGATGGAGAACCAATGATTAGAAAAAGAAAGATTCAAACAAAATTAACTGTTAACTACCAATAAACTCAAATGGTTAAAAGCATCAGTCTTATAATCTTAAAATATATATGTCATTAATAATACTATGAACTATAATAACATAAAATAACTTATCACAGTAACTTATAATAATTAATAACAGTCAATCATAAAATCTCTTAAAATCAAAATAATAACAACAATAACATCTATCCCCTTATTTATAAAAAAATAACAAACGATTGTTAAGCCTATTTTAGCTAAAAATGTGTTTTGTCTCTTTCTTCCACGTTAAATATCGCTAAGAGAGAAAGGGAGAAAACAAATTTTCGTTTATATCAGCTTAATTTTTATGAATAAGTGAAATTAAGAATTTGAATAACCTCCTCATCATTATTAATAAATTTAATAAATAAAACACAGCCACAGAGTATTACAAAATTTGAATGAATTTCAAAACGCCGAAAAATGAGAATGTAAAATGTATAAATGTGTTCGTGTTGAAAATGAAACTTGTGTGTGTTGCGTGTGTCCGTTTGTACGTATCTCGCCAACGTTTCAACAGTCTGGCCTCATCTTCTCCGCTGAAATTAATTTCAATAACCTAAACCCTAATATTTCAATAAATTAAATAATTGAGTATCCTATAGTGACACGAAAACTCATTGGCATTCAAAATCGATGGAATTAAAATAGAAAAAAAAAACTTGTAGTTTTCGAACACGAATCGGCAATGATTTTCCACATGTGGAATTCCGAAATGAATGACCAGGGCGAGAGCTGGTAGGAAGAAAAAAATGTTCGTTACGCATGATTTTACTAAAATGTGTTTTGTCTCGTTCTTACGCCTGAAGTAACGGTAAGGGAGAAAGGACCAAAATATATTCTAGCGTTGTAAAATACAGGTAATAGACTCACTATGGAATTAGCTAGTAATAGAAGCAAGTGGAGAGAACTTAAACTATACCACACAAAAAGTGGAATTAGGACTGAGTACTCACTCATTACATGCAAGCGCGTCGATCACCGACCAAGATCTTCAAATGACCAGAAAAAGGTCGCAGGCAGGCACTGGATCCAGGCCGTTTCCAACGGCATACCCCTAGTATGAGATTTTATAATCACTAGCGTCTGCGTTAGGATTTTGTATGGGATTTCTTAGTTGCCTTACTATCCGCCAGGGGCGCTGTACAGGTTTGTCATACAAAATTTTGTACAGCGCCCCTGGCGGATATGAAGGTAACTAAAAAAATCCTAACGCAGTACCCAGCGTCTGCGTTTATAAAATCTCATACTAGGAGTACTGGAAATTCTTTTGGCCTATGCCCACAGCAGTGGACTACAAGCTGAAACGATAGTAATGACTTACTTCTGATACTTCTCATTCTCCTCCCGAAGCCGCTCGATCTCTGCTTTCGTTTTGCTGATGTGCTCCGAGTAAAACTTCTTTTCAGCATACAACTCCTCTTGTAGTTGTCTAGAAAAAAAAAGCACATATTATTGTGTGCAAGAAAATCTACAATAGGCTACTTGACTCATGTCATAAATGTTAATTTCCTACACTATTTGGACCCACGAAACCAAAATATATCAATTTCTGTTAAGGTGATACCTCGGTGAACACTAACGCCACCGTCATTTAAAAATCATTACTCCCTGAAAACACAAGTTATCAAAAATCCCTCTGCTGTAATTATGGTTCTGGATCTGAAGTTAATTTTAATCATATTCAATTATTAAATTATAATTCCCTATAGTTATAAATTGCATTATTGCTTAAAACGGCCACTTTTAGCAGTTTTGCAATTTGTAACTACATTTTTTTTTCATATTCACCTGTTAATTCCTTTCTGAGCTTCGTAAGCTGAAGCCAACTCTCCATCCTCGTTGATTATATCCACATCGGAGCCGTAGTTGGATGAAGCGAGCGACTTTAGATTCACCGTCTGTCAAAATAAGGTTTACATTAGAATGGAATAAAGTCTTGTTTATGATACGCTAGCGACTTTAGCTTTACATGCCGTTAACATAAGATTAAAATTAGTGCGACATGAATTGTTGTTTCAAAAATTATTTAATTTAAGCACATATGAATTTAAACTTTTATGTTTTTCTCTACAACATAAAGCACATATTGCTTAACACTTTCGCAGACAGTTAACGAGATAACAACAGCAGTTAATTGTTATCCACGTCGAGAGGCGTAACGTCAGCGAAAGTGTTTATGAAAAAATAAGGAGTACATTTTAACAATGTAGAAAAATAACAATATACCAATTTAATTCTACGACAAAAGATCAATTTCCTTGTTTTTAAAATGTATATTTTACAACATTGATTGGGTAACAAAACATGGCAACATATTTTTTTTTTCTTTTCTACTCACATATTTTAAACCTAATAAAATAAAAAAATGTAAGTACCATGCAATGTCAGCGACAGATGCAAGCAAAAAAAAAAATAACAAAATTAGAGACAAAAATAACAAATTTAAACTAGATTCTTTAAAAAGTCAACTTTGGCTAAAGCGGTGTTTTTTAAACGTTGGTGTTGACACTGATTAACAATTTACCCATTTTTAGGGAAACTAGATACAAAATCGATCAAAAAATATTTTGAATAAAAAAAAATGTGTAAATAGAATTAAAAGGTATGCAATATACATGCTTCTATAACATTATGCTTACAGCTTTATTACTCACGACACTCTTTAGTGCTTGGAACCATGGTTTCTGTGTCAACAATCAAAAATACAATTTTTAAACAAAATACCAATACCCTTAACTTCCATATACTAATATTATAAATGCGAAAGTCTGACTGAGCTTTCACAACTTAAGTGCTGGACCGATTTTAAAGAGATTAGACATGAATATAGCTAAGGACCAGGAATCAAAGATAGGCTACTTTTGCGCGCTATATGACTGAGTTCCACGCGAGCGGAGCCGTGGGCAACAGATTGTAGTCTATATTTGAGACTAGCTTCCACTCGCAGCTTTGCTTGAGTGGATGTCAGTTATCGCCACCAAAATCTCCAAGCCAAATTTCATTTAAATCCGTCTCTTCGTGACGTGAAAAACGGACAAACATAAAAACTCGCACACACTTTCTCATTTATCATATTGTATATGAATATAAATTATCATTAATACGACTGGACTTGTTTATAAAAAAAATATCTTAGACCTTTAACTAACCGTAGTGGGCATTGCCAGGCGACGCAAATTTTATTGATAAATTTTATTTTTTTTTACTTATATTAGTAATAAATAAATAAATAAATATATAGAGACATATCAAATTACACAGATTAGCCCCAAAGTAAGTTCGCGAGTTTCAAAAAACTTGCGTTATAAGATACTAACTCAACAATACTAATAAATACTTATATAGATAAACATCCAAGTGCCATTCAGAAAATATCATTTTGATCACTGACCCCTACACGAAATGAATGAATGAATGAATCACTGACCTGACCAGGGATCGAACCCGGGACATCGTGGCAGCTAGGCATGATGACGACTAGGCCACAAAGGTCATCAATGTTTTTCTATCTATGCATATTCCCGAATATATCATGAGCGTACGCTCGACCGATTTTGTGCAAACTTCACATAAACCATCTACTAAATAGTCCGAACAAAGCCTAGACATTTGGTTTGGATTGGTGAGCCCGTTCTTGAGTTATAAAGTTATAACGAAAAGAGGCATTGATTTTTATATATATATTGACTAGCGACCCGTCCGGCTTCGCATGGGCATAAAAAACTTTCTCTTGAATCTATCTATCTATTTAAAAAAAAAACACATCAAAATCCGTTGCGTAGTTTTAAAGATTTTAAGCAAACATAGGGATATAGGGACAGAGAAAGCGACTTTGTATTATACACTACTAGCTTTTCCCCGCGGCTTCGCCCCGCGTGGGACTCGGTTATCTCAGGTCGTTAACTACATCCCTACCAAATTTCATCATAATCGGTCCAGCAGTTTAGCCGTGAAGAGGTGACAGACAGACAGACAGACAGACAGACTTTCGCATTTATAATATTAGTATGGATATGTAGTGATAGTGATGATGATTGATTACCTGCTTAATATAACACCTCTCTTTATTTTCAGCGGTTAAACAAGAGTTCAACCGACTCCTTTCTAATGGCAAATCTACGTAAAACTTTTTTTTAATGCTAGGTAAAGACATTTGTGGCGATTTTGTATTTTTTTATATTGCAACACTGAATTTGAATTTCAAATAAAGCACACATCAAGGCGGACTTATCCCCGATAGAGATATTCTAGTCAACCTATAAACCAAAGGTACCTACTTATTTCATTTTACATTTTATTGTTACATTACACAGAACCATCTTTGTTTGATAATATATAAAAACTGAAAGATAAATCGGTATTATTGTTTACTTTAAAAATAAATAATGATATAGGAAAGATTTCGTCATCATGCGAAACCCCAATTAAAAAAAATGTTTCACTCACCATCTACAAAGGAAAACACATCCTAATTCGTTAGTATTATTGTTCAAAATTAAACGTCATACGAATATTTTAGACGATTGTATATTCAAACGAAAACATATCGTAATTTGTCTTTGATATAGTTCAAAATCATTTAATTCAAATATGTAAGGCAGGTGTAAAAAGTGATAATTAAAACTGTAATACACGCACACATCATATCACACAAAACATTTAAAACAATTAAATTTTCAAACGAAAACATATCCTATTTCTTCAGCGTTATAGTCAAATTTTGCATAAAAGACACAAAACCAAAAAGTTAATTTTTTTAAATTTATTTTTAAACGAAAAAATATCATATTTCTTCACCGTTACAGTTAAAAATTGTAACTGTTTATTTTTTATCAAAATTCAAATATATTACCGACAGTGAACACGTTCGGTCCATGTAACACAATATTTTCAAATATATTGTTATCGTTTTAGGGATCAGTATATAAATATGACCAATCGATGACCCATATAATATTTATTGATCAAAGTTTGTCACTAAAAAGTGAGATATTAAGAGTAACCGAAATCGGCGAGTGTGTATGACGAGAGTGATGAGTGTGTGAAGAGTGAGGAAATAGCCGTGATGATATGTACCTATTATTGTGAAGCTCGATAGCCTAGCGCGGCGCGTGTTCGTAACGATAGCGAGGCGAGTGCGAGGCAATGTTTGGATTGGTCGCCATTAGTGGCATTTCTATCTTGAGCTCCTCCGTGCTTCGGAAGGCACGTTAAGCCGTTGGTCCCGGCTGCTATCGGTAGATGGCAGTCATTGGGCTATGTCAGATGCCATTAGGCAGCCTACAAAATCTTTCAGTGTTAGCCACTAACACACCTGGATCATGTTCCTATTGGTCTCATTTCCCTGTAAAAAGGGTTTCGAAGGTCGGATGGCAGTCGCTCCATTTTAATAACCAGTACCGCCAAATCAGGACCACAGTGGCGTGCATATCATAAAGACGTTTAGACGTTGCCTACCCTGTACTTTTGTAATAAATAATAAAAAAAATATATATAATCAATACAAATAAATAATAAATATTTTTTCACACAAGATATTGAATTATCCTAACAACGCCATCTATGAATGCGCGCGAACACGCGGCGCGCCGCCGCCCCGGCACATACGCGCTGCTAGCTAGCTAGGCCAGGCCAGCTTTTTAGTAAATCGTCTGAAGTTTACTACTCTCACTAAGAAATCACTATGTATAGATGTGCTTTTGCTCGTGTAGTAGTGCAAGTAAAAAACTTACATGAACAGACACATATGCGCTAAATTACGCCTGTGTGAGTAAATTTAAGACCTCGTCTAGGTGAAACAAAATTCTATGAGATGACTTTTCATCTCGCTCTCACTTTTGTTAAGGCCAATTAGAATTACGCGTTACACATACTTAAATCTGATTAGTGATTACGATCGATTGCAGCAACATGATAACTGTGTCTATTGGATAATAAACGAGTAATGCTGCAAATTTAAAAACGCATAGACTTGAAGACTTTATAGAAACAAGATGACATTCCCGATTCCGTAGGGTTATATTTCTGTATCGAAATCAACAATATGCTTGCTTTGCTTGCATGCATTTGTTTGTTTTGAATGTTTAATTAATTGATAATTGCAATGTGCATTGTTTACAATGAGGTGAAAAAATAGCACTTTTATTTTCAACAAATTTACTCAGTTGTAGTTTAAAATTGTAAAATTTTCATGTGATTCTTGTAAACCGAGTGTTTGTATACAAAAACTATAAAATGACGCGCTAAGTAATCTTTCATTTGATGAAAAAGGGCAATAATAATAAATGAACGTTACCAACCGGGATCGATTGGATTTAGTTGAAGTGAAGGGTAAGCTAACAACATTATTTAATAATATTTTCAAATTAATATGTTTGCTATGCTTTTCCAAAACTTCCACGGGAGCGGAGGGTAAGGCGGTCGTCTTAAAAATTTTCAGGGCCTAAGTACATGATTAATATATTTTAGTTTTATTACATATCTTCTTGCTCGTTACTGTTTTAGTTGTACCTAAATAGTTCTGGTCTAGGTAGGATTTTGCCTACCCTAAGGAAAATGTCTGTGCACGTCACTGCAGGACCATGATTAACAGCGTACTCTGAGCTCTGAAGCGTAAGCTGAAGATGAACCGGGCAACACGCTCGGACGAGGAAGAAGATACTTATAGATGCAGGTTCTCTATTTCGCCCAAAAAGGATTACGAAGGTCAGACGGCAATCGCTCATTATTAAAACCAGTATATTCTCCCACGTACGCTGAGGATGTGGAATGAGCTGCCATGGTTTTCCCTAGAGACTTTAACATGGATACTTTAAAAAAAGGCATGGAAAAATTCCTCAAGGTTCGGCAATGCGCACGTGACATTCCTGGTGTTGCACGCGTCCATGGGCTACGGTGACCGCTTACCATCAGGTGGGCCGTATGCCTGTTTGCCCACTAAATTGTACATCCTAATCCTTACTTCCTAACTAATATTATAAATGCGAAAGTGAGTTTGTTTGTATGTTACGCTTTCACGCCCTATCTACTGCACCAATCTTCCTGAAATTTCGCATACACGAGAAAGAAGTATTGAGAAGGACATATGATACCTTTAATCCCGGGAATAAGCACTGTTCCCGTAGGAAATATACCCAGGTGAAGCCGCGGGCGAAAGCTAGTAAAAACTTTAAAATAACTACACACAACGTCTGGTAACTAATTATACGGAACCAACGCTCAGTGCTGTTATTCGTTTATTTTATCTCACGTATTTTTTCTCAAATATATGTCTCGTATTATCGCAAAGATAAGAGCGAAAAATGCTACTCGAGTGAGACTTCTTAAGACTACTTTTTGCGAATAAAATATTGATAAATCCCTTAACTCTCTGCATTATGTTATTATTGGAACGTTATAGTTTCTTAAGGGGCTTATATCAGCCCACTAGCGCCACCAATAGCTTTATTTCGTTAACTCTAAAATCAGGTAAAATTGAAAAAATCTAAGACAGCACTTCGTGAATAACTTCTAGTATTTTTGTTATTACTTTTCATTATTTTCCTAATGGTTTATTAAAAAAAAAACTCATAACCGCCAAAAGTAGGAAAAGTAATACCAAAACAACAGCTGGCCAGAACAAGGATTTTTTTTTAAATTTTTCATCTCTTTTCTATAAATCTAATTAACGTACCTGATTGGTGAGCACACTCTTCAACTGTATACACTCGTCTCTTCTTCGATCTAGCTCCTTTTGCATCACACCCAGTTGTTCTAAAAACAAATAGTAAATTAAATCCATACTAATATTATAAATGCGAAAGTCTGTCCGTCTGTCGTGTCTGTCATCATGTCCGATTGTGATGAAATTTGGTAGAGATGTAGTTTACGACCTGAGGTCAAACATAGACTTTTGGGCACGATATAACCGAGTCCCACACGTGGCGGAGCCGCGGGGAACAGCTTGTAGTAAATAAAATAAATTCCTAATTACAAAAGAACTGGATAAATTTAAAGTAAATGTATTATTTGTTTTAAAACAATCTTTCATCTTCATTTCAGCCGCATGCTGAAAATAGGCCTCCTCAAAGGATTTCCAAAAGGACCCAGGCCGGCATGGAAGGATACAGGCCGGCATGTAAGGACCCAGGCCGGCATGGAAGGACCCCGGCCGGCATGGAAGGACCCCGGCCGGCATGGAAGGACCCAGGCCGGCTTGGAAGGACCCAGGCCGGCATGTAAGGACCCAGGCCGGCATGTAAGAGTGGGAACTTACCAATAACCTCCTTGGACACTAACAGGCTGTCACCGGCCGCCCTCAGCCTGTCCAGGTTCTCTCGTAGTTTCTTGTTCTCAATCTCCAACTCTTCTACCCTGAACCTGTCGATGTTGGGGTTACTTGGCGGCGAGGAGAGACGGTCTGGGAAAAGATGGGTGTTATAATTCAATTAAAATTCATCCTAACTAATATTATAAATGCGAAAGTGAGTTTGTTTGGTTGTTTGTTACGCTATCACGCCATATCTACTGCACCAATCTTTCTGAAATTTCGTACACAAATAGATAGAAGTGTTGAAAAGGACAGAACACCTTTCATCGAGAAAAGCACTGTTCCCGTGGAAAGAAGAAGAGTTATGTAGGTAATTTTAAGAATTTTCATTCTAGAATGAACACAACTGTACTATTTTCTGATATCTGGGGCCTGATTCTCGCGCAATCGAAGTTCACTACACCGATTTTCTCCAATTATTTTTTCAATGGTTTATCATAGTTTCTGCTTTTTCAAAAAAATCAAATTTGAAAGAATTCAATCAAAATTTATTATTTATACACATAATTAAAATTATATTTAAATTATAATTCAAATCAAATTAAAATAAAATCAAATTAAAATCATTTAATTTAAAACCCGGCCGAGACCGTTTCCGGTGCAAAGGTGCCTAGAACGTTTGCTGCGTTACCTCTTTGGATAGCTATGGCAATTCTTTTCACCATAAACCAGAGCGGGAATCCCCAGTCTTTACTGCGATCCTTTGCCACCTTTTGGCTGTTAATTGAACATTATATTATGTCTAGTTATGTGCCGTTCCCGGGAACGTTCCTTCGTTCCCAGGAACTTTCCCACAAGCCCGAGAACGTGCCCGGGAACGTTCCCTCCAAATGGAAATGTTAGGGAAATTGTAATTAAAATTTTTATTTACTGTTTTTTTTTTACAGTATATTTACAAAAGTACGAATAAGGATAGGATATACAAAAGTAAGACAATTCAATAATATTTTTTGTTTTCGTTGAGAACGTTCCCAAAAACTGGGGACATATGGGGCTATTCCCCGGGAACGGGAATTTGGGAACGGCACATCACTAATTATGTCAACGTGATAAAAAGCTATGACCGTGAATGTTAAAAATTTTCATGATAGATTCAAAACCTATGTATAAATGTATAAACCAACGTAAATGGAAGTTAAACTCACTCATCAAACGTTCCTCCAAATCGGCCGCGCGTTTCGTGGTTCTAGAAAGTTCGCTCTGTAGCGCCGATATTCTGTTCTGCATGCGTAGGACCAATCCGGCGTCTGCGATCTGAAATAGTTGATCGTTATACAAGGGAGGAAAGGAATAATTCGCGTGCGTGGTATTTAGACTACCGGCTATCGTCCGAGGAGGAATTATTTTACCAGTTTTCTGATAGATTCAATCGAATCAATCAATCACTCAGTGTATACTTACAGGAGCTCCAGAGCGGGTGGACTCTAAATCTTGTTTGATCAATCAATCAATCAGTAAATACTTACAGGAGCTCCACCGTTGGGCACTTCAATGGATCAGTTGACGACCTCCAGAGCAGATGGATTCCAGTCTTGTTTGATCAATCAATCAATCACTCAGTATATACTTACAGGAGCTCCGCCATTTGGCGCTCCAGTGGACCAATTGACGGCTTCCAGAGCCGGCCGCGTAGTCTCTACAGATCTCACTGAACCGTAGCCGTAGTCCTGACAAAAAAAAATAGTGATTTCAATTAAAGACCTAGATTGCCGCTGCAATGAGAATGGCGCTTTATCAATTACTAGCGACCCGCCCCGGCTTCGCATGGGCACAAAAACCTTCCTTTTGAATCACTCTAACTATCAAAAAAGACCGCATCAAAATCCGTTGCGTAGTTTTAATGATTTAAGCATACAAAGTGACATAGGGACAGAGAAAGCGACTTTGTTTTATATTATGTAGTGATGAATGTCCTTGACACTATAGTCAAGGACAGGGCTAAGCAGAGACTTTATTAAATAAACGAGACCGTTATTTTCCTTTTTGAATCGAAACAAAATATGTTTGTTTCTGTCAAACTTGTACAGTAACTTTCTTTTTCTTGCAAACAAAAAAAAATTGTGAAGTTTAGAATTGTACGTCAGATTTAACCCACATGCTCTTAAGTCCTCTAAAAACAAAACCCTTACACTTACCTTACCTTATGATAGTAAATCGTCACAGACGGTTTTAAAACCAATACAAAAAAGACGTGTGTCACTCGGACTGCCGCGGTAAAGCTATTGCATAGCATTGTTTATCAACTTATGCAACAAGTACGAGCGCTCGGCCGAGCTACATGGAAGGAGTGGGGGGTGTTAGGTTTTATTTTCGTTACGGAATTTCTTGATTCGCTCGCCGCGTTCAAAGCCCGCGATAAAAGCTGTGCAATAGCTGAAAAACATACATCCTAATTGTGAACTACATACATATAATCACGTCTTTATTCCATACTGGGAAGACAGAACCTTGAGCCATAAGACCTTAGGCCACGTTTAGCATAATGGTGGTTGAAACAGTAAATCAATAGTGATGGGTTGCTAGCCGCATCGCCTATGTCATGATTTCCCCATTCGGCGATTCCCTCAGACGACTTTTACGGCTTGCGCGGGAAGAGAAGCAGCTGGTACATTCTATGTTTTTCTTTTTCGTGGAAGAGTTTGTAAGCAAACCGAATATAATTTGTGCACCGCCTATTTGAAAGTCGATTGCAAAATAAACTCACGTCTTCGACAGTGGTCTCCTGTTGCGAGTTGTTGCTGGCGTCTGACAAAGATCTCCTGTGTTCTTTTGGCGCTGGCGTTCTGCGAACAATGCACATATTAATTAAATTTTTAATCAGAAGATTTATTTGTTTACTAGCTGTTCCCCGCGGCTCCGCCCCGCGTGGGACTCGGTTATATCGCGCCCAAAAGTTGTTTGACCTCAGGTCGTTAACTACATCCCTACCAAATTTCATCACAATGGTCCAGCAGTTTAGCCGTGAAGAGGTGACAGACAGACAGACAGACTTTCGCATTTATAATATTAGTATGGATTAGTATGGATTTATTTATTTTCAAATTCATGTACAGGCTGCAGAGAAATCTGACCACCTTTTAATAGCGATACGTGTGGCATGGGGGTCAGAAATCTCTGCAGCCGACTATAGACAGAAAAAATATATACAAAAGAAAAGAACATAGAATAAAGAACATTACTACAAGGGTGCTGCTTATTTCTAAAGAAATCTGCAGACCCAAGAGAGGAAACGAGAAGAAAAGGGTAACAGGCGTTTACTAGAATATTATGATATAATAAATTTACATAAATAATTCTTCCGTCCATTATTTTTATATTTATCTTGTAATTGTTTTATTGTTTAAATTATATATAATTAATAACGAAGCGTGATGCGGGTTAATTCTTATATATATATTTTTTTAATATAACTTATTTTGTTATTGAATAAATAATACTTTATAGGGTAATTCTTTGGTAATAAAAATTATTTTATTACTGTATCATTTAATGCAAGCTTAAGAACAGAAAAGCTACACAAAGGAAACTGTTAATTACAAGCATTAAGTAACCATTCGGCATTTGATTCCAAGTAAAACTACTACAAATTATATTCGGTTTGCTAACAAACAGTTTTTAGGAATGTTACTTGTGTGAAAAGGTAACTTTTATACTAATGTATCTTTTTTTATATACTTTTTACGGCCATGGAAACTTTCATTTTATTAATCTTCTTCAGTCCTACTTTAGTCAAGTCATAAAGTATTCTAGTCTAGTCAAGTGAGCCAGAGTCAGATGGCTAAGTGAAGCGGTGGAAAAATTTCACTTAGCTATAACTTGGAGATTTTGGTGACAAAGATAAAAGTCACGTAATCGACACTGTACCACTTCCCAACACTCACGCTTGTTCACGAACACTTTGGAATAATAATCCACCAATATTAAGCACAAATACTCGATAAAACCTAAGTTTTGGAAATTAAATACAGCGCGGACATAGCGACAGTTTACTTTCCCTCCAAAAACTCACTAATGTATCTAATTTTGCGCCATAGAGATAAATATAATATAAACAATACTCTTTGTTAAATTCCACGCGGACAAAGTAGCGCTCAAACTCTAGAGCGCTAGAAACTCAGCTAGTATAGAATAACAAGGAACTATAGTAAAGATAGGTACCTCTGTAAGGAATCGATCCTCTCTTGAAGCTCATATTGCGAAGATAGCAACTTCTGTCGACTTTGTCGCTCAGCTTCTAATTCCGCGCTTAGCGCCTTCTTCTCTTGTTCATGTAGTTTGTCTCGCTCTAGAAAGAGAGAAAAAAGATTTGTAAAAAATTAAAAAGTTTCAAAAAAAGTAAGGTTCAAAAAAGTATTTATTTTCGGTGTTAGCGGTCAAAACCGTCAATTTTTCTAAGCCGCCTAAAGGCATCTGACTTAGCTCAACGACTGCCATCTAGCGAGAGTAGCTGCGATGAACGGTTTAACGATTACTTGTACTAAGATTCCCAATATATAAAATAATTAAAAGTCAAACTGGAGCATATAATATTATTATATTGTATTTTTTAATACTTTAAACGGCCCTAGAAACGAGTAATTTAAGGCCTTTCTTAATTTATTAATCTTCTTAAGCCCTACTTTAGTCAAGTCAAATCAACAGTCAGTCAGTCAAGTAAGTCTACTCAGAGGGCTAAGTGAAGCGGTGGAAAAATTTCACTTAGCAATAACTTGGGAGATTTTGGTGACTTAAAGTCACGTAATAGTCACTGCACTACCTCCCAACACTCACGCTTGTTCACGAACACTTAGCGAATAATAATCCACCATTATTATGTACAAATAACGACACGCACGAAAAAACATAAATTTTGGGTAATATATCCTATACTATTAAACGAGCAATATTTTTTTTGTTCTCGCGTTTTCGAAAACGTCTCTAACGATTTCTTTAAAATTTTAAACGTAAGTTCTTACATAGACAAAAAGATAATCTAGCTAGGTGCGTAAAAATGAATTCATTTTCACGCAAACATTTCCTCCATAAAACGAGCGAAGCTCGGGCGCCCAGGGGGCTTAGCCAAAGTCACAATTGCAAAACGTTAACGTTAGATAAAAAAAGTGGAACGAATAAATACCCCATTTTATAGAAGTCCGATAAAAACTTTTAAAAATGTAAATTAAAAATTAAATAAGCGTTTCCAACCTTTCCAAAAGTGTGCCCTCTGCTCAAACTCCTTGGACCACATCACTAACTTCTTGTGACTCTCACTCCCATCATCATTTTTATCCTCCACGCTTTGAAATCCATCTTGACCCTGCTCATTTCCAGTTTCAGCACTATTTTCTATAAGCTTTGCAGCTCGACCAAGTTTTAAATTTTGAGCAACAGGCGTTGTTGCATTTTGAGCAACATTTTCACCAGGCTTACCATTGTGATCTACGTTTTCACCAGGCTTACCATTGTGAGCTACATTTTCACCAGGATTTGCATTTTGAGCAACATTTACATCAGATTTTATATTCTGAAATATGTTTTTATTAGGTTTTGCTTTTTGAGCTATAATTTCACCAGCCCTATCATTTTTAGCTGCATTTTCACCAGATTTTTCATTTTGCAATATATTTTTAGCAAACCTTTCATTTTGAACTACATTTTCACTAGGGTTTGCATTTTGAGCTCTATATGGACCAGGTTTTACATTTAGAGCTCTAATTTTACCATGGTTATCATTCTGAGCTCCATATAGACCAGGTTTTACCTTTTGAGCTACATTTTCACCTAGCTTTGCATTTTGAGGTACATTTCCACCTGGTATAGCATTTTGAGCTACATTTCCACCTGGTATAGCATTTTGAGCTACATTTTCGCCTGACTTTACATTTGGAGCAACATTATCATCAGGCTTTGCATTTTGAGCTACATTTTCACCTGGCTTTGCATTATGAGCAATATTTTCATCAGTCTTTGCATTATGAGCTATATTTTCACCTGGCTTTACATTTGGAGCTACATTTGGACCAGGATTTATATTTTGAGCTACATTTTGACTACGCTGTGCAATTGGAGCTATATTTGTACCAGGATTTATATTTTGGCCAAAATTTGCATCCTTTTTTACATTTTCAATATTTTTACCAAGATTTGCTACATCTTGACCACGCTTTCCGCTCGCAGCTTGAATATCAATTTGACGAACTTTCTCACTAACTGTTTGGTAATCTAGAAGAGGATTCCTTTCTGACGTCGCGACATTTGCTTTATTAACAATAATATCAGGTGGCAACACCATCATTGTCTTCATTTATTTCGGACTAAACTCCTGAGGCTTTTTCTACCAATCAAACGCCGAAAAAGGTAAGGTTGGATTTATACTGCGCCAACGCCTTTTTACCCGACTACGGCGAAGCCAAAAGGAAGGGTAATGATTTTACTGATAATTTTCCGTCCGCCCTAAGGTTGATTGGAAGAGATTGCCTTAGCGATAAGTCCGCCTTTGTGCCTCATTGTTTTAAGTGAAGCTGTTTTATGTAATTTTATTGTTTAGTGGTGCAATAGAGAGTATTTGTAACGTATTGTTGACTTGTCTATTATTTAATATATTGTTAAATTAATCAAAAACTTTGAAATACTTCACTTGCTTTGAAATTTAATCATGTCTTATTTTTTTACGAAAAAGGCATTGTTTTAAAATACGCGACAAACTTATTACTCAAAGCTGTTTTTCTCATAGCTGAGGGTCGTGACCACCATAATCCAAGCTGGCAGTTGGTATCCTCCAGTCATATCTATTCTGGGCCCGGTGTATGGCCTCTTGGGTGTTACATTTCAATGCTGCAAGGAGCGAATCAGTCCAGCGAGTTGGTGTTTATAACACGTCTCTTTAGCAAAATAACACAAAGTAGCAAGTTCTTTGACTGATCCAATAATTATCTGTGAGATATAGCTTTTAGTACGTGACTAGCGTAATAAATATAGATTATTGTCATACTTAAGTTACAATCACATTACTTCTCGGTCTTGTGTATGTTACGTTTATCAGACATTAAGCAGATTTTAACATTTCGCATATATTGTTCTTTACAAACGTATTTAGTACGTATGTTTGTTTTTCACACAATTATCTAGTAATATAATGTGCTATTTCTCCTTATGGTTGACTTGTAGAGAATGCTTTTATCATTAAGTCCGCAAAATGTGTAGTATTATTTCCTTGTCGAACAATAAAGTAAGTCAAAAAATTATAGTTCATTCATTCATATCGTGTAGGTATAGTTTAATCAACATAAGTAACTTCCTTATTTTATAAATTGATTTTCACAACAACACAATAACATTTTACCGCCAAAACACAGAAATATCACACACAAACACTTAGATTATTATATTAGATATTTCATAATTTTATAGGTTATTTTATTGTGAAAAAAAAAACAGGAAACTACTTTCAGTGTTGTGATTATGGAATTAATTATCGACAGTTTATCTGACGTGTATCAAGGTATCTTATCTGGTAGTTTATAGAGTCAACTCGAACACAATGATCGATAAAGATAAATATAATATAGAATGCCTATTCGCTGCCAATTGACCATTTCATTTACCAGATGGTCAGACTTAGCTTCTGCCAATTGACTTTAGGGTGGGATGACCTAGTTAAGATCGCAGGAAGACGTCGGGGTCTAAAAACGCCACTTTGAACAATTCATCGAATCGATTCATATTACGAATTCCTTAGCAATTCTGTAGCAATTCCTCTATTTTTTTGTAAAATGGCCAACTTAACTTTGCAATTCCACTTCAAAATTAAAAAAGAAAATAGGAATTGCTAAAGAATTGCTAAGGAATTCGTAATATGAATTCGATTAAATGAATTGCTCAAAGTGGCGTTTTTAGACCCACAGATCTCAAAATATTAACGAAGTATGACAAGAAAAAATGTATGGGATTGACATAACATTGACCACGTGATTTACCGCAGCTTATGTCAACCCCATACATTTTGTTCTTGTCGACATTCGTTAGCGTTTTGAAATTGTCACTTTGACTAAGCCACCATTTCTACTTTCAAAATATTAATCAATATGTACTCAATACCCGAGCGTGTTCTTTCGGTTACATTATTAGCTTACTCTAAATTATCGTACTGTTTATGATGAATACAAAACGATAGTCAAATAAAACATATCTTAGGTATATTATAAACGCGAAAATTTATAACAATGTATGAATGTTTGTTATTCTTTCACAGAAAAACTGATTTAGCTGAAATTTGGAATGGAGATTGCTTGACCCGTGGAATAACACATAGGCTATATTTCATCACAGAATTCCCACGGAAGCGGAGCCCGGGGCGACAGCTAGTTAGTCATAAATGCCACCTCTGATTTCTCCCTCTGTCCCATTTAAAAAAAAAAAACAAAAAAAAACGTGTGGCACTCGGGACTGCCGCGGTAAGGCTATTGCACAGCATTTTTTATCAACTTATGCAACAAGTACGAGCGCTCGGCCGAGCTACATGATAGGAGTGGGGGGTGTTAGGTATTATTTTCGTCACGGAATTTATTGATTCGCTCGCCGCGCTCAAAGACCGCGATAAAAACTATGCAATAGCTTAGACGTGGATCCTATCTCATCTTGACATTATAATTTGTAACAATTTATTAGTTTTTGACATTGCATGAACAATTCTGATATCAAAAATTCCTGTTTTGCATGCCATCTCTATAGTAAAATATGTAGACCATCAATTATTTGTGTACCATCTTTGTAACCATATTTAATGCAAATAAATGTTCTACTCTATTCTATTCTAAAAATAAAACAAGAATATTACCTTCGATAGCCAACTCATAATGCTCCTTGTCACTCCTCAACTCCCTCGCCAATTTCTCACTCTCCGCCTCCCACTCTTCCCTATCCTTCTTATACTGATCTTCTATCCTCTTCTTCTCCTCACTGAGCCGCTTATTGCTGTCCCTTTCACTCGTCAGTTCCGCTTGAAGTGCGGCAATGAGGTTATCTTTCTCCGAGATATCAACTTTGAGGGTTTTAGATTCAATTTCTACTAATCTGAGGAGTTCTAGTTTTGCCCTAAGGAAGAAGAATTTAATATTATTGAAATGTAAATAATAAAAAAAAAACTGAAAAAATTCAACTAAGAATAAAAAGTTTGTAAGAATTTGTGGATTACTCTTTCACAGAAAAACGGCTGAACCGATTCGGCTGAAATGTGGAATGGAGATTGCTTAGACCCTGGAACAACATACCCCATCTGGAAGTCGTTAAAGAAACCACGTCAGAGGCTGAGAGGCGGTTCCGAATAAATCTGACACCAGGGTGTGCATGGTCGATTGACCGTGTCACCTACACGAAATGATGATTACCTTGGAGTCTGAGTTCATCAGAACCACCTCTCGGCCTCTGACGTGGTTCCTTTAACGACTACCAGATGGCAGCCGTGACTAACGACGGCTTAACGTGCGCCTTCAGAAGCACGGAATCATCTTTTTTGTCAGACAATCAGGTGATTCAAGCCTGCAATGTCCTAACCAAACTGGAAACAGCTAAAAAAAGTTTGCTTCCCGTGGGAATCGAACCGACGACAGTTTGCCCGTGAAAACGTAACAGACAGATGTTCGCATTTATAATATACTAGCGACCCACCCCGGCTTCGCATGGGCATAAAAAACTTTCCCATGAATCACTCTATCTATTAAAAAAAAACATTCCAACGAATTGAGAACCTCCTCCTTTTTTGAAGTCGGTTAAAAAAACCGCATCAAAATCCGTTGCGTAGTTTTAAAGATTTAAGCATACACAGGGACAAAGGGGCAGAGAAAGCGACTATGTGTTATACTATGTAATGATAGTGATATCACACGATTGAGAAGACATATTATAATGCTATTATCTATATTCAGATGTGGGTTTATCACACGATTCTTAATACACATTAAAATAAAATATTTAATGCTATTATGTTACTTTTATATGTTACCTCAACTCCGCAAGTTGCGCCTGTAAAGGTTCAATACACTTGGCTCTCTCCAAAGCCGTTCCGAGTTTCTGCTGGAGGCTTATGATCTTATTCTCCAGGCCTTTGTTCAACTTCTTCACGTGATCCAAGCTTCGGGCTTCGATGCGCAGGCGCTTGTATTGACGCCGCGCGAGGAAGCGACGTATCTATTACGAAACAAACATACTTATAATTTACTAGCTGTTGCCCGCGGCTCCGCCCGCGTGCGCCTCGGTTATATCGCGCCCGAAAGTAGGCTATGTTTGACTCCTAGTGCATAACTATCCATCCATACCAAATTTCATCACAATCGGTCCAGCAGTTTAGCCGTGAAGAGGTGACAGACAAACAGACTTTCGCATTTATAATATTAGTATGGATATAGTATATATGTATAGTATGGAATGGAAGTATGTATTTATTACTAGCTTTTGCCCGCGGCTTTGCACGCGTTAACTTTCTCGGAAACGGTGCTTTTTCCCGGGATGAAAGGTACCCTATGTCCTTCTGAATACTCCTAGCTATGTGTATGCAAAATTTCAGGAAGATTGGTTTAGTAGATAGGGCGTGAAGAGGTAACAAACTAGCAAATATACAAACTCACTTTCGCATTTATAATATTAGTTGGGATTTATTATTTATTAATAATCAATATATATAAAAATCAATGCCACATTTCGTTGTAATTTTATAACTCAAGAACGGGCTCACATATCCAAACCAAATTTTTAGGTTTTGTTCGGACTATTTAGTAGATGGTTTATGTGAAGTTTGCACAAAATCGGTCAAGCTGTTTATATTTTTTTATTATTTCACTTTGTACTTTCACTAGACCATGGAGGCAGCTAAGACGATACCTCGGTGAACACTAGCGCCACCATCAACTAAAAATCATTATTCACTGAAAACACAAGTTATCAAAAATCCGTGTTATGTAATTAAGGTTCTGGATTGGAAGTTAATTTTAACCATATTCAATTATTAAATTAAAGTTCCATATAGTTACAAATTGCAAAACTGCTAAAAGTGGCCGTTTTAAGCAATAATGCAATTTGTAACTATAGGGAATTATAGTTTAATAATTTAATATGTTTAAAATAAACTTTAGATCCAGAACCTTAATTACAGCAGAGGGATTTTTGATAACTTGTGTTTTCAGTGAGTAATGATTTTTAAATGACGGTGGCGCTAGTGTTCACCAAACACAATGACGATTATCGAATGAGAAAAACAACTCACAGCCGCTTGACATATAACTATTTGCCGTCTTATCTTCTTGGCGCGTTGTCTCGCCAAATAGCCGCGCGCGTAACGTTGAATAGCCAAGACCTGTCAAAGAATATATAAATAATACTTTACATACATATAATCACGTCTTTATCCCATGCGGGGTAGAAAGAGCCTAGGGCCATAAGACCTTAGGCCACGTTTAGCATAATGGTAGTTGAAACAGGAAATCAATAGTGATGGGTTGCTAGCCGCATCGCTTATGTCATGATTTCCCCATTCGGCGATTCCCTCGGACGACTTTTACGGCTTGCGCGGGAAGAGAAGCAGCTGGTACATTCTATGTTTTTCTTTTTCTCCCAGACCAGCATGGAAGAAATAATACTTTATTGTATGAATTAACACAGCCGGGTCATGTTCCTGTGGGTCTGGTTTCCCTGTAAATAGGGTTACGGAGGTCAGACGGCAGTCGCTGTATTGTTATAACCAGTTACCGGGAAGCATACTTTGTTTAGTCGTTTCCAGTTTGGTTATGGCACTGCAGGCTTGAATCACCCGATTGTCTGATAATAATGATGATTCCGTGCTTCGGAAGGCACGTTAAGCCGTTGGTCCCGGCTGCCATCTAGTCTCTCTATTAAGGTCTCATCTCTATCACAGATTATAGAATGCTATACTAGCACAGATATTCAACCGCCATACAAAGAAGCGCGCTTATTTTTAATGTACCAATGTAGTCTCCCCATACTGAGACTTACTAACGCCATCTATCGCTCACTTGGGAAACTGAGATTCTAACTCCGATAACTTAATAAATAAAGCACTAAATCAGTTTGTGATAGGATGACGATACTTGAAAAAATCATGTTTTAATAATTCACACTCTTTTTACGACAAAAACAAGCTGGATCTTAACTAAATTCGATTTTTTTCAATTTTTGTAGCGCCAACTATTGGCAATAAAAGGAACTAAATCTTTTTATTAGGCAATGGGACCACATGTCTCTATTAAGGTGTGGTGTGGTTTACGTGTATGAATTGAAGGTGAGAAGAGAGAATACGCTGCCACACTGATCCTGGAACTAAATCCGCGTCAAAACATTTCTATTCGGATAATTTCTCTGTTCTGTGTGTATAACTTACCGCCTTCACCCTTCTTCTATCTCTATACAGTCTGCTGGCAAGCATTCCTCTTGCGTGAGCTTGCAGTCCGGTCACCAGTGTCCTTAGTCTCTGGTACTTGACTTAGAGAATGCTTTGGCATTAAGTATGTGTACTGTTATAGATAAATTAACTTTTGAAATAATGAATGAAATATACAACTTACCGCCTTCACCCTTCTTCTATCTCTATACAGTCTCCTGGCAAGCATTCCTCTTGCGTGAGCTTGCAGTCCGGTCACCAGTGTCCTTAGTCTCTGGTACTTGACTCTGGCGAGCCACATACGAATATTTCGTTGTATTTTAATGGCGGCGCGGTTGCGACGGACCTCTTGGGCTTTGCTGTTTAATGAAATATAAAACATATTATTAGATTATTTATTTAATTCATGTACACTTCAAATACAAACATAAGACTCTTAAAATTAGAAAATTTAGTACAATTTATTATTTAGTTTTATTTATTCATTTATTTAAACTATATTGCACTTTAAAAAATACAATAGGTGGATTTTAGGCATTTTTTGTCAGTCAAACCTTTGGACCAAATAGAAATCCGTATAGATATAGTAAACACGACGACGATAAGACGATACTTTGGTGAACACTAGCGCCACCATCAGTTAAAAAATTATAATTCAATGAAAACATAAGTTATCAAAAATCCGACTTATGTAATTAAGGTTCTGGATCTGAAGTTAATTTTAAACATATTAAATTATAGTTCCCTATAGTCACGAATTGCAAAACTATTAAGTGGTCATTTTAAGCAATATTAATATGTTTAAAATTAACTTCAGTCAGATTCAGTACCCTAATTAGGTACATAAGACGGATATTAGATAACTTGTGTTTTCAGTAAATAATTATGTATAACTGACTAGTGCCCCGCCCCGGCTTCCCATGGTCATAAAAACCTTCTCTTGAATCGCTCTATCTATTAAAAAACCGCATCAATATCCGTTGCATAGTTTTAAAGATTTAAGCATACAAAGGGATATAGGGACAGAGAAAGTGACGTTGTTTTATACTATGTAGTGATGGTGGAAAGTGTTCATCAAGGTATCGTCTTAACCAGTGGACCACAAAGGCATTTGTGGGTAGAGGTAGAAGAGAGAGATAGTACGTATATCTCAGCGCCGGGCGAGGTATCCCCTGGCATGCGCTTGCACTCCCCTGATAGCCTTCATCACCGTCACATACTTCCTGCTGGCCATGAACCGCCGTACGCAGCGCGTTTTTTGTCTGTTTGTCTATCTGTATGTATGATCACGCCTATCTCGGAAGCATTGAACCGATTTATTTTTTTAGTTGTATGTATGATCACTTGAGAGGACATTCTTTAAAACTGTGTCGCACAACAGGTAAAAAAAGCCCAAAAAGACATTTTTATCTAACCGTGTGGTCACGGACTGGAACAGGCTCCCCGAGAGTGTCATCGCTGCACCATCAGTCAACGCATTTAAAAATAGATCAGACAATGTATAAAATCTCCAAACTTCAGATGCACATGCATCAGCTTTATATGCTGCTAGTGTGTTAAAGAATATAAATAAATAAATTTAGAGGTAGAAGTACGTATATCTCACCGCCGGGCGAGGTATCCCCTGGCATGCGCCTGCACTCCCCTGATAGCCTTCATCACCCGCACATACTTCCTCCTGGCCACGAACCGCCGCACGCAGCTCTGCACGCGCACGCAGCACAGCCGCTGCGTGTCCGCGCGGACCTTCTCCAAGTACGCCACCTAGCGGACCGCGGGGGAACTACACGTTCATTGTATTGCTGGGTGCTTGATGTTACATTTTTAGGAAGTTTTTGTAGGAATGGGGTGGAGAGGAGTTTAGAGGAATGGAAAGAATGGAGGAGTATGGAGGGGAATGGAGTGTAATTAAGGGGGATTGAAAGAATGGAGGAGAATGAATGGGAAGGAAGTGTAATTGAGGGGAATGGAAAAAATGGAGGAGAATGAATGAGAATGGAGCGGAATCGAGGGGAATAGAAAGAATGGAGGAGAATGAATGGGAAGAAAATGTAACGCAACTGAAACATTATGTCACCCTGACAGTTAATTGTTAGCATTGTCAAAGCGATATTGACAGTTCATTATGATAGTTTATATTCATCGATTTAGTACCTGGGGGGCTATACCACCTCTTAAAACCATGCAAGATCCAGTGAGTGAATGAGATATCGCCTTACATGATGTATTGCGCTGTCCCGCTTTCTCACTGGATCTTGCGTGGTTTTAAGAGATGGTAGTAAGCCACCTGGGGGAATTACCATCAACTTTTAAGTAGCAAGCTCACTATCAAATGGTTTACTACCATCTCTTAAAACCATACAAGAACGAGTGAGTAGGCGAGACAGAGTAACTCAGTAAGACGTCATCTCCTTTCATCATGTATTACGCTTTAAGAGATGGTGCCTACCACCATCTCTAATAACCATGCAAGAACGACTGAGTAAGGGAGATGTCGCCTTACATCATGTATTGCGCTGTCTCACTTACTCACTGGATCTTGCATGGTTTTAAGAGACTGTATATAGTAACCCCCCCTGGGGGCTTACTACCATCTCTTAAAACCATGCAAGAACGATTGAGTAAGAGAGATGCGCCTTTCATCATTTATTACGCTGTCCAGATCCAATGAGTAAGTGAGACAGCTCAATACATGATGTAAGGCGACATCTCGCTTACTCACTTGATCTTGCATGGTTTTAAGAGATGGTGGTAGGCACCCTGGAATGTGTTCCTGAGCCACACAATTTATGTAACAAATGCCCTTATTTTTTGTATATCTTTCGTACAAATTCTACTACTTAAAATGAATATTTTTCTTAATACAAAAAATAAATAATTTCACTGTTAGTTTGGTGTAAGATTTTGTTTGGCGTCGAATTGGCCAAACAAAGAAAAAGTTGCCACGTTGACAGAGACAAAAATATAAAAAATATCGTTGGTCCTTTTCTTACTCATGGACTTCCCTATTTCGCCATCTCACTTTTTCACCAAATAAAAATTAATTGCTTAATCACAGGCATAACAATCTATGAACCTAACCTACCATAATGAACTGTCAATACCGTTTTGACAATGCTAACAACTGTCAGGATGACATAATGTTTCAGTTGCAACAATAATGGCGAATGAAAACGAAGCTAAAGGTCGACTTTTAAAAAATTAAATATTAAAAAAACTTAAAATTTTTTGTGGTGGTAAACATGTTACTAGTTATGTATTCTTACTAATTCGATTTATTTTATGTTCTCTGTATTTCAATTTATTATTCGTACAAACGATGTATGGAGTTTCGCCATGACTCTTTAATCCATACTAATATTATAAATGCGAAAGTCTGTCTGTCTGTCTTTCTGTCTTTCTGTCTGTCTGTCTGTCTGTCTGTCTGTCACCTCTTCACGGCTAAACTGCTGGACCGATTGTGATGAAATTTGGTAGGGATGTAGTTAACAACCTGAGGTCAAACATAGGCTACTTTTGGGCGCGATATAACCGAGTCCCACGCGAGCGGAGCCGCGGGCAACAGCTAGTATATAATAAAGCTGAAGAGTTTGTTTGTTTGAACGCTTATAACTTGAAAACTACTGGTCGGATTTGCAAAATTATTTTTGTATATGAAAGCCTGATTCTTGGGGAAGGTTATAAGCTATAGTACATACACACTAATGGCGAGTGAAACCGCGGGGAACAGCTACTTTAACATACCTGTCCAGCCCTGAAGAATATCTTGGTGGCTCCGAACTGGTATTTGTCAGGGTCTTTAAGATGTTTCGCTAGCACTTTGCCGCAAGTGGACTTGATGTCTGCGCGGTCGATCTCCTTGTGTTGGCAGAGAAGACGGTATCTGATGATAGAGTACATCATATTTATGACTAGCTGCGCCCGCGACTTCGTCCGCGTGGACTTTAACAAATTTAAGTTCGAAGGTTAAAAAAATGTAAATACTGTTGGTGTAACTAAATGAACAAAATTAAATCCCATCCCAACTAATATTGTAAATGCGAAAGTGAGTTTGTTTATTTGTTAGTTTATTTGTTACCTATTCACGCCCTATTTACAAACTTTCAGAAATTTCGCATGCACATAGCTAGGAGTATTGAGAAGGACATAGGGTACATTTCATCCCGAGAAAAAGCACTGTTCCCGAGGGAAGTTCACCGGGGCGAAGCCGCGGGCAAAAGCTAGTTAAAAATAAAATCTAAAATCAAAGTAGCCTACGTTACTCTTTATTACACCAGCTATCTGCCAGTGAAAGTCCTGTTAAAATGGGTGCGTTTCAGAGATCAGCCGGAACAAACAGACAGACAGTTAGAAAAAAAAATGTAATTAAAAAACTCACCGATGGAAGAAGTCCTGATACAGCCACCGCGAGGGGAACCCGGCCGCTGATATCCTTATCGTCTCCAAGACGCCACACGCTCTGAAAAAAATATAAATTTTAAAATATTTCGGCATCTATAATCATCACTATCATCAGATTTATAATAGAGGGAGTATTCGGTTTAAATAAAACACAAATGGGACTTTAACTGATTGTTATTACTTAGATATATGTGTAATTGTTTATTTCATATATCACCACATAGTATAAAACAAAGTCGCTTTTTCTGTCCCTATGTCCCATTGTATGCGTCTTTAAAACTACGCAACGGATTTTGATGCGGTTTTTTTAATAGATAAGAGTGATTCAAGAGGAAGGTTTTTATGCCCATGCGAAGCCGGGGCGGGTCGCTAGTAATATTATAAAGCCGAAGAGTTTGTACACTTTTAACTTAAGAATTACTGGCACGGAATATCTAGTACCAACGTCCAGAAGATTCACTCCGCAAAAGCATTCAAATAAAAATCGACTTATACGCCTTCAAAATACAAAAGCAATTAAATCAAAATCTGTCATTGCTATTCAAGTAGTTCAGGAGTCAGCGTTCGACATACATTTTACTTATGATAGAACGAAAGATGACAAAAACTCGAGTTAACAAAACAAAATGATCATTGAACGAGTCGAACGGAAAACACGGAACCCTACAAACCTCGACCTTTGTCGACCTCCGTGGCGTAATGGTTAACAAGCCTGACCGCTACTCAGAGGGTCCCGGGTTCGATCCCCTGTCAGGTCAAGATGAAAAATGATCTTTTTCTGATTGACCTGGGTCTTGGATGTTTATCTATAATAGTATCGTTGAGTTAGTGTCCCATAACACAAGTCTCGAGCTAACTTTGGGGCTAGCTCAATCTGTGTGATTTGTCCCTATATATTTATTTATTTACAAAAACACCATTAAATCTTCAAAAATGTGGAACGTTTCACGATTTTGCGTGTCATTATTACTATTCGGTCACTTGTAACGACTGTAACTGTTAATACTGTTATTAGTTTATACCAAAATTCTTTAATTTCCGGCCAATTGTATACCTAAATACACCGGTTACTAACCTCAATTGATGTACAGCACTCGCGGGGTCGAAACTAAACGCCTGTTTGGTGTCGTTTAGCTTGATACAGCGCATTAATGTTAGGTTACTAACTGCTAGTAGTAGTCACTCACTCCTAGTAGTAGTCACTCACTCCTAGTAGTAGTCACTAACCTCAGTTGATGTACAGCCCTCGCGGGGTCGAAACTAAACGCCTGTTTGGTGTCGTTCGGCTTGATACAGCGCACGTAGTGTGGCGTTGTGGCTGACAGTGTGGACATTAGTGCCGATTAACTAACTCCTAGTAGTAGTTACTCACTCCTAGTAGTAGTCACTCACTCCTAGTAGTAGTCACTCACTCCTAGTAGTAGTCACTCACTCCTAGTAGTAGTCACTCACTCCTAGTAGTAGTCACTTACTCCTTGTAGTAGTCACTCACTCCTAGTAGTAGTCACTCACTCCTAGTAGTAGTCACTCACCCCTAGTAGTAGTCACTAACCTCAGTTGATGTACAGCCCTCGCGGGGTCGAAACTAAACGCCTGTTTGGTGTCGTTCGGCTTGATACAGCGCACGTAGTGTGGCGTTGTGGCTGACAGTGTGGACATTAGTGCCGATTAACTAACTCCTAGTAGTAGTCACTCACTCCTAGTAGTAGTCACTCACTCCTAGTAGTAGTCACTCACCCCTAGTAGTAGTCACTAACCTCAGTTGATGTACAGCCCTCGCGGGGTCGAAACTAAACGCCTGTTCGGTGTCGTTCGGCTTGATACAGCGCACGTAGTGTGGCGTTGTGGCTGACAGTGTGGACATTAGTGCCGATTAACTAACTCCTAGTAGTAGTCACTCACTCCTAGTAGTAGTCACTCACTCCTAGTAGTAGTCACTCACCCCTAGTAGTAGTCACTAACCTCAGTTGATGTACAGCCCTCGCGGGGTCGAAACTAAACGCCTGTTTGGTGTCGTTCGGCTTGATACAGCGCACGTAGTGTGGCGTTGTGGCTGACAGTGTGGACATTAGTGCCGATTAACTAACTCCTAGTAGTAGTCACTAACCTCAGTTGATGTACAGCCCTCGCGGGGTCGAAACTAAACGCCTGTTTGGTGTCGTTCGGCTTGATACAGCGCACGTAGTGTGGCGTTGTGGCTGACAGTGTGGACATTAGTGCCGATTAACTAACTCCTAGTAGTAGTCACTCACTCCTAGTAGTAGTCACTAACCTCAGTTGATGTACAGCCCTCGCGGGGTCGAAACTAAACGCCTGTTTGGTGTCGTTCGGCTTGATACAGCGCACGTAGTGTGGCGTTGTGGCTGACAGTGTGGACATTAGTGCCGATTAACTAACTCTTAGTAGTAGTCACTCACCCCTAGTAGTAGTCACTAACCTCAGTTGATGTACAGCCCTCGCGGGGTCGAAACTAAACGCCTGTTTGGTGTCGTTCGGCTTGATACAGCGCACGTAGTGTGGCGTTGTGGCTGACAGTGTGGACATTAGTGCCGATTAACTAACTCCTAGTAGTAGTCACTCACTCCTAGTAGTAGTCACTAACCTCAGTTGATGTACAGCCCTCGCGGGGTCGAAACTAAACGCCTGTTTGGTGTCGTTCGGCTTGATACAGCGCACGTAGTGTGGCGTTGTGGCTGACAGTGTGGACATTAGTGCCGATTAACTAACTCTTAGTAGTAGTCACTCACCCCTAGTAGTAGTCACTAACCTCAGTTGATGTACAGCCCTCGCGGGGTCGAAACTAAACGCCTGTTTGGTGTCGTTCGGCTTGATACAGCGCACGTAGTGTGGCGTTGTGGCTGACAGTGTGGACATTAGTGCCGATTAACTAACTCCTAGTAGTAGTCACTCACTCCTAGTAGTAGTCACTAACCTCAGTTGATGTACAGCCCTCGCGGGGTCGAAACTAAACGCCTGTTTGGTGTCGTTCGGCTTGATACAGCGCACGTAGTGTGGCGTTGTGGCTGACAGTGTGGACATTAGTGCCGATTAACTAACTCCTAGTAGTAGTCACTCACTCCTAGTAGTAGTCACTCACTCCTAGTAGTAGTTACTCACTCCTAGTAGTAGTCACTCACTCCTAGTAGTAGTCACTAACCTCAGTTGATGTACAGCCCTCGCGGGGTCGAAACTAAACGCCTGTTTGGTGTCGTTCGGCTTGATACAGCGCACGTAGTGTGGCGTTGTGGCTGACAGTGTGGACATTAGTGCCGAGAGAGACGCCCGGAATTGAGAGCCGACGGTCTGTTTCTGACCGGATGGTCTTCTTGGGGGTTGCTGTGGACGAATTTTTTTTAATCTATACTAATATTATAAAGCTGAAGAGTTGTTTTTTTTTATATTGTTTGAACGCTTATAACTTAAGATCCGCAGGACGGATTTGAAAAATTCTCTTCTTCTGCATATGATAGTTTGATTTTTGGGGAAGGTTACTTACAGGCCATAGTACACACACAGGGCGAGTGAAACCGCGGGGAACAGCTAGTATTATATATGCTGGAAGAAATTTCTATAGAAATAAGTAGCACCATCATAAACTTAAGAGCTAGGCTCTTGTAGGTGGAGTTCCTTCAATATCTAAAATAAAAATAAAGGAACTGGCAAAGGATAAACCCTTGTATAGATTTCTTAATTTTAAATTTCAAATGTTTGTATTTGGGTGTACATTAATTAAATAAATGAAATTAAAAATATAAATATGGTAATAAACAACAGAATTCCACTAATATTACACATGCGAAAGTCAGTCAGTCTGTCTGTCTGGACTGATTTTAATGAAATTTGGTATGGATATAGATAAGGTCGAAAAGTCAAACAAAAGCCTATGTTTTATAACTGGTCCTACAATATATTCATACCAAAATCGGTTCAGCGGTTTAGTCGCGAAAGCGTAACAGACAGACGGACAGATAGTACCGTTGATTTGCCATCCCAAAAAGTTTGAACTTACTTTGGGGCTAGCATATATTTATTTATTTATTTATTTACTAGCTGTTCCCCGCGGCTTCGCCCCGCGTGGGACTCGGTTATATCGCGCCCAAAAGTAGCCTATGTTTGACCTCAGGTCGTTAACTACATCCCTACCAAATTTCATCACAATCGGTCCAGCAGTTTAACCGTGAAGAGGTGACAGACAGACAGACAGACAGACTTTCGCATTTATAATATTAGTATGGAAGTATGGATAATGCACAAGCTTTCGCCCGCATGAATTTCCCTCGGGAACTGTGCTTTTTCCCGGAATGAAAGGTACCCTATGTACTTCTCAATACTCCTAGCTATGTGTATGCGATAATTTCACGAAGATTGGTTCAGTAGATGAAGAGTTAACACACAAACAAATATACAAACTCACTTTCGCATTTATATAATTAGTTGGGATTGTATATACTTACAGTGAGGCTGGCTAGTGGTACATTGGCGTTGGTCTTCCTCCTAGTGGGCGGAGGCAGAGTGTTAGACGACTCTAGCCGGTCCGCCGCGAACATCACTTGTATGAGACGACAGCCAGTCGCTGATCTGGCAGAGAAATAAATAAATATATACAGACAAATCACACAGATTGTACCATTAACATACAAATATTATTTATATATAGACTTATAACAAAAATAAAACTAAAATTAAATCTACTCTTAATTTAAGGTGATACCTCGGTGAACACTAGCGCCACGGTCATTTAAAAATCATTACTCACTGAAAACACAAGTTATCAAAAATCCCTCTGCTGTAATTATGGTTCTGGATCTGAAGTTAATTTTAATCATATTCAATTATTAAATTATAGTTCCATATAGTTGCAAATTTCAAAACTGCTAAAAGTGGCCGTTTTAAGCAATAATGCAATTTGTAACTATAGAAAAATATAATTTAATATGTTTAAAATTAACTTCAGATCCAGAACCTTAATTGCAGCAGAGGGATTTTTGATAACTTGTGTTTTCAGTGAGTAATGATTTTTAAATGACGGTGGCGCTAGTGTTCACCGAGGTATCACCTTAAGTAAAAAATAGAGCCCAAGTCACTGGGCGAGCCGTAGATAATTGTGCCTTTTGCTGTTGAGACTATGGGTCCGTGGGGTGCGGATGCCAAGCTTTTATTCCATGAGATATCCGCACGCTAAGTCAACGATCATTCTCACTAGTTCCATCTCCGGGGACCCAAGGGCTGGTGCTTATTTTGGCCAAAGGATAAGTTTAGCCGTACAAAGAGGAAATGCCGCTAGTCTTTTGAGTACTTTACCATGTGATGACAGTGACTTGGGCTCTATTTTTTACTTAAATTAAGAGTAGATTTAATTTTAGTTTTATTTTGCTTATAAGTTTATATATATAAATCACACAGATTGAGATTGATTTGACGATCTCCTTGGCGTAATGGTTAACATGCCTGCCCGCTACTCAGGAGGTCCGGGTTCGATCCCCGGTCAGGTCGAGATGGAATATGATATTTATATCTATATATGTACTTATTTTTTACAAAATATAGTATCGTTGAGTTAGTATCCCATAACACCAGTCTCGAACTTACTTTGGGGCTAACTTAATTTGTGTGACTTGTCCCTATATATATACTAGCTGTTCCCCGCGGCTTCGCCCCGCGTGGGACTCGGTTATATCGCGCCCAAAAGTAGCCTATGTTTGACCTCAGGTCTTTAACTACATCCCTACCAAATTTCATCACAATCGGTCCAGCAGTTTAGCCGTGAAGAGGTGACAGACAGACAGACAGACAGACAGACAGACTTTCGCATTTATAATATTAGTATGGAAGTATGGATTGAGTAAGCCCCAAAGTAAGTTCAAGACTTGTGCTATGGGATACTAACTCAAAGATACATATTTATTTTATAACAAACTAGCTGTTCCCCGCGGCTTCGCCCCGCGTGGGACTCGGTTATATCGCACCCAAAAGTAGCCTATGTTTGACCTCAGGTCGTTAACTACATCCCTACCAAATTTCATCACAATCGGTCCAGCAGTTTAGCCGTGAAGAGGTGACAGACAGACAGACAGACAGACTTTCGCATTTATAATATTAGTATGGATACATACATATAGATAAACATCCAAGACCCAGTTCAATCAGAAATGATAATTTTTCATCTTGACCTGACCGGGGATCGAACCCGGGACCTCCTGAGTAGAGGTCACTTGAACTATTTGCAAGCAAGTCTTGGTCAAGTGGAGAATACAATTCCAACTACATTCATCACTATCATTACATAGTATAAAACAAAGTCGCTTTCTCTGTCCCTATCTATGCTTAAATCTTTAAAACTACGCAACGGATTTTGATGCGATTTATTTTTTAATAGATAGCGATTCAAGAGGAATGTTTTTACGCCCACACGAAGCCGGGGCGGGTAGCTAGTACCTGATACACTCGAGTTGTTCTTCAGACACGGTGTCCCTGTTTTTCTCCAAGAACCCGCCGGACTGGTACTCCACGTTGTCAGCGAAATGTTTTATTATAAAAGCTGAGGACAAAACGAGAATCATTTTTAAATTTTTCCATTTGACCATAAAAATTCATATTTTTTTTTATTCAGATTAATTTATTTAATAATATTTAAGTAATTTAGAATTGAGAACATTCTTTTTTGGAAGTCGGTTAAAAAAAGCAAATCAGTTTTTACCGAAAAATTATGTTTGTTTGTTATAACATTATTGTACTAAAACAAAAGTGAATACAAAAGCACAGATAACAAAACAAAAGTACAATAGCGGACTTATCTCAGAGAGGGATCTCTTACAGTCAACTAGCGAGTGACAGAGAGGGTCTGCTGGAAGAGATTTCTTTAGAAATAAGTAGCACCCTTGTACTAATGTTCTTTATTCTGTGTTCTTTTCTTTTGTATATTTTTCTATATACATGAATCCATATCCATACTTCCATACTAATATTATAAATGCAAAAGTCTATCTGTCTGTCTGTCTGTCTGTCACCTCTTCACGGCTAAACTGCTGGAGCGATTGTGATGAAATTTGGTAGGGATGTAGTTAACGACCTGTGGTCAAACATAGACAATACTTATAAGCGCGATATAACCGAGTACCACGCGGGGCGGAGCCGCGGGGATCAGCTAGTTTGAAAATAAATAAAACAAATAAATGCTTATAATATAGTAGCAGAAGGTAGAAGAACACGTCTCACCTGATCTCCCAAACCGCGGCTTCATAAAGTGCGGGTATTTCGCACACTTGTCGTGTAGTTTGGACACGAAGCCCTGGTCGGAGCCCTGCGGCACGCGGCACTCCTCGTCCAACAACGCCAGGATGCCGAGCCTGTCTTCTATCAGGTCTATGCAAGGTTGGTTGTCGTAGAAATCTATCATTTTCCATGATATTCCTTCCTATAACAAAACCATGAGAGAGGATGGATGAAAGGAGACTGACGAAAAGTATATACATACATACATACATACATATAATCACGTCTTTATCCCATACGGGGTAGACAGAGCCTAGAGCCATAAAAGACCTTAGGCCACGTTTAGCATGATAATAGTTGAAACAGGAAATCAATAGTGATGGGTTGCTAGCCGCATCACCTATGTCATGTCATGATTTCCCCATTCGGCGATTCCCTCAGACGACTTTTACGGCTTGCGCGGGAAAAGTATATACAAAGCAGAGTTGGCTGGGAGTCGGTCAGGGTCGGCCTCGTAAAACATACTGCGACCAAATCGCAGACCTTTTGAAAAAGGGAGACATTAGGAGTACCCGAAATCGGCGAGCGTGTATGACGAGAGTGATGAGTGTGGAGGAGGCGAGGGAGGTCTGTAAGGATCGTAGCCAATGGAAATCTCTAGTCTCTGCCTACCCCTACGGGAGACAGGCGTGATGATATGTATGTATGTATGTTATTAAAAAATCATTTGCTTTAAAAACTTAATTTTGAGGGAAATAAATACTTATTATTCAATGGAAATCGCTTGTGAACTATGAAATTACATAGTATAAAACAAAGTCGCTTTCTCTGTCCCTATATTCTTATTTATGCTTAAATCTTTAAAACTACGCAATGGATTTTGATGCGGTTCATTTTTAATACAAACTAGCGACCCGCTCCGGCTTCGCATGGGCATAAAAACCTTCCTCTTGAATCACTCTATTAAAAAAAACCGCATCAAAATCCGTTGCGGAGTTTTAAAGATTTAAGCATACAAAGGGACAAAGGGACAGAGAAAGCGACTTTGTTTTATACTATGTAGTTATGATTCTTGGTTATACGCTATAGTACGTACACACTAACGGCGAGTGAAACCGCGGGGAACAGCTAGTACAGTGTGCTGCAGAGAAATCTGACCCCTTTCAATAGCGATACTTATGGCACGGGGGTCAGATTTCTCTGCAGCCCACTGTAGCTACCTTTATATATTCGTCTTGCTCCAACTTGAAAACGTGCGAGTTAAACTGCTGCTGAAGCTTCTCATTCGCGTAGTTTATACAGAACTGTTCGAACGAGTTTATCTCGAAGGTCTCGAAGCCGTAGATGTCGAGGACACCTGAAAAAGGATACATATTAAGGGGCTTACATCAGCCTACTAGCGCCACCAATCATTTTATTTCTTTTACTCTAAAATCAGGTCAAATGGCGTCTGTAGCCGCCGCTGCTCTATGTATAATCCACGAATTTGAGCCTTATATCTTATTGTCATAAGGTTTATAACTAGTGATCAAATAAACGGACGCATATTTACCTAAAGTTATTTTTTGGCTATGAAAAATTATGGAAGCGGCTTCTTAAAACACATTTTTTAAATATAAATCCCGGGATTTCAGAAAATTCGGGAATGCAAAACTAATCGCATTCGTAGCATGGAGACGACTTATTTAACGTTTAGTATTATGAATTTAAAAAACCCGGGACTCTGGTATTACATAATTATTTATATGTGTCTTTGTTTAAAGTTTATTTTAGCCTCCGATGCTAGTATGTATGTGTGTGTATGTAGGGTGCAACAGGAAAAGTAGTGTGTTAGTTAAAAAAGAAAACATTACTATAAAATAATACTTTATTGCACATTTACAGGATTCCATAACAGTGTAGTGACCTACTTAATTATTTACATTTACTTATTACTTATTTATTACCTACTTATTTAACAGCATACAAAAGTGCATTCCATAACAGCCAACACCTCAACTTTAGGTAAATATGCATCCGATTATTCGATCACTGTTTATAACTAACTAGCTGTTCCCCGCGGCTTCGCCCCGCGTGGGACTCGGTTATATCGCGCCCAAAAGTAGCCTATGTTTGACCTCAGGTCGTTAACTACATCCCTACCAAATGTCATCACAATCGGTACAGCAGTTTAGCCGTGAAGAGGTGACGGACAGACAGACAGACAAACTTTCGCATTTATAATATTAGTATGGATACACTTACCAATAAAGTTCTCCATACATTTGTTTCGCTAAGGCGTCTCTGGTCGGTGTTGCATCTATCCTACTCTTACTAACAGACGAATTTGAGTTCTATGTCCACTGCAATAAGGTGACTTACCAATAAAGTGCTTCTTCGTATGTCCGGTATCCAACGCCCTATATATCATATAACAGCCTGGACCAACCAAGTAAACAGTTCCCCATACATCCGTTTCGCTAAAGCATCTCTAGCTGCCGTTGCTCTATGTATAATCCACGAATTTGAGCCTTATATATATTGGCATAAGTTATATCACAAACAAACTTACCAATAAAGTTCTCCATCATGTATAAATCTATCCTACTCTTAATGACACTCAATTTAAAGCCTTATGTCTTACCAATAAAGTGCTTCTTCGTATGTCCAGTATCCAACGCCTTATTAACAGCTTGGACCAGCCAAGCAAAGAGTTTCGCTAAAGCGTCTCTAGCCGCCGCTGCTCTATGTATAATCCACGAATTTGAGCCTTATGCCGACTATCATAAGGTTCTCTATATAAATCTATGCTACTCTAACTAACAGTCGAATTTGAGCCTTATATCTACTGCAATAAGGTATCTACCAATAAAATGTTTCTTCGTATGTCCAGTATCCAACGCCCTATTGACAGCTCTATCCTACTCTTAAAGACGGTCAATTTTGAGACTTATATCTACTGAAATAAGGTACAACTTACCAATGAAATGCTTCTTCGTATGTCCAGTATCCAAAGCCCTATTGACAGCCTGGACCAGCCAAGCAAACAATTCCCCATACATCCGTTTCGCTAAAGCATCTCTAGCTGCCGTTGCTCTATGTATAATCCACGAATTTGAGCCTTATGCCGACTATCATAAGGTTCTCTATATAAATCTATGCTACTCTAACTAACAGTCGAATTTGAGCCTTATATCTACTGCAATAAGGTATCTACCAATAAAATGTTTCTTCGTATGTCCAGTATCCAACGCCCTATTGACAGCTCTATCCTACTCTTAAAGACGGTCAATTTTGAGACTTATATCTACTGAAATAAGGTACAACTTACCAATGAAATGCTTCTTCGTATGTCCAGTATCCAAAGCCCTATTGACAGCCTGGACCAGCCAAGCAAACAGTTCCCCATACATCCGTTTCGCTAAAGCATCTCTAGCTGCCGTTGCTCTATGTATAATCCACGAATTTGAGCCTTATGCCGACTATCATAAGGTTCTCTATATAAATCTATGCTACTCTAACTAACAGTCGAATTTGAGCCTTATATCTACTGCAATAAGGTATCTACCAATAAAATGTTTCTTCGTATGTCCAGTATCCAACGCCCTATTGACAGCTCTATGCTACTCTTAAAGACGGTCAATTTTGAGACTTATATCTACTGAAATAAGGTACAACTTACCAATGAAATGCTTCTTCGTATGTCCAGTATCCAAAGCCCTATTGACAGCCTGGACCAGCCAAGCAAACAGCTCCCCATACATCCGTTTCGCTAAGGCGTCTCTAGCCGCCGCTGCTCTATGGACGTCCATCCTCGACACTATGACTTCGTGTGCGGAAGCTATCCGTCTGTGTGTCAGCCAGCGGAGGAGCTCTGCCTTTGGTAGGCCGAGGAGGTTGCAGACTATTTGGAGGTGTTTGTCGTTGGGCTGTTAAATAAATAAATCCATACTAATCCATATCCATACTAATATTATAAATGCGAAAGTCTGTCTGTCTGTCTGTCTGTCTGTCTGTCACCTCTTCACGGCTAAACTGCTGGACCGATTGTGATGAAATTTGGTAGGGATGTAGTTAGCGACCTGAGGTCAAACATAGGCTACTTTTGGGCGCGATATAACCGAGTCCCACGCGGGGCGAAGCCGCGGGGAACAGCTAGTTAATATATAAAGGCTAAACTAAAAGGCTGTTAAATAAATAAATAAATATATAGGGACAAGTCACACAGATCAAGTTAGCCCCAAAGTAAGTTCAAGACTTGTGTTATGGATACTAACTCAACGATACTATATTTTATAACAAATACATATATAGATAAACATCCAAGACCCAGGCCAGTCGGAAAAACATAATTTCTCATCTTGACCTGACCGGGGATTGAACCCGGGACCTCCTGAGTAGCGGTCCGGCATGTTAACCATTACGCCACGGAGGCTGTGAAAAAAAGATAGTAGGTTTTTTTTCTTTATTTCATGTCGATAGGAGTTTTTGGAGGGAAAGAATTTTCGCTATGCCCGCGCTGTATTTAATTTCCAAAACTTAGGTTTTATCGAGTATTTGTGCTTAATATTGGTGGATTATTATTCCAAAGTGTTCGTGAACAAGCGTGAGTGTTGGGAAGTGGTACAGTGTCGATTACGTGACTTTTATCTTTGTCACCAAAATCTCCAAGTTGTAGCTAAGCGAAATTTTTCCACCGCTTCACTTAGCCATCTGACTCTGACTCACTCTTGACTAGACTACTGACTTGACTTGACTAAAGTAGGACTGAAGAAGATTAATAAAATGAAGAAAGGCCTTAAAGGACTAGTTTCCACGGCCGTAAATAGTATTATAAGAAAAAAAAAAGGTTGAAGTTTTTTTTTTTATTTCATGTCAATAGGATTTTTTTGGAGGGAAAGAATTGTCACTATGCCCGCGCTGTATTTAATTTCCAAAACTTAGGTTTTTTCGAGTATTTGTGCATAATATTGGTGGATTATTATTCGCAGTGACAATATAGTCTATTTTACTTAATCTACTAATGATTATGACATATCTGTCACTATCATATACTATCGTATCACAGGAATATGATCTCTAAGGCTATGAAATACAGTCCATTTCACTCTGTACTCACACTAATATAGGCGCCATCTTGGACATCGGTAGTGGGATCGCTGTCTGTGGTCAAATCTATATTACCAAGATGGAGTATGGTCGCTAATCTAGGAATACCATCTTTACGGCTATGGAATAGAATCTACATTTTCTAAAGATCTCGTTTATTTCTAGCTCCAGAAATATAACCTCTATGCCGATGACAATATAGTCTATTTTACTTAATCTACTAATGATTATGAATTATTTGTCACTATCGTATCACAGGAATATGAGCCCTTAAGCTAACAATATAAAGTCCATTTCACTCTGTACTCACACTAATATAGGCGCCATCTTGGACATCGGTAGTGGGATCGCTGTCTGTGGTCAAATCTATATTACCAAGATGGAGTATGGTCGCTAGTACAATGAACATATTCTGTTGTTCACTTTCCGTTACACCTGTAATAATAAAATAATTGAGCACCTCCTTCTTTGGAAGTCGGTTGAAAATTACATCTAATACAAATAAACAAAATTAGTTTGTCTATTTGTATTATTAAAATAACAGTTTTTAACTATATGCATCTGGATGTATACACGGTCTAAATCCATATCCATACTAATATTATAAATGCGAAAGTCTGTCTGTCTGTCTGTCACCTCTTCACGGCTAAACTGCTGGACCGATTGTGATGAAATTTGGTAGGGATGTAGTTAACGACCTGAGGTCAAACATAGGCTACTTTTGAGCGCGATATAACCGATCCCCACGCGGGGCGAAGCCGCGGGGAACAGCTAGTACAAAAATAAAAAAATGAAAAAATTGTCTGATTGTTCCGGCTAATCTCTGAAACGGCTGGACCGATTTTAATAAATAAATAAATGATAATAAATAAATGATAATAAATAAATGATACTTTATTGCTTAAAATGTGGTACATAACAATGTATATATAATAAAGATAGTTAGGCAGCTCGTTTTGCATTAAAAATGGCGGCTTACCGAGAGTAGTAAGAGCATTTCTGGTCTCGTTGAAGGTCTTAAGGTCATCAACGCCATCTATGTTAGGGCTTCCTCCCTGGTTCAAATAATGGAAGGTGTCTTGGTGATCTGGAATTTAAAAATAATTGAGTTAGGTTAACGGGATTAGAAATGTTTTACCGTCACAATCTACCGAGGACCATTTTATGGTAGAAAAATAGTAGTTTTGGTTCTTCAAAATACAATAATTTAATTTGGTAAAGGTTGATTGGGTAGTGTGAACATAGTAGTTCCAGTAGCAATTGTTTAATTGGTAGATTTGGTGTTTTTTTTTTCAGATTTTTCTGGATTTGACAAAACAAATAGAAAAGCATAGCCCAGAACTTCTCTAGAAGAGTATTAATGACAATGATAGTAGAAATGGTAGGTTTGGTAGAAATGGTAGTTTTTGGTAGAAATTTACGTTACCTAAATTGAGCTCCGGCATGAACGCCGCCGCGGCGCACAGCTGGTAGAACACGTGGTAGTTCCTCTCCCCCGCGCTCTGGTAGACCACCCGGGATTTTTCTAGAAGGTACGTGCGCATGCTAGCGCCGGATATCCGGTACATGTTGTCGAAATGTATCTCGATGAACTTGCCGAAGCGCGAAGAGTTGTCGTTACGTGTTGTTTTAGCGTTGCCTATGGCCTGGGGGGGGGAGATAAAATATTCGTTTTATTAAGCAAACTTTAAAAAAAATATATATAATGATAATTTTCGCGACTCGTCCCGGCTTCGCATGGGCATAAAAACCTTCCTCTTGAATCACTATCTATTAAAAAACCGCATCAAAATCCGTTGCGTAATTTTAAAGATTTAAGCATACAAAGGGATATAGGGACAGAGAAAGCGACTTTGTTTTGTACTATGTTGTGATGGTGCTTTACCTCTATAATAGCACTGGACGCTAGGACCTTCCTTTCAACTTGCGTCTCATAATGTATTTGGCAGACACGGTTTATTAATAGTTCAATCAGTAGATTCCTATGATCCCATAGAAAACATTGTTCACAATAAGGTTGAGAATACATTGGTTAAGGATCTAGGCTAGGTAATTTTAACACCCCATATATTGTATGTTTTTTTTATATTCTTTTTTTTTGTTTTTTTTTTTTATATATTTTTTTTTTTGTTTTTTTTTGTATATATATATTTTTTTTTTAATATTCTTTTTTTTTGTTTTTTTTTGTATTTATTTTTATTTCATTTTTATTTATGGTGGTTTACCTCCATGATAGGACTGGACGCTAGGACCTTCCTCTCAACTTGCGTCTCGCTGGCGTTACCGCCGACAGCCGCGAAGTACCTCATGGCGTATTTGGCCGACACCGTTTTGCCGGCACCGGATTCTCCGCTCACTAAAATACGCAAAAAAAATATACATGGGTACAGTAGTCTACATGTAAAAGTGTACCATCTTCAAGTGGACATCAAAACCGGTTTAGTAGTTTTCGAATACTAAATATTGATACTGAGCCGCCACCTATTGAGATATTTGTCACATTTCATGTATGTTTGTTTGCTCTTTTTTCCTTTGTTGATTTGTATATGTGATGAATGTTTTAAATTGTTTTATTTATTTATTTTAATTTATTTATTTAAACTTTATTGTACAAAATACAGTTGTATAGCACAATAGGCGAACTTAATGCTAAAAGCATTATCTAACAGTCAACCTTTGGGTCAACCAGAGATTGTAATGATCGTAATTTTTTTTATTCTTTTCTATTAATAAAAGTGTCCACGACTATGTAGCAAACGAAACCATAGCGCGTTCGAAATTTTGATAGCGCCATCTAGATGTTACTTAGGGAACTGAACTGTGTTAGAAATGGTTAAATAATTTATTCTAAAAAAAATTGCGATCAACTAATAACCGCGAGGTATGACGAAATACTAGAACTACATAAAAGGGCGGACTTAAAGCCGAAGACTTTGTACCAGTCAATCAAGAAGTGTTCCGGTTTTTTGTGACGTCTGGAAGCTGATTATAAACAACTATCTGAACGCCGCAGTTTACCATACACAGCAGCGCCATCTACTTTATAAATCACCATTGACTATCAACTTTTAAACCAAATCCACGAAAAATGCAGTAAAAAAAAGTACCGCATGTGAACTATGTATCAATACCAAGGTATCAGGTACCTATGCCAAATTTCATAAAAATTGACCGTTCGAGCTTGAGGCAATTCGTTCGTTTTGTGCTGGTGACACGGTAAATCGACCACGCACACCCTGTTGTCAGAGTTCCTAGGAACCGCCTCTCAGCCTCAGATGTCAGCCGGGACCAACGGCTTAACGTGCTATTCGAAACGTGAAATCATCTTTATTGTCTGACAATCAGGTGATTCACCTGATTGTTTCTAAAAATGCCACTTTTAGCAATTCATCAAAACGAATTCATATTACGAATTCCTTAGCAATTCTTTAGCAATTCCTATTTCTTTCAATTTTTTTGAAGAGGAATTGCAAGTTTAGTTGGCCATTTATCAAAAAATAGAGGAATTGCTACAGAAATGCAAAGTGGCGTTTTAGACCCCCTGGTAATGTCCTAACTAAACAAAGTATGCTTCCTGTGGGAATCGAACCCACGACCCCCGGGTCAGCAGGCAAACGCCTTAACCACTTGACCACGAAGACAGGCCTAAGAAAATAACAAACATATTTTTATTTTTTCTTTCATCATCATCATCAGCTGTCTACAACCCACTGCTGGGCATAAGCCTCCCTCTGTCCACGCCATGCATCCCTACTCTGAGCCACCGCGATCAAGTTGTTTCCAGCAACCTTCGTAATACCATCGACCCATCTAGCCGCTGGACGTCCAGTACTTCGCTTTCCGTTTCATAGGGTACCACTCTGTTACAGCCTTACTCCATCTATAATATTAGTAGGATGGGATGTGATAGTGGAATACCAGAACTTACCAATAATACTCTGGTCCCGCCTCTCGCTCTCCAATTTGGTGTACGCCTCTTCGGAAACCGCGAAGATGTGAGGGTCCAAGTCACCCATGGACTGGCCCCGGTAAGCCATGATGGTTTCATCGCCTGAATAATTAAAAATATATATATTCTCCAAAATATAAGGTGAATTTAAATCAACTGCAAATATTTTAAGGGTAGATTCAGACCATTAAACTGAACAATTTTCCCAAATAAACTTATGTCGAAAAACGAAAATTTTTTTTTGACCTCCCATACAAACTGAGAATCAGCTAATTTAGTTTAGTATAAAATTTCGTATTGCGCCACAAGTTTATTTGGAAAAGTTGTTCAGTATAGTGGTCTGTATTTACTCTTAAAATATTTGCAGTTGATTTGTGTCCACCTTATATATCCATTTCAGTCAAAATTACTAAATGTACAGACAAAATATTTTTACTATTTCATTATATGTATAGAGTAGCGACCCGCCCCGGCTTCGCATGGGCATAAAAACCTTCTACTTAAGTAAATGACTCTTTCTAAAAAAAAACCGCATCAAAATCCGTTGCTGTGCGTCGCTTTCTCTGTACCTATGTCCCTATGTATGCTTAAATCTTTAAAACTACGCAACGGATTTTGATGCGGTATTTTTATAGATAGAGTGATTCAAGAGGAAGATTTTTATGCCCATGCGAAGCCGGGGCGGGTAGCTAGTAAATAACAAAGTGCGAACATAAGTGGTAGTGGTATAAGTTGTGGTGGTGGATATTATACAAAAAAAAAGGAAATACAAAAGAATACAATAATATTTGCTCGTATGTCGTGTTATAACTTTTTATGTATATGATGAATCATTAGAGCCGGATTTGACATCCTATCATATGATATCATAGTATGCATTATCTATTTCTAAACTTCCATTGTATATGTTAATTGTAGACATATGTATGTGGGCGTAGTATGGCGCTTGGAAATTTTCAGTTAACGGGAATATTCCTTTTGGAAATTAACGGAATTCCGGGAATTTCCGCAATGACACGACGACCTCTGTGGCGTCATGTTTAACATGCCTATCAGCTACTTAGGAAGGGTTCGATCACCGGTAGGGTAAAAATGAAAAAAAAAAATCTCTGATTTTAAGCTATTACAAAGCTTTTGATTGCGGCGACTGTATAAAGAAATTCCGTAACGAAAATAAAACCTAACACCCCCCACTCTGACCACGTAGCTCGGCCGAGCGTTCGTACTTATTGCAAGTTGATAAAATATGCTATGCAATAGCTTTACTGCGGCAGTCCCCAAGTGCTACACGTTTTTTTCAACAGTTTACTTTCCCTCCAAAAACTCCCATTATATTTATCACACGTGCGACGCCATAGACAACAGCTGGTTTGTAAAATAAAATATTTCAAATGTTTACCATAGATAGGCAATTCATAGTATGGGTTGATGGCCACTAAGACGATGCCGCAGTACGTGTAGATGGCGTTGCGATCGCAAAATCTGAAAAAAATAAAACAATTTCAATTCAAATGGAGCGACTACCGTCTGACCTCCGTAAACCTTTTAACAGGGAAACCAGACCCACAGGAACATGATCCGGGTGTGTTAGTGGTCTATAGTCGACAATGATTAGAAAAACTAAAACACCAAGTCATACAGGGTCGACTGACCACTCTGACACCACAGTGTGCAGGGTCAATTGAGCTTGTAACCAACATGATATGAATTAATACCAAGGTAAATCGAACGTCAATTATATATGGGTCGATTGACCTTGCAAATTATTTTATTAACAGGTTCAAAAATGCTCGTTTTGACGTTTTTAGTTATTTTTATTTCAAAACCAAACTACTGCACCGATTTTGATAAAATTTCAATGGGACCAAATTGAAAGTATATATGCCCGAAAAATTTCGAACAGAAGTTTTTATTTCAAAATTTAAAATTATCTTTACTAACATAGTTTATAAACACTATAAAAAAAAAATCTTAAAAACTTATAATCAAAATATCATTCACTCATTCATTGGTCCTGAAATGACGAAAATATGAGGTAGGTATCAAACATAAAAAAAAACATTCAGCCTCATTGAGAACCTCCTCATGTTTCGGTAGTCGTTTAAATTTAAAAATTAAAATAAAGATTCGAATACACACCTGACTTTTAGGTTATGTAACACTGCCGGCTCGTGTAGGTACGATAGCGACGTAAGGTCATTCTGGCCGATCAGCAGCGAAGGGTTCCGTAGCGGAGGCAATTTGTTCTCGTCTGCTATCTGCAGTAAACACAACATACGGATGCTCATCACCATCATATCAAGTCACAAAGGCCTATTAAGGTGATACCTCGGTGAACACTAGCGCCACCGTCATTTAAAAATCATTACTCACTGAAAACACAAGTCATCAAAAATCCCTCTGCTGTAATTCCTGGATCTGAAGTTAATTTTAAACATATTAAATTATCCATACTAATATTATAAATGCGAAAGTCTGTCTGTCTGTCTGTCTGTCACCTCTTCACGGCTAAACTGCTGGACCGATTGTGATGAAATTTGGTAGGGATGTAGTTAACAACCTGAGGTCAAACATAGGCTACTTTTGGGCGCGATATAACCGAGTCCCACGCGGGCGGAGCCGCGGGCAACAGCTAGTAGTTCCATATAGTTACAAATTGCAAAAGTGCTAAAAGTGGCCGTTTTAAGCCATATTGCAATTTGTAACTATAGGGAACTATAATTTAATATCTTTAAAATTAACTTCAGATCCACAACCATAATTACATGACGGGTTTTTGATAGCTTGTGTTTTCAGTGAATAATGATTTTTAACTGATGGTAAAGCTAGTGTTCACCAAGGTATCACCTTAACCCAGCAAGGCCAATTAACTCAGCATAATCGGCGAGCGTGTATAACGAGTAATGAATGTAAGAGAAGCGAGGGAGGTCTGTAAGGATCGTAGCCAATGGAAATCTCTGGTCTCTGCCTACCCCCGCGGGAGACAGGCGTGATGATATGTATGTACACTGGTAACAATTTCTAAGAAACCGCCCCTCGGCCTCTGGCAAGGTTCCTTTATCAGACAATGTATCCGTGATCCAGTGGCATATAGGGGCCGTGGGTTCGATTCTCACGGGAAGCACTTCCCTCCACCTCCCATGGCTCTACCAACCTCTCGGTTATAAGAGCCGAATCTCGGGAGAGTGCGCTGTACTTGCATTTCGCATCTCTTTCCAGTCGCACCTGCTTGATCTCCCTACAAGTTCTCTATAGTGTCGCCTATCTATGCAATCACGGGAAGCAAACTTCCTGTTAATTGCAGGTTTTCAACTTTTCACCTGATTGTCTGATAATAAAGATGATTCCGTAAGCCGCTGGCCCCGGCTGCCATCTGGTAGTCGGTGAAGAAACCACGTCAGAGGCCGAGAGGCGATTTCGAGTTCCGAAAAACTTTGACAGCAGGGTGTGCATGGTCGATTGACCGAGACACCTACACGAAATGATGATGAGACTCCAATCCAAAAGCTAATCGTTTATTTACTTAACAAGTTAGTTATATCAAGAACATAAAATGTCCTTTTGCAAAAAAATAAAATCACCATTATCATATTCTCCATTTCGATGTCGTATTGAATTCATTTAATAATAAAAAATATTTCAAACCACACATTATGGCACCTGAAATCAGTCATTTTGATTTTTAATGACGTTACGTATTTAAGGGCACTTGAGTTGCCATGATATATTTTTTTTTGCCAAAATAACGATTACGACTCCAATTACTCAACTAAAAAGGATAAAATAATTACAACATTGTTGTTTAAATATGCTTCATATTAAACATTTTGACGACCTCCGTGACGTAATGGTTAACATGCCTGACTGCTACTCAGGAGGTTCCGGATTAGATCCCCGGTCAGGTCAAGATGAAAATTGATATTTTTCTAATTGGCCTGGGTCTTGGATGTTTAACTATATATGTATTTGTAATAAAATATAGTATCGTTGAGTTAGTATCCCATAACACAAGTTTTGAACTTAATTTGGGGCTAACTCAATCTGTGTGATTTGTCCCCATAAATTTATTTATTTATACATGTACTTGTGAATGTTGATTCTAGTTGTATCTTCTGATCTTGTATCTTACAAATAAATGATTGATTGATTTATATAGAATCCGGAACGGCACAGTGTAAGCACTGCTGTTTGTTTGCATAAATAGGGGATAACTTCCATAAATGAGGCCCAGTTTTGGGCTTCCATGGGTATTTAAGGTGAACATCGACACGCTAACAAGAAAAATGCCTATAGCATTAACGCCCGAATACTCAAACGCTACTCAAATTTGAGAGCTGCTCAAGTATCATGCTGTGTCGCTGAACGTCAATGATATGACAGTGACAGCATGATACATGAAAAGCTCTCAAAATTGATTAACGTTTGAGTATTCGGGCATAAGTTTTCCTATTGTAGCTTTTGGCTTTATAAAGTTTTAAATAAATAAATAAGAATAGTTTTTGCGTAACACTAATTATAATAATATACTTTTACAAACCTTTATCTGCCGAATATCGCCAGTTTGGTCCAATTTGACAATAAGCACCCCAGAACGGTAGTCGGCAACCACCGTAGCACTTTCCCATACCGTGTCGGGATTTTCCACCCACACCAGGGCATCCTGCGTAAAAAAAATTTCCTATAACGCCATCTCTAAAATAAGACAACAAAGACAAAAGGCGTGATAACCCCAGGTTTTCGAGCCCGAAACCCAGGCACATCAACAGGTTTTTTTCAACAAAGTTGTGCCAGTAAAAAAAAAAACATTGAATCCATACTAATATTATAATTCGATTATAATGCGAAAGTCTAGTTTGTCTGTCTATCTGTCTCTCATCTCTTCACGGCTAAACTGCTGGATCGATTGCGATGAAATTTGGTAGAGATGTAGTTAACGACCTGAGGTCAAACATAGGCTACTTTTGGGCGCGATATAATCGAGTCCCACGCGTGGCGGAGCCGCGGGGAACAGCTAGTACGTATATAAATAAACCTAGACTACAAATGAAACCCCTATAAAAATTGTTTTTTTTTATTTTTATTTTGACCATAGAAATACATAAGCTAAGAAAATTTCAATGCATGAAATACAGCCTGTGGCAGATGGATAGACGGACAGACAGTGAATGCTAGTAATAGGGTTACTTCTGCCAGATATCAAGGCATATGGTAAATTCTCACTAGTTCCATGGAATTATTTGCCAATGGAACTAGTGAGAATGATCGTGGTAAGTCGATCACTCTATCTATTAAAAAAACCGCATCAATTCCGTTGTGTCGTTTTAAAAATTTAAGCATACAAAGGACATAGAGAAAGTGACTTTGTTTTATACTATGTAGTGATAGTGATGTTCTTAGTATGAGTTTTTCTAAACGCAGAAGCTAGTGACTGTGTTAGCGATTTTATATGACAAACCTGTACAGCGCCTCTGGCGGATAGTAAGGCAACTAAGAAATTCCATACAAAATCCTAACGCAGTCGCTAGCGTCTGCGTTAAGAAAAACTCATAATAGGGGTACTGGACTCAACAAGCTAGCACCGTAAAATTTAAACTGGCCACTATTACAAAAATTCAAAAAGAAAGTATTTTTTGCATTGGTTTATATTTACAAGAGTAGTGCTTATGAAAGAGAATTTAAGGAACTTCATTAAAAAAATTTATGCGAAGATCGGTGATAATACTAAAGTTTTGACTTTCTTATGCAATCTTGAGAAATTATGAACGAAAGATGGATAGCCCCACACTATTCACTATACACTTCCATAAAATTAATAAACCTTATGGCATATTAGTCATATTTTGTTTTCAAGAGCCTATCTCAAAAACAGTAAACAACAACAAAATACATTTCATTATCAATTTTATAAATCATATTATCAATTTGTATGATTCATAGATAAGGTGTAAATGAGAATTTATGTATGATCAAGATCCGTGTAATTATTCTGTAAATATTCATGAACAAGTGGCAAATGAAGTAATTATTTCAAGCCTAATGACATAGATAGTAAAAGTGACGGTAATCTCTTTGCTACATTGGCCCAATAAAAATTATAAGTCATTCGTTTGTTCCTAATTTAAAAAGTGTGACATTTAATGAAATTCTAAATTCAAATTTAGGAAATTGATACAACACAATAAAAATCATACAGCCACGAAACAAATTCACCAAAAAATTACCTTTGTGTACAGCTCTTTCGTAGTCATTTTGATTGATTTAAAAATTATTTGTATTGATGATTATATTAAAAATTTAAACATAATAATTGTTACTTCACCACGCGTTCAGATTGTGAATACATTTTAAAAATAAATAAGGTAGGTACGAAATTCGCTAATTTTCTCGTTCTGGTGCGAAACGTCACTGATTTGTTATTGACATTTTATTCCAGTGTTATCAGTTGTTTTATCAATACCCGTAAATGCAATTTTTGCAACTCTTAAATTGAAACTGTGCAAATCATTCTATAAAAGCAAGGGCTTAATTATTTCCGTGAGGAAATGTAATTCTAATAAGAAACCAATAGGAACATAAAAAACATTACAATGTATGTTGAATTCAATAAAGGGAAAGTGCTTATCAGAAAATTCCCACAAGTGTTGTCATATTAAAAATTTACAAAGTAGGTCATATCCAAAGAATTTATATACAACACTAGAATGCTTACGAATAATAATAATCTCAAAAAACAACATTCAAAATAAATCTTTATTACTCTACTGCAAAGTTGATTTTTCTTTAAAGCCTACATACAAATACCTAACGTTCCAGAAAATGGTCCAAAATTTGTAGGTGTCCCTTTTCCTCTTGAATACTATACAACTTACTAGAAAGAGATACCTACAAACTATAGGTTTTATTTCGGGAACGGCTTTTGTCCTCCGTAAGCATTCTAGTGTTATATATAAATTCTTTGGTCATATCATACTTAATAGTTTCGTTTAACGCAACATTTGTCTGTGTGTTTGTAAATAGTAGTTAAATAAAAGATCCTTAAATATTAAATCAAACTTCCACTATTATATAACAATTTTTATTATTTATATTATACCAGCCTTCATATTTTTTTACATTTTTCCTTTGCTTAAATTGTATAATCAAGCTAGAATACTAAATGTGTTGCAATGTGTTTATTCCAATTCCTCCTTCAACGACAAGTCCAATTCTACCAATTTCCTTAGCTATTTACTTGTTCTCTTGAGATGGAAACCATGCTTGGCATGCTTCTGTTGCTATTTCACACAGAGCAGTAAAGGTTTTTCCTCTGGATTCATATTCTGTAAAAAAATTAAAAAAATTAAAGTATTACCTTTTATCTATTATCTACCTATATTTTATCGTAATGCAAAAATAATAAATAAATGATAACCCTTTTTGTCGCAAGAAGAAATTGAAAAAAGTTGTTTCTGTCAATACGATTTCTGGGGAGTTACTACCGTCTCCGAATTGAGTAAGGGAGATGTCGCCTTACATCATGTATTGCGCTGTCTCGCTTACTCACTGGAACTTGCATGGTTTTAAGAGATGGTAGTAGGCCACCTGAAATTAGGTAAGTAGGTACTAAAATATATCGAATGGAACAGTTTTGTTGACTAATTAACAATTTAAGAATGATCCTATGAAGTAGGAAAAAGAAACATAAGATCGTCAAATGAAGTAGAAACATAACATCAAACATAAAATAGAAACTCACCAGAAGGTCCTCTTTTCCCGAACATGATGCCGTTCATTGGCGCATTCTTGTAATTCGCTTCACTGATCTGTGCAAGCGATAGAAGTAGAGCAAGGACACAGAATGCAATTGTGAATCTCATCTTTAATCCAGACATCTGAAACAATGAAAAATGTTTAATCAAATAACTAGTAAGTTTAGTAATAATTGTCACTATAAGAGAGTAAACTTAAAACGTTGGCGGACGGTTTTGAAAACACAATAGAAGTATAATTGTTATAACGTCTAATAGACGTCGTGCGTCCGCTAATGTGTTAGGTACCTACAAAATTACTTATTAAGTAAGTAAGTATATAAAAAATAAATACATAAGTGTAAAAAGGGATTAAGCTCGAAATTATCATTTTATAATGGAATAGGCCACAAACTATATTTTATAGGTGACGGGATAGGATATGTTTAGGCACCTGGAACTCTTTCAGATTACCGCTTATAAGCCCTGTCAGTGAGGCTCTCTTTGTCCATACGGGGCAATAACATCTTTAAATTCATCTGCAACTCAATCATATACTCGACGGAATAATAAAGAAACTAAAAAAATACGTACTTCTAATATTTTTACAAGTTACTTAAATTGTTACTGAAGACTATATTTTTTTAGAAAGTAGTAATCAAAACTGAGGACCTCTTCAGCAAAATTACAAGAAAAGAAGGCCACAAACGAAGTCGCGAGTAACAGCAAGGTTTAAATGAAACATAATCATATAAAAAATACCTTGTTTTTGAGTATGCTTTAATGCTGGCAACACCGTCGAATGCGAACTGTCAACTGATGCCTGAAGGACGGTTTCCCGCCATTTTATAGAGCGGGAAAATGGGACATAGCTGCGGTTGTCCACTCAATTATTGGATTACTGGATATTGACCACATATTGACGAAGTTAGAGCCTTAGAGCGATTTCGCAAGGGATTAATAACTTTGTTAGTGCATAAGATTAACTATGTGTACAAAGGAACGAAGAATATTGTACCTCGATCAGAAATGTACAAACCGACATGCGACATCTAGTGACATGTTTCTAAAGGCACCACAGGTACCTAGTTTAGGTATCTACTTTTCATTACTTAGGTAGGTAAATAAATAAGTACGTGTATAATAAATAAATAAAAACCTATAAAAATATTTCGTGAGTCTATGGTCTCAGGTTTCGCTACAGTAACCAGACTAACTAACCATCACTGGGATTCCCACGTCGTTCTTCGCTTCGGCTACTTGGCAGCGCGCAAGTGATACGTAGGGCTGTATTAATAATACCTAACTGCCAACATCCCACTAATATAATGAAGGCGAAAGTCTGTTTGTTACAGCTTCGCGAATCACGCTCAAGCGGCTGGGCCAAATTCTATGAAGATGAATAAAAATTGTATGAAGGTAGCTGATCTGATCTCGAAAAGTAGATGGCAATGTATGATAAACCGCGGGTAACATGGGGGCGCGGTAGTAATCATCTAAATAAGTATTAAAATAAACTATAATAAAATTGTCTACACTACACGAATCCTATAGGGATCAACGTGAATGAATGCAACTATAAATCAATTTATTATCCAATATGGTCTCATCATAGCTCGTTAATGTGATTTGCCGGGTGTAAAGATGAACTATTTTCTTGGTATAAAACCCATTGGACTGGGTGATCAATGCATCAGTCCTTTCTGAGCTCTTGCCAAGGCTTCGCTTCACAAGGAAGTCTAGAAAAGGTAATTACTTTCTTTATTTCCTACCTAACCTATAGCCTATGATTTTTTTTGAATATAAGCGTTCTTTCGGTCGCATTTCAAGCCAGTGGCTTCGGATCCTCGGGTCCTATATATATATAAATTCTACATTATTTTTATGACCGTCCGCCTGCCTGACTTCAATCCTCCTTGGTTTAGTCTTCAACCAGACGGAAAAAGCGGGTGTTTAGAAAGAAATTTAGAACTCTGTTGATCCTTGGTTCTGCTTGAATCAAATTCTTCAGCCAATTTGCAGCGGCAGGCATTCTTTTACCACTTGGGATAGGGTCTGATCGGGTGCACCGGAGTCGCAATGAGGTTAATCCCATTTATGGAGGTGGTGGTTAGTTTCATAGCAATTAATATTGGTTTTATTTTTTTAGACCAAAATGCGCACCATGTTTTTCTTACTCGTGGCTGTCCTGTGCCTCTGCCAGGTAATCGAGGCGAACTACAGAAAGGTTCCCTTTAATGGATCCATTTTTGGAAAGCGAGGAGTGGTTGGTAAGTCAAAAATAAGAATAAAAAAAAGGATTATACTGAAAGTTCTCTTAATCAAGGACAAAAAGCCTTTGTACTAATTTTGGTATTGTAAATGTCATTTTTATTCTTATTCTGTAAGAGCCAATGATGCTTTGGTGTTTATTCTTTCTAAACATACAAGTTAGATATTTAAACATTTTCAGAATACGATTCAACTGGAAAAGCACTGTCGGCGTTATGTGAAATTGCCGCTGAAACTTGTCAGGCGTGGTACCAAACTCTGGAAAACAAGTGAAGGGTCATGAAGATTTATATTTCATCCACTGCTGGGCATTAGCCTCCCTCTGTCATCCTCTCGGAGCCACCGCAATCCAGTTATTGCCAGCAACCTTCCTAATATCATCGACCCATCTAGCCGCTGGACGTCCAGTACTTCGCTTTCCGTGTCTAGGGTACCACTCCGTTACAGCCTTACTCCATCTACCATCGTTCCTTTTAGCCAGGTGTCCTGCCCAGTTCCATTTTAGAGTTACAAGCCTAGAGAGTACGTTGTGAACTTTCATTCTACGTCGGACTCTTATCTATTATTTTTCTGACCCCGCAAACGTTGTTTTGCCATATAAATTATTTCTAAGTAATTTAAGGGTGAACAGTCCTTATCACTTAGTGATATAAAAAATAAATAGTAGCCGATTCTCAGACCTACTGAATATGCATATAAAATTTGGTATAAATCAGTAAAGCCGTTTCGGAGGAGTAGGGTAACAACATTGTGACACGGGAATTTTATATATTAGATCTTCTATGAGAAACAAATACCTAGCTTAGATTTAGCTTCTTTTGAACAGTGCTTTTAACATTACTTATTTAAGAATTTGAATCACGGAAGTTTTTAATTTGTATACATATTAGGTAAATACTAAAAGGTCGAATATGCTTTGATTGTTTCGATTATGTAAGAGGACTGATTTAGTATCAAGATATCTTAACCATGTACTTATTTACATTATACTTACTAAATAATTAAGTAAATAATTTGTGTATAAATATTGTGTAAAGACTGAATTATATGCGACATTAATTAATGTATTGCCTGTTTATTTATTATTATTATTATTCCCCTGCCTATCTCTACTCTACCCTTTTATTTATTCATAAAAATGGACAAACTCCATTCATCCCACTTTGAATAAAAAAATGTTTAAAGTCACTTCCTCTCGTAAGTAGCAACTTTTAACTTGAAAGAAGGAGACAAAACGTTCCCAAGGAGGATTGATATAAGGGACCGTGACTGTGACTCATTCGTTGTCAGAGCCTTCTCTCTCATCTCAGTCGCCATGGCAGCCCGGTGGCTTAGTTACCACCATCTTTTAAAACCATGCAATATACAGTGAGTAAAGAGGATGTCGCCTTACATCATGTATTGCGCTGTCTCGCTTACTCACTTGATCTTGCATGGTTTTAAGAGACGGTAGTAACGCAGTTTACCAATCGATATGGATTGGTATACTGTGGTAGTAACCCCCCAGTTGTGAAAAAGGAATTTTTATTCTTACTTGGCAACTAGTTGCAACAGAAGAATCAGAGCGGACACTGATCCACTGACGGTGAAACATGTCCAATTAGTGACGTTTGATTATCCAATCCAATATCGAAATACCTCGCTAGTCTATCGAGTTAACTGAGTACATATTCCTAATCCTTAAACACAGTCCCTGATGCCCTGAAGCAATTAACGAGTTTCCGAAGACTGTGTGTTCTGTGGTTTGTAGATCGTCATAAACTTCATGTACTTAGTTATACTTTAGGGTTTATATAGGTATCTACAAGATATTCCTGTAATCACCCTAGTGTTGCGGTGATTACAGGAATACTTTGTAAATACCTATATTAACCTAAATTTACAAAGAAATTGAACTTAAATTTAACAAGCTGTGCTCCACGTTTTGTCCGCCCTTGGTTAAAATGGTAATTTTAAATTATACTCTTTGCCCTTGGTGTGAATGCGTAGTATAATTATGTGTAGTGTAGTGTCCATAAACTTTCCCGAGAGGCTAGAAGCGCACTCCGACGCTATAAATTCGCAAAATACAAACAAACATACCGCAGAGGGCACAGAAATGATTAGTATTTATTAGGTCCTCATAATAAAACAGGGTCAAACCGTTCAAACAAAACAAACCATTCTTTTTCACTTTCGCCACAGTCGGCTAACATAGTTTTTAAGATTTTTAATTACTTTACTAACACTCAATGGACTATTTGTCTGAATAAAGAAATTTTTATTTTTTATTATTTTTATTTATTATTTTATTTAATATGTAGCAGCGTAACGCAATGCTTGCGTACTGCGTATAACGGAACAAAATAAGATTGTTTTGTTTTCCATTATTTTGCACTCTACCACCATGATTTACGATATGTCAAAAGATAACCGCTATGAATGGTCGACTTAAAAATTTATCATTTTCAGCCAATGAAATAAGCTTATCGCTTGACGTTGACATTGTTTACCTTGAAAAGTTGAAAACGAGAACACATTCTAATGGCTGCTCTCTCTCGCTGTGTGATAAAACGTGTAAGAAATTAAATTTACAACGATATTTACGTGTTTAAAAACATTTTTGAGGAATTGATCCGTCCATCCGAATCGTGTATGTGTAATCTTCGACCAAATATATTCAATCAACTCCCGAAGACAGTGTTAAAATACTAAGTCCACAGTAAGGTAATATTCATATCATTTTTACACATTTCCATGCATAATTTACTGAAGCTAAATGATTTATGCGTAAAATATCACATTCTATTCATGGCTGTGTATAATTAATTGCGTCTATTATTATAAAACTGTGTTTTTCTGACAATGCCGAGTTCAGTAGGTATTTTAAAAACGAAATCATCTGTAAAATTCCGAACACGGTATAAAATTTTATGCTTATTTTTTATAAACGTTTATCTTCAAAATAGCTTAAGTGTTATACCCAAAGTTTTTTAAGTTACAACACACATATATCTTAATAGTCTAATTGGATTCTTATCACATGAAAAACATTGTTATTAAGTTGCTACTATAGATAGTATATTTTATGTATGCACTGTACTTGAGTATATTATTATTGAGGAGCTATATGAAGTCAGGATTTATCTAATGTTTCTGACAAATGCAAGTAGCCATCCTAAAGCATAGACTATTCAAATCAGGGCTGGGAAACATGATTAAAAAAAAAAAGCAGCTCTTTTGTCTGCTCATACATTTTGACAGCGACCGCTAGCATTACTGGGTCTTTAAAGTACCGGTTCCAATCTTGAATCAAATTTCAACATCTGCTACTTGTGTGCATTATGCAATTACTAGCTGTCGACTGCGGCGTCGCCCACCTGAATTTCCCACGGGAGCTGCTTTTTCTTGCGATGAAAGGTGTCCTATGTGCTTCTCAATACTTTTTAAACATTTATAATATTAGTTAGGTTAAGCTGTTGCCTGTGGCAGTGCATTTTTATGTGGCAGTGCCTACATCCTAATATCCTAAAAAGAAAAACCTAAAATCTAGAGATGATGTGTCATTAAGATACTGATAGATACACACTGCAATGTATGGATTATTAGCTTAGAATATAACTTTTCTATGCTAATCTTTTAAAAGTGTTTCATTGGGCATCTGGTATTCATTGAAGGAACCATGTCGAGAGGTGATTCTGAAGAGCTCTAATAACAGCGTGTGCATGGTTGATTGACTGTGTCACCTACACTAAATGATGATGATTAAAACACAAGAGATAGCATAGTGCCTCAAAACTTGTAAAATGGTTTCAAAGGTTACATAGGTACTCAATTAAAATTAATTTAATAAATCTAGTAAAATAATTCTCCTTTATTTATACAGATTTTTTTACTTCAAAGTTAAGTTTGTGTCATCATGTCTAATCAAAAACCTTCCATAAATTCAAAAGGAAAAAAAACCGAATCTATTATCAAATTATTTTGTTATTTTTTTGGTGTTACAAGTGCTTGAACCAACAGTGTGTGAATGAAATAGTGGAATCATTTCTCTCTTTTCAGCGTGGGATGTCAAGATTGGAGAAACGGATTTCAAAATAAGAATGGCGGAACCTCCATTAAAAAAAATAAAAACTGAATCTGTTAAAGTCATTATAGAAGATTTTATAAAAGTTTTAATAGATTCAAGGAAGAATTTGAAAGCTGTTCTTGGTAATGATTTTTATAACGAAATACCTAAGACAAAAATGTATGCTGGCCAAATAAAAGAACCTAAAGAATTGTCAAAAGCAGTCTTAATTTTGAATGAAAAGTTACCTCTAAAAACATTACCACATTTAAAGAGAGTAAGAAAAAAAGATGTTTTACTATGCCCTTCATCTGAACTTAACGGTTCGACAACAATTAAAGAATTCATAGACAATATTATTCCAGAATTAAGCTCAAGTTTTGAATATTTCAAAGAGATTGACGTGCCAGCTGTTGCTCCAAAATTAAAAAGGCAATCTATAGAAGCAAACAGGTTGTGGTCTTGTAATTTTCATCCAAATTCACATTTGGAACAACTGGCCAGTGACAAAGTTTTCAATGATCAGGAATTGATGAAACACAAAATATGCATGAGAATAGCATTGGAAACAGCCAGTATGTATTTACAGCATGATTCAGGCTCAAACATAGACAATATTCAGAATTTAAATGCCTGTGTTGTTTTTGATCCATCCATACAGTCCGTTGTAGCAGTATCTTTTGATAATCGTGAAAATCATCCAATCCAGCACAGCGCAATGATTGCCATAGACAATGTAGCAAAAACCCAACATGGCGGAGCTTGGACCACAGATATTAAAGGAAATATACGACTTAGCGGTATAGACCAGGAGTTGTTAGCTTTTTTGAAGGAGAAATTTGATAGTAATATAAATTTTGGGGCTAAGATGTTTCAGCCTAAAACGGACAATAAAGATGATACATGTGGCCCATATTTGTGTACAGGATATTATGTTTACATGATCAGGGAGCCGTGTTTGATGTGTGCAATGGCTTTAGTACACGCAAGAGTAAAAAGGGCATTTTTCTGCATAGACAATCCGATTTTCGGAGCACTGAAGTCTAAAACGGAATTACAGTCAGTTCCATTTTTGAATCATCATTTCGAAGTTTTTACTGGATTTTTATGATCAGTGTTGCCATATTTTTCTTCATAGTAATGATGCTAATATTTTGAAAGAGTTGTGTTCTTCAAATTTTTTATTTTATTCAATCTTGAAAATGTGAATTTTAAACTAAAGAAATCATTTTTATAAATTAATGATGTTGTTTGTATTACTGTCTAGACTGATTGTTACTTTTGGTGTATACCTACCTCTTCAGTATTACCTTTTAGATAACATGTACTCAAATTGTTGACATTAATCTATGTTCAGAAATCACGTAATATTCGTCTTGACAAAAGCCTCTCTTCCATGCGTCCCTGTCCTATGCTACTTCTTTCCAATCTTTTTCGAAGACCCTTAAGTCATCCGACCATTTTCTAGCGGTTATTTTAATTTTTCTATAAGACAAACAGACATTCTAATTTTATTATTGACGCCAACAAGATTGTGGTACAGGCCGCGTCATATAAAAAGAACGCTGGAAGAGAGCGGAGACAGTAAAGTTGCGCAACACGGGAAGCCAACGAACCAATCGCGTGCGCCGGACGACCCCGTCCACACCGCGCTCACCGCTTACATCGCCGCAAGCGCAGCTTAAGGCTGTTCCTTCGGTCTCACTAGCGCCACTTCCCAAAAATAATAGTTTCTCTTTCTGTAAGTAAGCCTATCAGATATCCTCGCGCAACTTTTTTTGCTAGTATCCTTAACTTACATTAGAACCTCGAAAGACATTGAAATACTATCCGCTGTAGTTGCCTTTGTAAAAATTATTAAATGCAGCCACTTTTGTCACTTTGTAAAGGTTTCTAAAGCGTACAGAAAGATATTTTTTTTTGGGAAGTGCTGCTAGTGAGACCTAAAGAACAACCTTAACCGCCAGCGTTCATCTTACATAACGCGACCTGAAGTAGCCATTCAGAATAGCACAAAAGGACCATAGATGTGCCCTTGACCTCGAGCTGTGGGAATTCAATCACAAATAGAAAATTAAAGGGATTGGCAGAATAATGATGAACATATATAGATTAGTCGCACAAAGCACGATTGTTAAGTTTTACAATGCCCGATATTTGTAGGAAAGGGTTGACTCGATAGCCCAGCATCATCATCACCTAATGAGAGAGCCTATTTTTTATTGGCCTCCCCCAAGGATTTCCAATATGACCGGTTGGAAGCAGCCTGCATCTAGCTCCCGCCCGCGACCCTCCCCTGGTTATTCGACCTGGTCGGTGGGTGTCCGATGCTGCGCTTATACCGGTGCGTGGTCGCCATTCTAGAACCTTTCTGTTATTCATGTTCCTATTGGTCTGGTTTCCCTGTAAAATGGTTACGGAGGTCAGAAGGCAGTTGCTTCCGCAGAACCGCCAAATCAGGAATTTTTGCGGATCAATTGTTACCTTAGTCGATTAAAAGGCGTACCCTAGCTATGAAACTTAAACTGAAGATGTAACCAGGAAACACGCTCGGAAAAAGACTAAATCCAAATAATTAAAATTAAAAATCGGGCCCTACTACAATGAACGTGTTTTTTTTTGCCGTTAAAGATAATGCTACGGAATCCTTCGTTCGCGAGTCCGACTCGCACTTGGCCGGTTTTTTTATATCTACTGAGTAGACAAATAGGCCTACGGCCTATCTGACGAAAAGCGGTTACCGTTGCACGTTTCCAACACCCGAGTTTCACATCCCGACCCTGAAGGAAACTTCACGCCCTTCTTAAAGGCTTCCCATCTTGTGTGAGGTAACCCTAATTTAGCACTGCGCGCATGTGTAGTACAATCTGTACAATGAAGCCAGTAATAAAAGTTAGTTTAGGATGCAGACCCGGCGCGCTGATTGGTGGGCAAAGATGTGATAAATTTGGAGGTGGCATAGCAAGGAAACGGGCGAGAAGCAAGAAGTCGCGGTTCTGCATCATTTCCACAAAACAGAGAAATTGTCCGAATAGAAATGTTTTGACGCGGATTTAGTTCCAGGATCAGTGGGGCTAGCATATTCTCTCTTCTTACTTTCTATTCATACATGTAAACCACACCACACACTATTAGAAATGTATTACGTACTTTACAACAAAGCCACCTAATATTATCAACCAATAACATTGATAATTGACGATAATTGATTGCATATATATATATATAGAACCGGATCATATTCCTATTGGACTGGTTTGGTTTACGGAGGTCGGGTGGCTTACCACCATCCCACCACCATCTCTTAAAACCATGCAAGAACGATTGAGTAAGGGAGGTGTCGCCTTACATCATGTATTGCGCTGTCTCGCTTATCACTCGTTCTTGCATGGTTTTAAGAGATGGTAGTAAGCCACCATATGGCAGTCGCTCTATTGCAAACAAATAGCAAATGTAGCACCATGATTTAACCGTACCCTGGGCTCTGAAGTGCAACTGAGGATTCAACTGGGAATCACGCTCGAATTATGATGGGTACGGTATCACTTTTGGGACATGAACTAGCATGAGGTCACTTCATCCTTTCAGAGTCCATCTTCCCATAGACTTTTCACATTCTGATTCGATACGATTTTACATATAGCCCCTCTCCCATTGCATCTGGTATGTTTGCGGATGCTCATGTAGATGGCTTTAATGCAGTGCTCCGCAAACGGAGTGCGGCGACACTGCGCCGACTGCGTGGCAGCACCAACACTATCCTAAGCATGATAGCAGATAGGCTGGACAGTCGCTTTACAAAGCACTGGATCAACCAGCACCTTAGTATAGGTTCCTACTAACATAGTGTTTTAAGATTACCTGTTACTAACCAATTATGGACTTAAATGGTCTGAAATAAAAGATTTTTATTTATTGCAGCGCCCGTCAGGGCCCTTAATTAATTAATTGAATCTACCTTGTTAACCTATTTCAACATTAAAGTATGGAGTACGTAACCCCTTGGTTTTCCTCTTTTCCATTTTCGCTTAGTCTTGCCTTTATAAAGGCAGAGTACTGGTCCTTACTACTTATTGAAGAACGTCGCAGGCAGGCGCTGGATGCAGGCCGTTTCCAACCGGCTATTTCGGAAACCCTTGGAGGAGGCCTATCAGCCTGCGGCTAAAATTATGATAATGGTCCTCACAAATTTAGCCCGCCATAGTCGAAACACAAGAAGATAATTCATAATTCATTTATTTTATGTCAGACATGGGTACATTTAAGGGTGTTAGTATTAAATTAGTTACTGTGCGCCATGCTGCGCCGTCAGGCATACAAAATTGGTATTAATTTTATAAAAAAATGGTATACTAGTAAATAACATAGATAGAACACCGCATCCATTTTACTTGCATCTGTTTCCGAATCATTCCTTAACATGTCTACTGCAATAATGATGTTGTATGTACCTACGAAGCTGTGCTGTTTGCCAATCGATGGCTTTTTATTGAACCAACTAGCTTGGACTACCTGAATAATAACTTCAGAATTGTGAGAATATCAGCACGAATGCAATTTACATACAAACATTCAGGTAGGATCGTGGTCAATCACTGGACATCCATCCAACTAATATTATCAATGCGAAAGTGAATTTGTATAATTGTTTCTTTATTTGTTTGTTACCACTTCATGCCCTATCTTCTGAACCAATCTTCCTGAAATTTCGCATACACATAGCTAGGAGTATTGAGAAGAAAATAGGGTACCTTTCGTCCCGAGAAAAAGCACTGTTTCCGAGGGAAACTCACGCGGGCGAAAGCTAGTTATGAATAAAAACAAAAAATAACACATAATCACGTCTTCAACCCAAACGGGGTAGACAGAGCCTAGAGCCATAAGACCTTAGGCCAAGTTTAGCATGATCGTATTTGAATCAGGAAAACAATAGTGATGGGTTGCTAGCCGCATCGCCTATGTCATTCGCCGATTCAGACGAATGCAATTTATCATTAAAATTCTTCATATCCTCTTTAATTGCCCCTGTGGTCCAATAGTTGAGGCGTGCCTGAAGACCCAGAGTTCTTAAGTTCGATTCCCACGGGAAGTATATTTTGTTAAGTTGTTACTAGTTTGGTTAGGAAACACCTGATTGCCTGATAAGAAAAGATGATGTACAGTGTTTCGCGGATTGATCCAGCTGTCATCTGGTGGTGGTAAGAGAAACCACGTCAGAGGCGTATAGGAAAACCTCTGAGACCAGGCAAATGTATGTAACCCACAAGATATGAATAAATAATTGAGGATTTTCCACGAAAAAAGGATTTCCTTTTTAGACTAGCGATAAGGCCTTTTCTGACACGACCACTCTCAAAGACCAAACAAACTGTTAATGGCTAAAAAACCCTGCAACGTTTTATTGTAACGCGGAACCCTGCCATTCGATGTAAGGAGTGCCCAAAAGACCGACCAGCTATTTAGCGTTCATTCCGTGATCCCAATTGTGTCTCCCCCTCATTCTAACAATTTAACAGTACACTGCAATCCTTGTCATTGCTGGATTTGTACGCTGCGTGTGCGTGTGCGTTTACTATTCCAAATTTGAAATCAATGATAAAAAATTTGCTTTAGAATAATATTCTTTTTATGAAATCAAACGAGTTCTTTACTGATTAAATTTAAATTCGGAAAAGAACTTTCTATTTTGTTTTTCAAATTTAAATAAAGAAACTTGTAAAGATGGGTGTCTTGAAATATATTTGTACGTTCGACGCCTTTTGGTAAGTTAATTACTTTTTCAAAGTTATATAGCCTTTGTACACATTGTTTGTATTTGTATTCAACATGTATAATTTGTATGATAATGGTACAATAAAGAGTATATCTATCTATCTATCTATAACTAATCAGTTATTTTCTTTTGCATTGCATACCATTATTGTGCGGTACTTCCCATTATACAAAATTTAATTAATAATTAAAAGATTAGAATAGAAAAAAAAATTGTTCATTTTTAAAAATATAATCCAATCGGGAGTCCAGTCTTCATCAGAGCCACTCTACTAATATCTGGTGTCTACTGGATAAATCTCCCTACACTTCTCTCCTGACGGATGCTGCTATTGAACCGTCTTATTACTGCTTCATAAGGTTCAAATTCCACAAGTAATGACGTCAATCTTCTTTCTTAGCACTATAAGGTCGGAAATGGTCTAGCAGATTAAATTGGTCGTTAATTGTAAAGGCTTCCTCGCTTGTAGAACTCGTGTATAGTTCCTGAGTAATTGCAAACTACAATGGCTGTTTAGGAGACCTACATATCATCACGCCTGTCTCCTGCAGAGGTAGGCAGAGACTAGAGATTTCCATTGGCTGCGATCCTTACATACCTCCCTCGCTTTCTCCACACTCATTACTCTCGTCATACACGCTCGCCGATTTCGGGTCTTCCTGTGTCTTTCTTTTTCAAGAAGTCTGCGATTTGGTCGCAGTATGGTTTTTTTCGAGGTCGACACTGACCGACTTTTCAAGTGCTCCCAGTCAACTCTGCTTTGTATATGCCTATTGTGATAAAAAAAAATAGATCTTTCAGTATTGCCTAGTCTGTAGTCAGGGAGCTCAATACATTTATATGTCAAAATATTTGTGTGAATCCATACTAATATTATAAATGCGAAAGTCTGTCTGTCTGTCTGTCTGTCTGTTACCTCTTCACGGCCAAACTGATGGACCGATTGAGTTACTAGCTGTTCCCCGCGGCTTCGCCCCGCGTGGGACTCGGTTATATCGCGCCCAAAAGTAGCCTATGTTTGACCTCAAGTCGTTAACTACATCCCTACCAAATTTCATCACAATTGGTCCAGCAGTTTAGCCGTGAAGAGTTGACAGACAGACAGACTTTTGCATTTATAATATTAGTATTCATATCCTAATCATCGTCATGGGGTGCCATCTTCGAATTGAAATTTGGAGGTCAGCAAACGGAAACCCTCGCGGCTTAGGGCCGCTATTTTAAGTTGTTAAGTTAAGGTTGCATCTCAGTCAGTCACTTTTTCGAGGGCGGCCAGGAGATCTTTTGCCAGGAATTTTGTCAATATCCCATCATTTTTCTTGGCAAAAATTGGAGTGGTTTATTTCTATGTTATCAAAGACTAATTAAGCTGGAACCCTTTAATTTTGTGAAGTTTATCTTAAAAAATCTGTGCCCTTGCCAGTTTAGTTCTAAGTGTATCTATCTTCCGCTAGTCTTTTTCACCCTTATACAAAGAAAAAAGTCAAAGAACTCAGAATTTTATTTTAAGTATACTAAATATACGTTTTTTCTTTAATTACAGACAAAGGATCATTTTTTTAGGAGCGTCATCACTGCCGACGAAACCAAAGAGAAAGATAATCAAATATAGAAGGAACATTCCGGAGGAGAACTCCTGCGCAGCTGACATACATTTTAATGGAATTATTTGATACCGTCGTGTTTATGGTCAAAAAGTCATTGATCATTGCAGATCTGAGGGATACTGACTGAAGACCGTGGATTTTTGCTGCTAACGGCTTTATTGTTGATGGTAAGTTGGAAAATGAAATTCTGTAGTCTAACCAAGCTGAATACGCGTATAGTGATGTGCCGTTCCGGGAATTTTGGGAATTTTCCCGGGAATTTCTTAAATGTTTTCGAAAACATTCTTAGTTTCAAAAGTAACTTTGGGAATATTCTGTAAATTTACAGAGGGGAAATTCCCGTATACTTTGCACATCACTACGCGTGCCATTCTTATATATATGTCACAGGCAATTTGTGTGATTTTTCCGTTTACAAACGGCTTCGGAATACAAAATAAAGCGTTATATAAATTGCCGAAGGCAAATAGCACAGCCATTTTGACTCGAAAAGAAAGAAAGCAAAATAAAAACAATTGTCAAGTAAGACGCCGCCACTAATGGCACACCATGAACTCTTCTGTGCTTCGGCACTTTGCCATTTTGTTCTTACTCGGGAATGAACCCGGGAATTTGACCGCCTGGCATGATGCACACTAGGCCGTGGATATCATTAAATGAGAGAGAAAGAGAGTGTGAGATATATTGACTGTATGACACAGCAATCGTGACGTGGCCACGCGCGAATCGTCCTCTAATTGTTGACAATAAATAACAATTACTCTGCAGACAAGTTCAATTAAAATCATTGTCTTTAATTAGCGAGAAAAAACTTGGTTGTAAGTCTGTGTACAGTCGGGTGCAGATACCTGACCTCGCGATCATTACGTTAGCTACGGTAGGGGGTCAGTTTTTTCTACCCACCCACTGTACTCGGTTGTGGAAGATTTTTTAATTTAGATTTGGGATAGTGTAAGACTTACAGGAACCGTTTAATCTCCCAGATAAAGAAAAGATTATCCCCTCTCTTCCCGTAGTAGAAAGACTACTAAGAGAATGACAGAGGTATCATTATGAACTTTAAGATTTAAGAAACACGCACGCACGCTTTTTGGAGAGATGCGGAAAGAGATACAAAGCAATCAAGTCCTTTTATAAGTCTCTTACACAGTCGCTTTTTATGCCATTATGGTTCTATGCTCATTTGTGTTGCTTTGGAGCCTGGGCACGTTTCTTCTCCACTGAACTCGCCGCTTCCTGGAAATGTAGGTTCTTCGGGAATATGATTATTCTTGTTCTTGGTGAGTCGACTAACAAAACTCCACCACTAACAAGATTTTTAGCAGTTGCTTCGTTTAGGTCCCTGAGTGTGCTGCTGACTAGGTACGCGAGGCAAGACAAAATGTGCGCTATTGCTATGTATAATAGACTGATAATAGTACTGGTCATGGTTTGGAAGAAGACACCGAACTGGTTTCTTCTGAGCAGTAGCCCAACCTGTATGTTTTTCTGTTTAATTGGTTTTTCACGGATTCAAAAGCTGTTGCTGGTGATCCATTTCATCATCTTTATTTTCGGCAGACGCAGCTTTTGCTTGGACCTTTAGTAAGAGTCATACTCTGCTGTCGTCTGGCAGGCCATTATATATTATATTGTTCAAATAGAGCTTCTTTTCACTTTGACCAATCTGTAGCTATACGTGACTTAACATCGCAATGGATTGTCCAAACTCTTGAAGTTGAGCCAAGTTTATGGGTATCTGGAAATCTGTGTACAAGTCATGTGTGTGAATAAGTGATATCTTCGCATCATATTTAGTTTCAAACCACCACGCATTGAGGTCATCCTCTTCCACCACCCTTTGTAGATTTAACTCCTACAACTGGTGGCTTACTACCATCTCTTAAAACCATGCAAGAACGAGTGAGTAAGCTAGACAGCGCAATACATGATGTAAAGCGTCATCTCCCTTACTCAATCGTTCTTGCATGGTTTTTAAACATAGATAGTAGTAATCCATCTGTTGATTTGGTATAGCCGGTGAGTCTTTTCCATTTTGCTTTGCCTTTCATGTCGTCTCATCTCGCACACTCTACCTACCTTTCTTTGCTTTGCCAAGTTCTCATCTTGACACATTTTCTAACGTTCCCGTCGTCAAATTATCGTCGTTCCTGGTCTTTAAGTTTATAAATTCTCTTATTCAAACTTTGATGCAACTTTGCCGCCATTTTATATCCCACCGCTGTGCAATATACAATAAGTGAGGTGAGGACAGAATACAATACAATCGAGAATCGTTTCACCAATTCTCATCACGGAACCCAAGTCATTCAACGACCAACCGTCTTAACCCAACGATTATGTGACCCTGCCACAAGTGGACCTAATTCACGAAGACTCTCCAGCGATCGCCATTGGCCAGGGAATTAAACACGACAAGCAAACGACGCCTGGGCAATTTAGCACTAGTCGTCTTGCCAACTGGCCATAAGAATCGCGAATTTGTTGCAATAAGAAAAAAAAATGGTCGATTAAAATGTTTTCGAAAATGGAAGCAGAGGAACACTGGTGAAAATTTCGCCAATACGGCCGCGTTTTGAAAATAGAACTGTCATTGGTTTTTTTGTTTATTTTCTCGAATTGAGTGTTGTGCTCTTGGACTCGTTGAAGGTGAGATACTGGTGTTATTATTTTTTATCGAGAATGTGTGGACGTTACTTTTGTTGTAAGTACTTATACTTAAAAACTAAACTACTATGTCAATATAATTTATTAAAAATATCGGCAATAATTATGGACTAGATCACGTGCTTTCTCGTCTTTGTAGTAGAAGTACTAACATTCGTCTACTTTAAAAAAATGCTTATAGTTTTAAAATAAGTGTCTCTTTTACTTGATTGCTGCTGATGACAGCCTACGTGTAGCAAAAAAAAATCTTTTTTTGCCTGTGTTTGTTCAATCTAAAACGGCTGGAACAATTTTGACGGGCATTTCATAGATTCCATAAATGCGCGGGAAACGTGCATAATCTGGATTTAAGATTATATTTAATTAGGATAATTTTTTTCACTGTAGCCTTCGGTCTTTACGACTCCAAATCTTTAGTCATCATCATTTCAGCCGCAGGCTGTCCACTGCTGGACATAGGCCTCCCCCATGGATTTCCAAAAGGACCGGTTGTCGCGGCCTGCATCCAGCGCCTGCCTGCGACCTTCTTCAGGTCATCTGACCATCTGGTCGGTGGGTGTCCGATGCTGCGCTTGCCGGCGTGTAGTCGCCATTCGAGAACCTTTCTGCCCCATCGGCCATCGGTTCGTCGCGCTATGTAGGTCCAGTACCAAGAGCTAATACGCCCACTATTCGTGTACTCGTAAAGAAAGAAAGAAAGAAAGAAAAGCTGTTTATTTGGTACCACCAAATCAGCACAACAACATACATCCATATCCATACTTCCATACTAATATTATAAATGCGAAAGTCTGTCTGTCTGTCTCTCTTCACGGCTTACCGGTTATGATGAAATTTGGTAGGGATGTAGTTAACTACCTGAGGTCAAACATAGGCTACTTTTGGGCGCGATATAACAGAGTCCCACGCGTGGCGGAGCCGCGGGGAACAGCTAGTTAATTATATTTAAGTTCATTGGAGTATGTACCAAATTACTCTTAGACGCACGACGTCTATCAACTTTTGCATGCGTGTACGCAACTAAATTGGGCACTTCCTTTAATACAAATGCGAATTGCTGATGAGCTGGCAAGCGTGAGTCGGTATTCAGGCTAGCGCCTACTTGACCTAGAAATGAATAAAATGGAATAGAAAAACTCTTTATTGCACCAAATAAATGTACATGTACACTTTTTTTGGAACCTTGTTCCACTGCTGGGTAAAGACCTCCCCTCTTGTCTTCCACGCGTCTCGGCCGATCGTCGCTTGTTGCCATCCAAACTAGAAATTTAAAAATTATATATTGATTTTGGTAAAGCGGTTATTTAGTTTATTTATTAATTCAAACTTTATTGTTCCACTAGCGACCCGCTATCGGCTTCGCACGGGTGCATATTAAAGATTTTACTTACATAAAAAAAATATATTTCATTAACATTACATAAAAACTTTCCTCTTTAATCATTCGCTCTATTAAAAAAACTGCATCAAAATCTGTTGCGTAGTTTCGAAGTTTTAAGCATACATAGGGACAGACAGCAGGAAGCGACTTCGTTTGGTACTATGTAAAAATAAAGATACTAAATAAAGATGTACAAAATATTTAAGTAGGTATATATTTAGCGGACTTAATAGACGATACCACTGCTAAACAAGGTGGTCTTTAACATCATTTATCTCGCAAAGTTCTTTTACTATGGGTTTCAAATCTTAGTATATGATTTTTGAGTATTTTATCTCCTTATGTATAAGATGGGAAACACGTTTTGATAAAATTTTCTCGATAGAAATATTTTTTGAAAAATAGTATTCGCTTACCGATATTTCTAAATTATAGATCGACGATTCAGTTTAAAAAAATGATTTTTAAACTAAAATATAGGTCGTTAGTGATTCATCATAAGAGGTATAATAAAATGTAATGAACTGGTCTGTTTTTTTATAAATTAATAAAAACAAATTTGGCGCTTACGCCCTATTTGTTTGAGCGCCTCGAGACTATACCTGTCTCATCGTTCACGGGCTTTACCGCCAAGCGCTATCCCTTGCGCGCTCTCCCGGCCAGTCTGCGTCTGCATTTGCCGAGCAAAAGACGCGCGCATTTTTTATTAAAAATCAAATCTCGCGAGTTTTTATGGCATTTTATAATATATATTCAAATTTATTGTTAAAATTTATATCCCAACCTAGTTTTTATTTTAGTGTTTTTCTTGACTGTAAATAGTATTTGTTATGTAAAATAGTGTAATATTAGCTATGGTTTTGTTACGTAACTGTGATTTTTTTTATATTCGTATTATCATAGGTAATTGAGCAAAAAAACTAAAAGAGTACCCGATTACAAGGAGAAAGCCTAGCTAATGAGAGTAAACAGATGGTAAGTACCTACCCATCTATCCTATCATAATTAGTCTTATTTAGTCTACCAAGTGCCTCCGTAAAATAAATTTTATTTGTTATGGAAAACTAGTACTGATCGATCATTCTATACATAGGTACCTATATATTTATTTAATATTTATATCAAATTGGATACCTAGGTATCTAAGTACTTTGGCTTTGAAACGAATTCGCCATTTTTATACAAACAATTTGATAGGTTGGTATAGGTAAGTGTGGAAGTAACAATTTACATATAAGATAAATATAAAATGGCTAATATCAAAATACCTATTGTTTTCAGGACCAACAACAATTTGAGGTCTTTGTGTCCACGCTGCCGCCGCCGCTGCTGTTGCGACTGCCAGAACAGGGAGGTGCAACAAATATGGAGTCGGATTGACAAACTTTTGTTTTGAATGGACAAAATATTATACCGCCAGCATCACGAAATGTAAAACGGTTAGTACCTAATATGATTGTACTAGCTATTGCCCACGACATGTTATTATGTTTGATCTTCTGGTCTTTAATGAAATATGTTTAACGATCTTACATTAAAAATCTGAAGACATATTCGATTATATACGTATGGGATTGTTTCAGGTGGAACCAAATGCTGATGTTACTGGGCACCGTATTGTCGATATCAACAACTTTTTCAAGAAACAAAAAAGTCCTAATTTAATTATTTCAGTGTGGAATATTTTTTTTATATTTTAAATATTATGTCAAAGAAATGTTCTGGATTCTAAGCAGATTCAATGAATTTACAAAATGGATCATAATCAAACCTAAAGATTATTTTTGTTTTGGCAGTATCAAGTTTTATTGGAATGCTCTTTTTTTAGTGTATTTCTGGAACGACAAGATCAAGATATTTAAATAAGATAGTTAGAAAATGACAAGACATAATTTAAAATGTTTACAATGATTAATTTGCATGCCTTAATTAGGCTAATGTGTTTGTTCCAAATTTATTATAACAACCTTTGTAACCACATTTACGCAAATAAAATGATTTGATTTGATTTGATTAGTCATATCTAGTCAAGTGAATCGGTGAAAGGTTTCTTATAGCATTAAGTATCTCAGAAATTTTAGTAACAAGGATTAAAGTCACTTATTCGACACTGTACTACGAGAGGGGTAATGGTCAATTTTCGTCTTTTTTCATGAATAAAATCAAAACTTTTTATGTTACAACAATAACAAAAATATATTTGAAATCCTCTTAACAAGCACTTTCATATGATATATAACACGGTAAGGTTTGCAAAACTCCTCAGTTGTCCACCGAAAATAAACCTTTTTAAAAAAATATTTACTTTGCACATCTGTGTTTGGGTCACAGGATTACGCCATCCTACCGAATTTCATCTGTTTTGGTACAATAGGTTCGGAGGAAATTGACTGTGACAGACGGACGGTCGGACAGACAGACGCACGAGTGATCCTATAAGGGTTTCTTTTTTGAATTTTTGTACGGAACCTTTATAGGATCACTCGTGCGTTTGTCTGTCCGTCCGTCCGTCTGTCACAGCCAATTTTCTCCGAACGTACTGGACTAAAACAGATGGAATTTGGTAGGATGGCGTAATCCTGTGGCCCAAATACAGATGTGCAAAGTAAATAAATATTTTTTTAAATTACCATTTTCGGGTGACAAATTAAGAATAAAAAAAAGTTTTGCAACCCTTACCATGTTATATATCAAACTAGCGACCCGCCCCGACGTTGCATAGGCATAAAAACCTTCCTCTTAAATCACTCTATCCATTAAAAAAAACCGCATCAAAATCCGTTGCGTAGTTTTAAAGATTTAAGCATACATAGGGATATAAGGAAAGAGAAAGCTACTTTCTTTTATACTATGTAGTGGTGATAAAAGGGCTCGTTATGAGGATCTCAAATATATTTTCGTTATTATTGTAACATAAATGATTTTGATTTAATTACGTATGTATATATGTATGTAAAAACTTTATTGTACAGAAAGAATATTTATGATACAACATAGAACACAAAAAAGGCGGACTTATCCCTAACAGGGATCTCTTCCAGTCACCTGTATAAAAAAGGAAAAAGAGTACATGGGCATTAAAGAGGGTACATCGCAAAGATACACATATGAAATTATAAACTAATTACAACACAAGAGTTACTTATCCTATACTATAAATCAACTCGAGTCCGAACGCTCGAAGTATTCCCTAACCCTAAAGAAGGAATGTAATAAGGACGACGTCTTATCCTCCAATTAATTTATTTATTAATGTAAGAAGACGAAAATTGATCATCCCGCCTCATTTACAAAACTACTGAGCCAAAAAATTTGAAAAAAACCGGCCAAGTGCGAGTCGGACTCGCGCACCGAGGGTTCCGTACAAACCTGCAAGGTTTACAAAGTTCGTTCATTACGACAATCGAGTCATAACTATGGTATTTTTATTGCAAAATAAAATTCAACGCTATTGCATGAAATAAACAACTTCCATCGGGAGGCATAGGTATTATACTATGTAAAATAGTATTTTCGTTGACGATTAATGCAACTGTAGCCATAATTATATCTTTACAGTTTTGCAATTGGAAAACAAAGCAGAAACAAACAAAATCGACGAGAAATTGTCGCAAATTTTAATTATTTTGGAACGCGTGCGAACAGCATGCGGGCGCTCGTGCGAATGGCGCACGGCTGCCGCTCGCTGTGTGACGATACCCCTTCTCTTGGCCAGTCGCCTGCCCCCGCGCCCCGCGTGCCTCCCGTGCCACCAGCGTCCCATCAAACTTCGCCAGTAGAAACAATACAAGCAAGCTGTCTGATAATAACCAACAATAAGAAATATAATAATGTCATTGAATTTAATTATAAGTATAACACTTTAAGCAGTTAGGACGCATTTAGATTATACAGCTACATTCACCAAAACATCGGGATTGAATGACGATGAGTGAGGTCGTCTTTGCCGTTTGAAAAATGTTGCCCTCCCCATACATAGTATAATAACTCGCGGTCATTGCTGTAACTACAATTATGTTTACAATCACAATTTTTTTGGTGGTATAACTACTTAAAATTTTAAGCTTTTCGGAATTTTTCTGTTACCTGTGCTGTAAGCTATTGCTTCTTACCAAATTTCGAGATTCTATGTCAACGGGAAGTGGTCTTTAGGTTTTAATTCCCTTGCGTGTAGTTACGAGTTTCAAAATATGCGGTATCAATGGTTGTACTTTTGCGTTTTCCTTTTTCGCGTTGACTTGTAATTTTTTTTTTTTTCACGGGTTAAAGGCAATTAGATCTAAGTATTTGATATGAATTTCAACTTGATAGCTCTACGCGTTCATGAGGAAAAAAGTAATAAGTTTATATTTATTAAAAAATATATATTTTGTAATGTAACTAAAAATTTAAGGTTTTCGGAATTTTTCCTTTATGTGTGCTATAAAACGTTGCTTCATGCCAAATTTCAAGATTCTAGGTCGACTGGAAGTACCCTTTAGGTTTTGATTCCCTTGCGAGTACTTGCGAGTTTCAAAATATGCAGCTTAAATTGCTGTTTCTTTTGATTGCGTTGACATAGAAGTTTGATTTTGCTACAGCTTAAAGGTATTATAGACCTGAGTATTTGGTATGAATTTCAATTTAATACCTCTACGCGTTTATGAGGAAATGGGTAGTAAGTTTAAAATTATTAAAAAAAAATATATTATGTGATGTAACTAAAAATTTATGGTTTTCGTAATTTTTTCTTTATCTATGCTATAAGACGTTGCTTCGTACCAAATTTCAAGATTCTGAGTTCACGGGAAGCACCCTGTAGGTTTTGATTCCCTTGCAAGTGTCGAAAATTTGCGGCATAAACGGCTGTATCTTTTGATTGCGTTGGCTTAGAAGTTTGATTTTTTCACAGCTTCAAGGGACAGTAGACCTGAGTAATTGATATAAATTTCAGCTTCATACCTCCACGCGTTCCTGAGAAAAAGGGTCTTGACAGACGGACGGACGGACAGACGGACAACAAAGTGATCCTATAAGGGTTCCGTTTTTTCCTTTTGAGGTACGGAACCCTAAAAATATAAAAAAATCATTTACAGGAAAACCTACAAGAATTCTATCAATTAACGATTAAGTGGTAAATCCATACTAATATTATAAATGCGAAAATCTGTCTGTCTGTCTGTCACCTTTTCACGGCTAAACTGCTGGACCGATTGTGATGAAATTTGGTATGGATATAGTTATGCACTAGGAGTCAAACATAACCTACTTTCGGGCGCGATATAGCTGAGGCGCACGTGGACTTTACTTTATTTTACTTACGGAAAATATTTTATTAAAACACCACTAGATAGCGATAGATACTTCCATGCTGGTCTGGGAGAAAAAGAAAAACATAGAATGTACCAGCTGCTTTTCTTCCCGCGCAAGCCGTAAAAGTCGTCTGAGGGATTCGCCGAATGGGGAAATCATGACATAGGCGATGCGGCTAGCAACCCATCACTATTGATTTCCCGTTTCAACTACCATTATGCTAAACGTGGCCTTAGGTCTTATGACCCTAGGCTCTGTCTACCCCGCATGGGATAAAGACGTGATTATATGTATGTAGATAGCGATAGTAGTAGTTAAAAGGACAAAGAGACAGTTGAAAGAAATAGTAGATTAAAAATTCACATTAACATACGACAATTGAATATAAAAACTGACATTGTCATTGTGCGGAACCCTCTGCTTTTTTGTTCTATTGTGATTTCACACTTTTTTTTTAAGTTAAAATAAAGTTTAAAAAAATATTTTGTCTTTTAAATTACTAATATTTCCCATTACATATTCAAATATAAAAATATCTGAAATTATAATACATAACGTAAGAAGAGAAAATAATGGCATGCAAACTCCATGCATTCTAACCTCCGGAACGAGATCACGTGGCAATCGTAAATGTTGCAGAATATTATAAATCGCTGTGCGTGGAATCGCGCGTAAACAGTCAGAGGGGCGGCGGGGGCGCCGGGGACTGACACCCCGCGCCTGGGGTCTAGCGCCGCCCATTTACTAGGTACATAACATTTGAGGTATCGCCTTAAGAACGTTCTCTACCAGTCAACCACTCGAACTTGGCCGATTTTTTAAAAGTGCAATAAGTAAACTTGGCATTGCAATTTTACGTCACATACTTACCTTTGCAATGCGAACATTCAGGAATAAGGACCTTTTGCTTTGAAAACTAGCAGTCGTTTTTGATTGAGGACGTTTTGCTCAGAGCATTATAAATTGCAGTCGATGTGCACCCGAGGACATTTAGCTTCCATAACCTTCTGATCCGTAAAGACCTAAATTCTAAATTTATTAATCACTAGCTGTTCCCTGCGGCTTCGCCCCGCGTGGGACTCGGTTATATCGCGCCCAAAAGTAGCCTATGTTTGACCTCAGGTCGTTAACTACATCCCTACCAAATTTCATCACAATCGGTCCAGCAGTTTAGCCGTGAAGAGGTGACAGACAGACAGACAGACTTTCGCATTTATAATATTAGTATGGATTAGTATGGATATATGATTATTGATTACGTAATATATATTGTAATAACTATGTTGTGTCATGCCTTCCTTTTAGGATTGATGGGTAGAAAACATTGATCAAAGAGTACCTAATATATTTTTGTTAGATTTATACTTATCTATACTAATACTAGCATTCGCCCGCGGCTTTGCCCGCGTGAATTTTCCTCGAGATGAGTGCTTTTCCCGTGATGAAAGGTATGTTCTTCTCACTAACTTACTTCTAACTATGTGTATGCAAAATTTCAAAAAAATTGGTACATAGATAGGGCGTGAAGGTATAACAAACAAATAAATAAATAATAAACAAACTCACTTTCGCATTTATAATATTTGTAGTTGGATTTAGTTAGTAAGGTTTCATGTTATTTTAAGGTTAAGGAAAACTGACTAAATTACAAAAAAAAAGTTGGAATGATAAAGAGTATACTTGAATGTTTGGTGGTAAAACTAGGCATTACTGAATTATTATTATAATCTGTGCCACGGTGTCAAATAGCATAGGGTTGTGTTACATTCAGTTCAATAACACGCGCCTAATTTTATTTGCTTCGCCTATAATCTATTAAATTAACGCCGCGACGGGTAATAGACAATAACTTTGGATAATTGCATTTTATTTTATTGTGTTTACTTAGATTTTTTTTTCTTATTAGTACTTTTTCGGAAAATGTCAATTTTTTTTCGGAAACGAGTTATTTATTTGAAACAATATCAGATATATATTATTTAATATATATATATATATTAGTGAAAGGCTATTGCCCGCGACTTTGTCCGCGTAGTAAAATAATACTTTATTGAGAAATACAGGTATCAAATTTTACAAATATTTAATCCCAATTAAAAGTTGTAAAAGAGAAAGTGAGTTTGTATATTTGTTTGTCTGTTCCTGCTTCACGCTTAACTACTAAACCAATCTTCTTGAATTTTGTCATAAAAATGTAAATGGGCCTTTTATCTCAGAAAATAAATCTGTTCCATGGGATATGCGAAGCAGTGGTTATTCTTAACTAGTTGCCCGTTCCGCCGTCGCTCAGGTGGTATATCAAATGGTCAGATGTTCGAAGTTTATATAGGCCAAATTCATTGAAAAATAGGAAAAAATTAAGATTAACGTGATATGAAATAAAGTAATTGTACTTTTTTTGACCAAAATAAACATAGGATATGTAGAGAGGATATGTCATTAAGTCCACGAATTTTTTTTTTGGTGCAACCAAAGATTCAAATAAATAAATATATTTTTCGCCCAGAGATCCAAACCCTCAACCTTCATTAGGCATACACAACTAATACATACATACATTTAATCACGTCTTTATTCCGTACGGGGTAGACAGAGCCTAGGTCCATTATGACCTTAGGCCACAATTAGCATGATGGTAGTTGAAACAGGAAATCAATAGTGATGGGTTGCTAGCCGCATCGCCCATGATTCCCCCATTCGCCGATTCCCCTTTTACGGCTTACACGGGAAGAGAAGCAGCTGGTATTCTAGATTTTTTATTCTCCCAGACCAGCATGGAAGGAACTACCTAACTAATCGACAATACCTAACCCAATCAATCATCTTACAGGAGCCGTAACATCAGCTTAAACCGAGCCACTGAACAGCAAGCTCATACCGAGTGACCATATGGAGTCCGTCATCAACTGCCAACCCACCTATCTAATCGGCAGCCGCTTCACGACCAAGACCCTGGGTCTCATACCCCACGTACAATACCACCTCTGCAGAAATAACTCGAAGATGCTATTGAAGATTGAAAACGTTCTACTCCAAAGTCACCGCCAGAGAGAATCGACTGGAATTAAAAAGTTATACAACTCATTCTTCGTTCTTTTTTAACTGAACTGATTGTGAACGTATCATTCATTCATTCATTTCATTCAGTGTCATTGTGTGATGGAATTGTATATGGACAAGGAAAAAGACTATATTATGCATGAAACGCGTAAGGAGGACTTGTGGGAGTCGTCTGCGAGGTTCTCTCTGGTTGGGAGGGAGGAGGAATTCGGGATGTATTTGGAGGAGAGGGAGGGGAGGAAGAGGAAGTGGCAGGGGGAGGGGAAGACGAGGAGGGACGACAGCGAGGAGAAGGAGCAGAGGAAAATGCCGCCAAAGAAAATTATGGGTAAGTTTTTTTTTTTAATTTTTCGTTCACACAGCTGCTGAGTTCGATTATGAGCTCGCATTGTCTAAAGAAAAAAATTGGTTCACTTTTGTGTTGAAGATGGCGCTGTAACAATTAAATAACTTTAGGAATTATCTTACTTATTTTTGACGAGAAAAAAGTGCACTTAATTTTTTTTTTTCGTAGTTATTTTTGTCTAACATTTAATTAATTATCTAGGATTTAGTAAGACAATAGTGTTTCATTTAATCGATAGATGGCGTAAGTGTAGTTTGGTATAAATAATGCACTATTACACACTAAAAATCGGCGCGTTTTTGTTTGGGATTGAACATATGTACTAGTATTCTGTAATCTTTGGTTCGGTGTATGTACATCCGACCAGCATCCCTAGTATGAGATTTTCTACGACAAATCTGTACATCGCCCCCAGCGGATAGTAAGTCAACTAAGAAATTCCATACAAAATCCTAACGCTGTCACTAGCGTCTGCCTTTATAAAATCTCACACTAGGGGTGAAGCGTGCATGTCATTACAACGTTTAGACATATACCGCCTTACTACAAAAGCAGGTCTAACTTTGTTACTTGGTTTAAACTATTATCCACCCAAATCAAGTTAATATTGACAGGTATAGCGTAGGGAGAATTTACTAAGTACTTAAGGTATGTGTGAGGAGAGAAGATAATTCCAGGTTTCAGCGAATCGCACAATATTTATTATTTCTACTTTACACAATGTTGACTTTTAAGGATACCAGTTAAATAAGAGATACAGACAGGGGTCGTGAGATCGAAGTAGGCACGAGATCCAGTCAGGCAGCCGCTATGAAATAGACAGCCACTTAACTTGAGATGATCCGCAAGAGTCAAGTTAATATTGACAGATTGTCAACATGATTTGGGCGGATAATGGTACCTAACCTAGTTAAAAAGGTTAGTTCTGTTTTTGTAGTAAGACGGATATTGTCTTAACTGTGCATAGTTACATATTTTATTTTAATTCTACAAAATTCGTCGAATGGGATTTGAACCCACGACCTCCGGATCATAAGGCAAACGCCTAGACCACTAATCTGATATAGACACGTGCCATGTTATTAATGTAGATGTCGTTACGTGTCGTATCGTCTCGTCACTTCTGAGAGATTCTGAGTGATCTGGCCATAGATTGCATAGACAGGACAGAATGGACAGAAAGATTTCGCGCTTTTTTATATAATTTAATTAAGTGGGCAAACTGGCATGCGGTCTCTTTTGGTTGTAAAGTTAAAGATATGAACGTAAATGTTGCAATTTATGATAATGTTGCGGTTTAAGACGATGCCTTGGTGAACACTAGCGCCACCATCAACTAAAAATCATTATTCACTGAAAACACAAGTTATCAAAAATCCCTGTTATGTAATTAAGGTTCTGGATCTGAAGTTAGTTTTAATCATATTAAATCCTGAATAATGATTTTAAAATGACGGTGGCGCTAGTTTTCGCCGAGGTATCGTCTTAAGTCTTTTAGCATTATGTGGTGGTACGGAACCCGTAGGTCGCAAATCCGACTCGTACTTGGCCGATTTATTTTTTTATATAAAGCTAGCTAGTTATTTTTGAGATGTTTTAATAGTTAAAAAATAATAAGTTAGTTTTAAATGTTATCTCATCGAATATCGTATCCATTAAGATAAGAAACTAGTTACATCTCTTGACACTTCTATTACAATTTATCTTTGCCGACCATTGATAATGAAGAAACTAAATTTATATGAATTGTAACAACAAACAGTTAGACCTTACGGCACGCTGTGCCGAGTTGTGTGAAACGGATCTGCCAAGTGTCTTGTGCCAAATATATAATAGTGTAAAAACAAATTCAAAAATAAATTAATGTTCGTTTATTTTTGGTGAAACGGATCGGTGAATTATTCAAATATCGCGTTCTAACAAAAAAGAATAACATTATAGTGTGAGTGCTGTATTTCGAATTTTGAATTTGGTTAGTCTTCTACGTTGCCAGTGTTATTATCTTGGTTGCCTTGTCATTAGTTTGGTATTAGCTCTTTTTAGTGCTCTATTTAAATTTCGAATTTGGTTATTCTTATTCGTTGCCAGTGTTATCTTGGTTGCCATGTCAGTAGTTTGGTGTTAGCAGATTTTAGTGCTCTATTTAAATTTCGAATTTGATTATTTTTATTCGTTGCCAGTGTTATCTTGGTTGCCATGTCAATAGTTTGGTGTCAGCAGTTTTTGTTAGAGCAAATAATATAATACACACATAGACATTTGTGTCTGTTCAAAGTTCATGAAATGCACACATGACCATTTTCTTAACATATGCGTCGTCTAGTAGCCATTTATAAGAAAATAAATACATAACAAAAACAGTCTGTTATCATCAGATTCGTATAAATACGACATTATGTTTGTTTGTTTTTATTTTATAATATCTTTATAGTAGAAAAGAAAACAGTTTTATACATAGGTAAAACACTATCCAACGGCGGACTTATCCTATATAGGGATATCTTCCAGTTTTAATAGGCATACAAAAAAAAGATGCCATAAGTATGCATTCGGTCTTTGAATCTTTTGGTAAAGCCATTTTAACAAATTAGGATTCCTAAGACAGTGGCGCCGTCACGGCCGGGATAGAAATATGGTACAAAATCTTTTATTTGTTTTGTTTATGACCGTTTGTTGGCTGAAAACATAATAAGTAAGTAGTATTTTTATAGCTGTGATTTTGTCAACAAGCAAACATAATGATTTATCTAAAGGTGATACCTCTGTGAACACTAGCGCCACCATCACTTACCGAGGTCTCGTCTTAAAAGTCAAACATTAAAAAACATTGTGGACTTTTCAACATAATGTAGCTAATACATCGTCTATTTACTTATATATTTTAACGTTTTATATTATAGCAGCTTTAATTTAAATAATATACATATATTAAGTACAAATAAACCTTTGTAAAAGAAATAAATGGGGAAAAGAACACGACATGACTGAATGACAGTGCTTCTTCAAATGTCAAAAAAATACAACTATTCAAAGCATTTGGACCTCTACAATATTTTGTAATGAAAATCCTTAGTTAAGGGGCTATCATTAACCAAAGAAAAATTATGAAAAGTAATAACAAAAATAAAAAACATTATTACCTGATTTTAGAGTAAAAGAAGTAAAATGATTGGTGGCGCTAGTTGGCTTATAATAATTGGCAAAACACGCAGTAAAGAAATCCATACTGTTGTGCTTGATAACCGGATATCACCAGTTTTTGTCTTTATCACATTCATTTAATACTATCGTTTAGTTTAACCTATTAGAGACCTCAGAATTGCCTAACAAGTCAATGCCTCTGGCCTCTAGTGCCTCTACCAGCTTTTGCAATTTAGTAAATGAAATATGTAAAGCGCCTCTGACAGATAATAAGTTAAAGAGCTATTATTAAGTTCAAAATGATATAATCACAGAAATTATATATATTATACTAGCTACCCGCCCCGGCTTCGCATAGACATAAAAACCTTACTCTTGAATCACTATCTATTAAAAAAACCGCATCAAAATCCGTTACGTAGTTTTAAAGATATAAGCATACAAAGGGACGGAGAAAGCGACTTTGTTTTATACTATGTAGTGATGTATAATATACTATTCAGAGGAATTGTTTGACATGATGCCAACAGCCAGCCTCCCGATCAGGAAGGCCGTGTGCCTGTTTGCCTTTTAAATGGAATGATTAAAATGAACAGCCATTTATTTGCACCGATGCGTACTATTATATATTCTGTGCAGTTGCAACTCTCGCCATCGTCAGGGAATCTTGGATTCCAAAATGTCAGGTATAGTACGCTTTATGAGAATTTTTCTCCCTCTTACTTTGAAATACATATCGGTTTTACAGAAATACTTGCCTGGTTGTTGCCAAAACGTATGTTTTGGGTAAATCGGGCGACTGAAACCATAATGACAAAAGGTCGCTTTGAATTATATATTACCGAAAAATGAGCTGGTAACATTATTTTAACCAAGTTTCCGTTCCCTGCGACCCTCTTTATTTTGGGTTTGCAATAGTCTGGTTAAAAAAAATATAATTCGACAACTTATCGGGGACAAGTTTGTGTGGATTTAATTGGTGTCACAATGACATACTTACACAAGTGTTTTCTTCAGACAGAGCAATCACTACTTAGTATAAAACAAAGTCGTCATCACTATCCATCCATACTAATATTATAAATGCGAAAGTCTGTCTGTCTGTCTGTCTGTCTGTCTATCTGTCTATCTGTCTGTCTGTCTGTCACCTCTTCACGGCAAAACTGCTGGACCGATTGTGATGAAATTTGGTAGGGATGTAGTTAACGAGCTGAGGTCAAACATAGGCTACTTTTGGGCGCGATATAACCGAGTCCCACACGGGGCGGAGCCGCGGGGAACAGCTAGTATAGTATAAAGCAAAGTCGCTTTCTCTGACCCTATGTCCCTATCTTTAAAACTACGCAACGGATTTTGATGTGGTTTTTTTTTTAATAGATAGTGATTCAAGAGGAAGGTTTTTATGCGGCGGGTCGCTAGTAATATTTAAATAGGCATCTTATTTACTGTACCATTTGCTAGTGGCTCTATACTCATTTTTTATGCAAAATACAATCGTGCGTTTGCAAATCTTATGGTAAAGGCTCCATTGTAATAACCAGTGCCGTCATATCCACCACCATGATTGCAGTGTACCCTGGGACCTGAAGCGCAAGCTTATGATGTAACTGGGAGTCACGAAAAGAGCACACATACTCAAAGTGTCAGTACAAATCCTACTTCATACTAAATTATAAACGCGAAAGTTTGTATGGATGTTTTTTACTCTTTCACAAGAAAACAGCTGAACCGATTTGGCTGAAATTTGAAATGGATGTTGCTTAGAAAATGAAGCAACGCAAAGGCTATATTTTATCCCGGAATTCCGACGGGAGCGGAGCCCCGGGCAACAGCTAGTACTAGTTAAATGTCCAACATATGACAATGTTATACTTGTGCATAGTCAATCTGTTTAATTAAAATTTTAAAAAAACCTTCGACACATTTTCTTTCTTCTCATCAAACATGTCTAAGAACACTCGCTCGTAAGTCACCTTTAATACGAAAAAAACTAAATTGAAATCGCTTCATCCGTTCGGGAGCTATGATGCCAGAGACAGAAAGACAGACACGTCAAACTTATAACACCCCTCTTTTTGCGTCGGTGGTTGAAAATACATATTGCCGCCAAATTAACACGTCTACTCAAACGGACGATTCGTGCGCGGGTGTGTTAGTTGTTTATTTAAATAATAATAATAGCAATATGCTTTAAAATGTGATATTATTTGCAAATATCGTTTAGCTGATACGGAGGTGTGGCTTGAAGGTCGAAAATGTTAAATTTTGTTGTAAATATTATGCAACAGTTTGTTCTGTTGTGACGTAATCACGTATTTTTTAATATGTTCTAAAGCGTTGACGGTAGATGTCAGTAGTAATAATAAAACTCTTTATTGCACCAAAAACAAAGAAATATTTTTCATATCCCTAAGTGATAATAAGGGTTATTCACCCTTAAATTACCTAGAAATAATTTATATGGCAAAACAACGTTTGCGGGGTCGTCTATAGCTAGCTTCAGCTTTATAATTTTAGTATAGATGTTGTTTAAGTTAAGACACCACGTTGCCAGGTTTATAGTTTTTTCAACTTAATTTTAATATACTTCTAGCTTTCGCCCGCGGCTTCGCCCGCTTGAATTTCCCTCGAAAACAATGCTTTTTCCGGAATGAAAGGTACCCTATGTCCTTCTCAATACTTCTAACTATGTATATGCGAAATTTCAGGAAGATTAGTTCAATAAATAGAGCGTGAAGGCATACTTAACAAACAAACAAACTTACTTTCCCATTTATAATATTAGTATGTTATAATATTAGTATGATGTAGTGATATGGTGTGGTCTTATCATAGATTCTATTCCTAAAGTCTAGTTTCTTCTACAATTGTTTTTTCCAAAATTAGTTGGTCTTAGATCGTTCTTTAGTGACAAGGAGCTTGTTGAAAATTATAAAATCAATTTTTTTATAGTTTTGCTTGGCCGCTAGACCGTTAGATGCCGTCGACTTTTTTTTGATCTCTCGTCGAATAACTAACTTAATTAAAAAATACAAAGTGATCTTTATTAGTCTCAATTTAAGACTGAAAGTGAAGTGTAAAGTGAGTGGGAAAATGACAATGTACAGACCTGAAAAACAAGTGTATAAAATTAATACATCGGTTTTGAAGCTGTCACACATAAGGACTTATATGTGTTGCTGTGTTTTCTGACAGCGGCTGAAATTTTCAACGTACTTTACTTGAATTAAACGAAGACTGAAGTTATTCCATTCTACATAGTGAAATTAATGTCTATCAAAGTAGAAGCTTAACCATAAATCAAGACTGATAAATATAAAACGTACTAACAAAAATAAGTATCATAAAAACATCAAGAAACTAGAATTTTCTACAACGCCATCTATCCTGCGACCGTTAAACTATCAACTACTAACGCCATCTGTGATTTGTAACCGTGAAGCTGTCGGAGATGGTGGAAGACACGTCGCACAATGGACAAAATGACAGAGTCTCTGCGGCTGCTGTTCTGCAGTTCGCAGCAAGAGAAGCGAGGGAGGGGAGGAGGTTTGCAGAATTCGGAGCTCATGCCTTTGCAAGCATCACCTTTAATGCTTATGGTAATATTAATTTGTATTAAGAATTCTTTTTTTTATGTCATACTCATCACAGATCACGTGAAACTAGTACAAATGTTAATCACAGTACGGTACAGCAACTAACGCCATCTATCAATCCCTTAAATAATGTTTCATAATTTTCTGAACAACTTCGTAAAGCTTTCTAAAACAGTTAGCATTTGGATATCAATACTTAAAAAATGGTTTTTACTGACTTTTATTAAAACACCATTACGAGGAATTATGATTCCACTTTTGTAACGCCATCTGGTAGCACAAAAATGGAAGCCCATGTTATACACATTCTGCTAACAGGAAAGCTAATACACATATTGCTCCTTTAATGGTAGATAGTAGATAAAAAATAATACAATTTCTAATGTAAAAAATTTCCTTGACAGCGCTGCGTATATAGGACTCACGAAAACTAGCGATTAAGAAGTCATTAGTTAGAAGACTTGTTTACATCAATTTAATCATGATGTCTACACGCGACTTGCTTTAGTTAAGCTACCCAATTAGAAACTCCAAAGAATGATAATATTTTTTTTATTTAAAACTAGCTTATGCCCGCGGCTTCGCCCGCGTGAACTTCCCTCGGGAACAATGCTTTATTGGAATGAAAGACCTTATGTCCTTCTCCTGGTTTTAAGCTACCTCCCCACCAATTTTCAGCTAAATCAGGCTATTCTTCTATACTAATATTATAAAGCTGAATAGTTTGTATGTTTGTTTGTTTGAATGCTTATAACTTTGGAACTACTGGTCGGATTTGAAAAATTCTTCCTGCATATTATAGCTTGATTCTTGGGTAAGGTTATATATAGACTATATTACATACACACCAAGGGCTAGTGAAACCGCGGGGAACAGCTAGTGATTAATAAATAGTGTAACTAACAAGACTTTCTTTTATATTATACTAGCTTTTGCCCGCGGCTTCGCCCGCGTGTACTTCCCTCGGGAACAGTGCTTTTTCCCGGGATGAAAGGTACCCTATGTCCTTCTCCTGGCTCTAAACTACCTCCCTGACAATTTTCAGCTAAATCGGTTCTGCCGTTCTTGAGTTATAAGTGGAGTAACTAACACGACTTTCTTTTATATATATAGATAGATTTCTCTTCTTATTTGTGTATGATCAAGATTTGTGATGGTGACTGCTCGAATGTATATGTGCTTTTATTATGTGTGTTTGAATCAAATGCAGCCGCTAGCGTGTGTAGCTACGGATAGTCCCCTAAATGGAAATCCTAATTAATCTCAGATCTATACTAATATTTTAAAGCTGAAGAGTTTGTTTGTTTGAACGCTTATAACTTGGGAACTACTGGTCGGATTTGAAAAATTCTTTCTGTATATGATAGCTTGACTCTTGGCGAAGATTATGGGCTATAGTACATACACACCAAGGGCGAGTGAAACCGCGGGGAACAGCTAGTCAGTTTTAATAATTAAAGGAACTTTTAGCAGTTTTGCAATTTGTAACTATATGGAACTATAATTTAATAATTGAATATGATTAAAGTTAACTTCAGCTTCAGAACCATAATTAAAATTGAGTGATTTTTGATAACTTGTGTTTTCAGTGAGTAATGATTTTTAAATGACGGTGGCGCTAGTGTTCGCCGAGGTATCACCTTAAGGCGCTGTATCCCCAACCCTTAGGTATTTGAGAGGGGTGAATTGCCATTATAGTACGTACGTATTATACTCGTAATGAAATTAGGTTGAAAGGGGCGATACTGGGTTGGCCTGTCACTAGTCTCTGTTCAATGCCATTTCGGGTGATATTTTTCAGTTTTAATTTAATATTTCAATAATTATGACTAAATATTGTAATTTTTTTAGGTATCCCTCTGGGTCATTATATTATTCTTTTTATAGACGTAAAAAAATTGGTAGTTATCGCTGAAGATATCAAGTAATTCGCGACGAAACCTTTTCTGGATATAGCTTTTTTGCTATTTTATTTAGCTAGGTTTTAATTTTTTTTTTAATTATTTTGATGTAATCATTTATTTTGATCTTTGAAATATACTTCATATTTTTTTCATGCTTGTATTCCATCCATACTAATATTATAAATGCGAAAGTCTGTCTGTCTGTCTGTCTGTCTGTCACCTCTTCACGGCTAAACGGATGGACCGATTGTGATGAAATTTGGTAGGGATGTAGTTAACGACCTGAGGTCAAACATAGGCTACTTTTGGGCGCGATATAACCGAGTCCCACGCGGGCGGAGCCGCGGGGAACAGCTAGTGAAGAATAAAGCTAACTGCGCGACGAAAAAATAGACGTTTTACGATATTCCCCTGATGCACAGCGCCTTAAGCAATATAAGCACAATATCTAAGAAGTATCATGTTCCATAACCCTTCCACACCAGTACTCTCCAGTACACATCAGTGACAATTGGAAAATTACTGTGAGGACGTCCTTGTCTCATAAATTAATGGCCAACATTTAAATGGTTCGATAACATCTCTACTAATGCGACGTTATGTGTTTTTGTAAGCGGAACCCTTCCTTGTGTATGATCTAGGAGATTATGCTCGTGTATAGTTACACAATACTTCTTCTCCATCGGTTTATCATTGATGAGGATTGTCACCACAGAATCCATACTAATATTATAAATGCGAAAGTCTGTCTGTCTGTCACCTCTTCACGGCTAAACTGCGAGACCGATTGTGATGAAATTTGGTAGCGATGTAGTTAACGACCTGAGTTCAAACATAGGCTACTTTTGGGCGCGATATAACCAAGTCCCACGCGGGGCGAAGCCGCGGGGAACAGCTAGTTTTGAAATATAACAAGAACTGGCATAGCGCACGAAAAGCGTGTCACTGGTTTTGCTTACAAGCTAACGTTTCACTCAGAAAAAATGGGCCGGAATGTAATTAAGGGTCTGGATCTGAAGTTAATTTTAAACATATTAAATTATAGTTCCATATAGTTACAAATTGCAAAACTGCTAAAAGTGGCCGTTTAAAGCAAAATTGCAATTTGTAACTTTATGGAACTATAATTTAATATATATACAAACATATTACATAACACGGATTTTTAATAACTTGTTTTCATTGAATAATGATTTTTAAATGATGGTGGCGCTAGTGTTCACCGAGGTATCATCTTAAACACTGGACCACGGAGGTAGTCAAATAAATAAAAGTGTCCCATTGCATCTTCGAATTCTTCTGTGCTACTTTTTTGTGCTTATCAGAAAATTTGATTGACTCCACTAATAAGGAATATTCAACCCAATTTCTGGCTTATCATATTTGTCATAGTTACACAGTATTATAAATTCAACACGTGCCCTGATTTTTAAAATGATAAACATTAAAGAATACTATGCTAGTACAGTATGCTAGTATGAGTTTTTCTTAACGCAGACGCTAGCGACTGCGTTGGCAATTTTGTATGACAAACCTGTACAGCGCCTCTGGCGGACATTAAGGCAACTAAGAAATTCCATACAAAATCCTAACGCAGTCGCTAGCGTCTGCGTTAAGAAAAACTCATACTAGGGGCACTGATATTCAACCGCTTTATTAAAACACGCCTATTTTTAGTGTACCAATCACTTGGCGTGCTTCCGCCACCAGTAAGTTTATACAGACTACTGTGTGTGTAGAGATGGAACACGTGTCGCAAGGAATGTGTGCAAACTAATGGTGACGGGCATGTAAATTTGACTACCGCAAAGTAACGCCTGAATATCACTTCACTATACATTGTATAAAACAAAGTCGCTTTCTCTGTCCCTATGACCCTATGTATGCTAAATCTTTAAAACTACGCAACGGATTTTGATGCTGTTTTTTTAAATAGATAGAGTGATTCAAGAGGAAGGTTTTTCTGCCCATGCGAAGCCGGGGCGGGTCACAAGTATTTAATAACTAAGGAGTATTACATAATTTCAAATACCGCCAATGCGATGCGTTATCTTACAAAATAGTTTACTTAAGTACAACATTTGCAATTAACTGAGTTCCGATAAGCAGTTTTAACTAGTTATTTTCCTTCGCAGATTAAAGGTTAAAGTTCTGCTGATAGCACGAGTTTGTTGCGACTTTAACTTGTAAATTAGTACTATATCTACGCGATACAGTTGCACCCAAGCCATATTATAGCTTTGAGGCTCGAGATGCGCTACAACGCGTTCTCTTTCTTTGGTCAACTTTAACTTGGGATCGCGATAGATGGCGTTGATATGATTCAATATGAATATTGTGATTGTTCACTAAAATTCGGCACGTTTTTTTTAATGAAAGGGAATGAGGAAGGTGAGGGGATCACGGCCGCGTTCGCTTTCGTCGATTTTATTAAGACGCAATAAAGCCGTTTATCGCTTGCTTCAGTCGTGTGCATTTTATCACTGAGGTAAAGGACGTCTCAAAACTGTTTTCACTTATACATAGACAAAAATATCCTTTGGTGCCTATTTAGTTTATGCTATTTATATTATGATCGATAATTTTTTGTAACCTGAAAGAGTAATACATGGGAAATATAAGATAAATCAAAAACAAAGAACAAGTATCTAAAAAAAAAAGTATCGAGCAAAACTAAACAAATCATGTAACTGATTGGTGGAAAGATAGATAGAGGTTCAAACAATCATGTGTCCGTATTTGTCATCCTTGAAGTTTGTATTTCATTCTCAGTTTCTGTTTAAAAACATACCAAATTTTGGGATCCTAGTCTTAAATCTGTACAAGTACAGTTTTTTGTTTGTTGGTCATTATTTAATTGCAAAATATAAACAAAAGTACATTATATTAGATAGCGTAGAGTACTTATCCTATGTAGACATTTCTTCCAGCCAATCGGAGGCAGATAAAATAGCCTAAAAATTAGAAGAATAAAAAAACAGGAACAGTTGTTAAAAGTTGTGCAAAAAAACTATCTATTCTAGTGTACTTAAGGTGATACCTCGGTGAACACTAGCGCCACGGTCATTTAAAAATCGTTATTCACTGAAAACGCAAGTTATCAAAAATCCGTGTTATGTAATTATGGTTCTGGATCTGAAGTTAATTTTAATCATATTCTATTATAATATTATATATTATTAAATTATAGTTCCATATAGTTACAAATTGCATTATTGCTTAAACGGCCACTTTTAGCAGTTTTGCAATTTGTAACTTTATGGAACTATAATTTAAAATATTTAAAATTAACTTCAGATCCAGAACCTTAATTACATAACACGGATTTTTGATAACTTGTGTTTTCAGTGAGTAATGATTTTTAAATGACGGTGGCGCTAGTGTTCACCGAGGTATCGTCTAAAATAATTCCTTCTAAAATTGGTGCCCCTCGTCTAATCTAAAATCCAAAGTACCACGACGAACTCCGGGTTATCGAGCCAATATAATTATAACTAAGTAACTTGCTCTGGATGCGGTTATCTAGTAATAACTCGTGTTCTGATTCTATATGTGTATCTGTATGTATGTATTTAAGTATGTCTGTGTGTGTGTGTGTGTGTGTGTGTGTGTGTGTGTGTGCGCGACGTTCTCAATAAATAATGTCGCGTCTGTCTGATCTTTATTGACCGACATTAAAAAGATGAATGCTTTCAATTTGATTTGAATATTTGTCTGCATGTCTGTTTGTCAATGTTTTGTTTGGAGCATTTTAGGATTGAAGACGCACGGACACGCTCGGCCGAAGAAGAAGAATCAATGTATACATACATTGTAGCGTGTTTCCCGGTTGCATCTTCAGCTTACGCTTCAGAACCCAGGATACGCTAATTCATGGTCCTGATTTGGCTATACTGGTTATTACAATGGAGCGAATGTCGTCTGACCTCCGTAACCCTTTTTAAAGGGAAACCAGACCCAGTAAAAACGCTCTGACGAGCAAGACCGTCCTCACATGGTCAAAAGGCTAATCCATACTAATATTATAAATGCGAAAGTCTGTCTCTCTGTCTGTCACCTCTTCACGGCTAAACTGCTAGACCGATTGTGATGAAATTTGGTATGGATATAGTTATGCACTAGGAGTCAAACATAGCCTACTTTCGGCGCGATATCACCGAGTCCCACGCGGGGCGGAGCCGCGGGGAACATAGTACCTAGTACATATATAAATAGCCAAGTGAGATGATAGCATTAGAATAAGACCAGGACGTTCTGTTACAGCAGCCCTCGGAGACATGGGGGGCAGCGGCACCAGCTCGGGCTCCTCGCACCTGTCCCCGGCGTGGCAGGTCAACGACCTCGACCTCGACCTCACCGGCGAACTGGCTATGAAGTAAGTTGATGTTCTGTTAAAGTAATCCTCGGAGGTACATATCCATACTTCCATATCCATACTTCCATACTCCATACTAATATTATAAATGCGAAAGTGTCTGTCTGTCTGTCTGTCTGTCTGTCTGTCTGTCTGTCTGTCTGTCTGTCTGTCACCTCTTCACGGCTAAACTGCTAGACCGATTGTGATGAAATTTGGTAGGGATGTAGTTAACGACCTGAGGTCAAACATAGGCTACTTTTGGGCGCGATATAACCGAGTCCCACGCGGGGCGGAGCCGCGGGGAACAGCTAGTTATAAATAAAAATAGTCTTCCAACGCGCCACAGGTATGCAATGTACCCAGAATACTGGCAGCGTTTCCCCGCTGTATTGCGAGACTTATGCGTTGAGCAAAATAGCTGCCAGCTCTCAAGTCTCCTGTTGACGAGACGAGACGCGTTGTGATGTCTCTTAAAAATAACTTCGCTTCAGGGCCCCAAGGACCCATCGTTTCTACCGCGAAAGGTAAAGTAAAGTAAGTTGATTTTAAAGTAATCCTCGGAGATATACATTGTTTAGTTGTTTCCAGTTTGGTTAGGACATTGCAGGCTTGAATCACCTGATTGTCTGATAATAAAGATGATTCCGTGCTTCGGAAGGAACGTTAAGCCGTTGGTCCCGGCTGCCATCTGGTAGTCGTTAAATAAACCACGTCAAAGGCCGAGAAGCGGTTCCGAACTCTGATACCAGGATGTGCATGGTCGATTGACCGTCACACCTACAAGAAACGATAAGCCGTATTAGGGTTTTAGTTTTTTAAACAAGAAGAAACCACTTGACAATTCTTCACTTTATTTCTTCTCTTTCCAGCGACGCTCTTCTCTCATCTCTGCCGTCTCTAGCGGTGTTCAAGCAGGAAGCTCCATCTCCTACTGGGGCTGTGGTCTCGCCACCTCGCCGAGGGTGGCCGAGAAGAGATGATAGACAGGTATTTGCTTCTCCTTTTGTTATTTCTATAAGAGTTTAAACCAGAGTTCTCATCTTCTTTTCGAGTCATAATGACGATATGGACTCTATATTGACTTTGCCCAGTACTTGGCCACTTACAAGTCGTTTTCCTCGTTCAAGTCCCCCATTGTGCAGGAGAACGAGCAGCTAGGGCACGTTAGAAGGTGAGCCATCTAATGCTTATCTAACGGGAGATGTGGTGTTTTTTTCACGCCGAGGGTGGTCGAAAGGAGATGAAAGACAGCTATCGGACTCTAGACCAGAACTCGGTCCAATAGTTTTAAAGCCTATTTCACGTAAACAAACAAACAATCAAATCTTTATAATATCCATACTTCCATACTATAATATTATAAATGCGAAAGTCTGTCTGTCTATCACCTCTTCACGGCTAAACTGATGAAATTTGGTAGGGATGTAGTTAACGACCTGAGGTCAAACATAGGCTACTTTTGGGCGCGATATAACCGAGTCCCACGCGGGGCGAAGCCGCGGGAAACAGCTAGTTAGTATATAAGGTGAGCTTAAATCAACTGTAAATTTTTTAATGGTAGATTCAGACCACTATACGTACTGAACAACTAGATATTGCTCAATGTCGCTATGCCCAAACTGGGTACATGTATAACTGCATTTTTTATTTGTTACCTATACATGCTTACATGTATGCGAATAAATGAATTGAATTGAACTTTTCCAAATAAACTTATATCAAAATCCATATCCATACTAATATTATTAATGCGAAAGTCTGTCTGTCTGTCTGTCTGTCTGTCTGTCACCTCTTCACGGCTAAACTACTGGACCGATTGTGATGAAATTTGGTAGGAATGTAGTTAACGACCTAAGGTCAAACATAGGCTACTTTTGGGCGCGATATAACCGAGTCCCACGCGGGGTGAAGCCGCGGAGAACAGCTAGTATAAAATTTTTTTTTCACTCTCCATACTTAACTAGATCAGCTGATTCTCAATTTGTATGGGAGGTCGAAATTTTTTTTTTCGTATTTCGACATAAGTTTATTTGTAAAAGTTGTTCAGTATAATGGTCTGAATCAGCCCTTAAAATGTTTGCAGTTGATTTGAGTCCACCTTGTATATTTACAATGTCCAGCGGATGATCACGATTCCACCAAGCAACAAATCAAATACAGATTCTAAGATGGAGCTCGCTATCGACGGAGTAAAGAAATAAATGTTTTCTTTTCTTTGGAATAAGGGATTTCCATCATATCTTTTACCCTCATCAGATAACCAACATGGTCGTGGATGGGTCGGAGCGGGAAGTGATGGATGATGGCTGCCACCAATCACCACCACACGCTATGATGGGTCAACACGGTAAGTCTCTACTGTACCCCTAGTATGAGATTTTATAAACGCAGACGCTAGCGACTGCGTTCGCGAGTTTGTATAACAAACCTGTACAGCGCCCCTGGCGGACAGTAAGGCAACTAAGAAATTCCATACAAAATCCTGACGTAGTCGCTAGCGTCTGCGTTTATTAGATCTCATGCTAGAGTTACTGTATTTTAGGTTTCGTCACTTCAATGACTCCGTGGTCCAGTGGATAACTAGACCTGTATAATATACAATACTAGCTGTTGCCCGGAGCTCCGGGAATTCCGGGAGAAAATATATCCCATGTGTTGTTGCAGCCTAAGCAATCTCCATTCCAAATTTCAGCCAAATCGGTTTAGCAGTTTTCCTGTGAAAGAGTAACAAGCATACATTACAAACTATCGCGTTTGTAATTTTAACAGGGGGGTTACTACCATCTCTTAAAACCATGCAAGATCCAGTGAGTAAGGGAGATGTCGCCTTACATCATGTATTGCGCTGTCACGCTTACTCACTGGAACCTGCATGGTTTTTATAGATGATAGTAGGCCACCAGGTAGTTTGTAATTGGTACAATAATGTGTTTATTCATTCACTAGCTGTTCCACGTGGTTTCACTAGCCATTAGTGTGTATGTTCTATAGCCTATAACCTTCCCCAAGGATCAGACTTTCATATACAAAAAGAATTTTGCAAATCCGATCAGTAGTTTTCAAGTTATAAGCGTTCAAACAAACAAACTCTTCAGCTTTATTATATTAGTATAGATTATTTTTTCCTCCAGTCGGCAGCCCTGAAAGCATGCAGTGTCAGCAGATGCCAACAAACTCACTAATGCCCATTAATGGGTACCATTCGCCGAGTCAAGAGAACAAGAGTGAGTTTGCAAGTCATTTCTCATCTCCTTTTCGTTTCTCACCCCCTCTTTGTTTCTCGTCTTCTCACACTTCTCACAGTTTCTCGTTTCCTCCATCTTTATGTTAATACACGGTATTGTAGTAATCTACATAGTATAGTTAAGTCGCTTTCTCTGTCCCTATATATGTATACTTAAATCTTAAAAACTACGTAATGGATTTAGATGCGGGTTTTTTTTAATTGATAGAGGGATTCAAGAGGATAGTTTTTATGCCCATGCGAAGCCGTGGCGGGTCGCTAGTATATTATAATATTTATGTACCATCCTTATTATCACAATGTTAAAAAAAGATAATTATTATTATCATAGTTTCTCATCATATAAATATTTCTCATCGACTCATAGTTTCTCGTCTTTTCACTATTTATCATATCCTCACTTGTTTTTTGTTCTAGTGCCTTTCCAATTGCATTTTATACTTGACATTTGTTTTTGTTGATATCACCTGACACCAAGGTGTGCAGGGCAATAAATAATGTGTTATAGATATCTAGAGATCTACTAATTTCATTGGACATTAAATAAAGCCCCTCTCCCATATATCTCTCAATTTGACTTATACCATCCCTATGCTTTTTCTGTTCTGTGTAAAAACCTGTAAAACTGGGGTATGTAGGGTTTATTGACGAATAAGTCATATAATTGGCCATTTATAAAAAGCATTCACCCATTTTTTTTTTTTTAATTTTGGCCACCTCTTTTTTGTTTTTAAATGGATTTTATTATCTGTAGATGCTGGATTACTGATGTGTTCTCCAGTTAGTTCCCTGGATGGTTTCCTCCACTCTCCAGCCACGCAGCGTTCCGAAGCCAGCTTCAAAGATGACACCAGGTATATATTTGTAGTTACATTAATCTGGGACGCTAGCTAGTAAGTAAGGGTATGAAAATAAATGTAAGTAAGACGAAAATAATGGTGTTTGAAAAGGATGAAAGTAGAACAGTATGTAATGTAAGTATAAATGGAGAGAGTGTTGAACAAGTGAATGAATTTGTATATCTGGGTTGTAAGTTTACTAGAAATGGCAAGCATGAGAGTGATATTGAAAAAAGAGTGGCTGCCGCTAATCAGGTAAATGGGGCATTACATTCCTTTATGAGCAGTAGAGTTGTGTCCAAAAAAGCACGTCTCGCTGTTCATAGGGCAGTGTTAATACCGACCCTTATGTATGGTAGTGAAAGTTGGGTATGGCAAAAAAATAATGAAAGTAGAGTGAATGCGGTTGAAATGAGAGCTTTAAGGAGTATGTGTGGTTTATGCTTGAGCGATAAAATAAGAAATAGTGAGATTAGAAAAAGATGCGGTGTAAATGAGGATGTAGTGACAAAGATAGAAAAAGGGATGTTGAGATGGTTTGGACATGTAGAGAGGATGGATGAAAGGAGACTGACGAAAAGTATATACAAAGCAGAGTTGGCTGGGAGCGGCGGTCAGGGTCGGCCTCGTAAAACACTGCGACCAAATCGCAGACCTTTTGAAAAAGGGAGACATTAGGAGTACCCGAAATCGGCGAGCGTATATGACGAGAGTGATGAGTGTGGAGGAGGCGAGAGAGGTATGTAAGGATCGTAGCCAATAGAAATCTCTAGTCTCTGCCTACCCCTACGGGAGACAGGCGTGATGATATGTATGTATGTATGGGACACACATAGATGGCGCTGTACAGAATTACTACATAGTATAAAACAAAGTCGCTTTCTCTGTCCCTATGTCCGTTTGTATACTTAAATATTTAAAACTACACAACGGATATTGATGCGTTTTTTTTTGATAGATAGAGTGATTCGAGAGAAAGGTTTTTATGCCCATGCGAAGCCGGGGCGGGTCGCTAGTTATTTTTAAATTGAGAACTAGAGACTTCGCTGAATGGTTTCCTCAATTTTTGAAGATGACACCAGGTATATATTTCTAGTTACATTTATCTGGGACACACATAGATGTCGCTGTACAGAGTTATGTTTAAATTGAGAAATAGATTTCTCTGAATGGTTTACTCCATTTTTAAAACCACGCAGCGTTCCGAAACAAGCTTCAAAGGTGACACCCGGTATTTATTTTGTAGTCATCTCCCTGGGATGCATATAAATGGCGCTGTACAGAATTATTTTGAGATTGTGATCTCAGTGACTTGCTAGATGATTTCTTTACTTTATATTCATACTTCTCTTCTCTGCTTCTTGCTTCTCTTCCCGCGCAAGCCGTAAAAGTCGTCTGAGGGAATCACCGAATGGGGAAATCATGACATAGGGGATGCGGCTAGCAACCCATCACTATTGATTTCCTGTTTCAACTACCATTATGCTAAACGTGGCCTAAGGTCTTATGGCTCTAGGCTCTGTCTACCCCGTATGGGATAAAGACGTGATTATATGTATGTATGTATATTCATACAGCGCTCCGAAGTCAGCCTCAAAGATGATATCAGGTATATATTTGTTTGTAGTTATATTTCTCTGGGACATACATAGATGGCGTTGTATATTATTCTGACCTGGGTATAATATGGAGATTCTTACCGCTGTGTTTGTGTCTTTAGACTGTTTTGCAGATTTTATTGGATTTTTAGTGGAATCAAAATAAATGAGTCTTGCTTTTTTTATACCATTTAGTAAGCAGACAGGCTTACGGCCCACCTGATAGGAAGCGGTTACCGTAGCCTATGGATGCGTGAAACACCAGGGGTGTCAGAATTCTCTCATTTTATTTGCTCATGCTACTTTACATAGGTTGGTTAAACGGTCACGGAAATTAGGTATCACCACACGATTTACAAATACTTCCTCAAAATGAATCTAATCTTGCTCGTATAGTAGGACAATATATGTTTTGGGACCGAAATTATATAACAAATTACCTGACAGTATGAAAGAGTTAAGAAATAGAGCATTTAAAGAAAAATTACGAACACTATTAATAGAAAAATGTTATTATACAATTGAAGAATATTTACAAGATACAATTTAGTTTTATAATCATTTTTATATTCAGACCCCATTTTGTCAAATTTATTTTACTAACACAATATGACTACTCAGATTATTATATTTTTAATGGACTCATTGCAATTTGGAAATTATGATAACATGTTGTCTTCATTATTTTGACTTAGGTATATTATCTTTTTATTTTAATTTGACATTTTGTTTTAAATTATGTATCCTTAGGAGTTTTTGGAGGGAAAGTAAACTGTCGCTATGTCCGCGCTGTATTTAATTTCCAAAACTTAGGTTTTGTCGAGTGTTTGTGCATAATATTGGTGGATTATTATTCGCAAAGTGTTCGTGAACAAGCGTGAGTGTTGGGAAGTGATACAGTGTCGATTACGTGGCTTTTTATCTTTGTCACCAAAATCTCCATGATATAGCTAAGTGAAATTTTTCCACCGCTTCACTTAGCCATCTGACTCAGACTAGACTTACTTGACTATTGACTTGAATTTTTGACTCGACTGACTTAAGTAGGACTGAAGAAGATTAATTAATTCAAGAAAGGCCTTAAAGGACTAGATTCCATGGCCGTAAAAACTATACAAAAAAATAATATGTATCCTTATAATTGAGTATTTTTTAGACATGATAGATTTGCACGCCTTACTAAGGTAGAATGTATTCGCACATTCATATTGTTACAACATCATTTTGTACATACATTCATGCAAATAAATATATTTGATTTGATTAGAAAGCCGCTAAAGAACGCCACAGTCAGTGCGCCATACTTTGTGAGTTTTGCAAGAGATGGCGCCGCTGTCGCGACACTCCTTGTACCTTGTTATCTTGATGGATAGTTTCTTCCACTTTTTTCTCCGAAGACTGCTTCAAACATGTTACTATGTATTTATTTTAAAGTTCCACTAGCTTTTGCCTGTAGACCAGTGGTTAAGGCTTTTATCTGTATTGTAGACCTATTGAGGGTCGTGGGTTTGATTCTAAAAAAAAATTTTTTTTCGTCTAGATTCCAATACGTGTTGGCAGCAGCGACATCTATCGCGACGAAACAGAACGAGGAGACGCTGACCTACCTCAACCAGGGGCAGCCTTACGAGATCAAACTGAAGAAGTTGGGAGACCTGTCGCATTACAAAGGCAAGATTTTGAAGGTAAGTGGCCGTTTATGTTTATTTCTTTACTAGCTATTCCCCGCGGCTGGGACTCGGTTATATCGCGCCTAAAAGTAGCCTATGTTTGACCTCAGGTCGTTAACTACATCCCTACCAAATTTCATCACAATCGGTCCAGCAGTTTAGCCGTCACCTCGACAGACAGACAGACTTTCGCATTTATAATGTTAGTATGGATTAGTATGGATTTTGACACAAACAGTCATAAAGGAGAATGTTACAAAGTTATAGTACAAATAAGTAATAGACCAAACAGTGTCGAAAAGTAGATTATGTTTATTTTAGTACAATTTTTACAAGGAAACGAGATTAATAAGAACATGATCCGAGTGTGTTAGTGGCCAAAACACAGTGTAGTTTGGTTAGGACATCGCAGGCTTGAATCACCTGATTGTCTGACAATAAAGATGATTCCGTGCTCCGTGATTCCGCAAGGCACGTTGAGCCGTTGGTCCCGGCTGCCATCTGGTAGTCGTTAAAGGAACCACGTCAGAGGTCTCTATAGTTACAAATTGCAAAACTGCGAAAAGCGGCCGTTTTGAGCAATATTGCAATTTGTAACTATGGGGAACTATATCCATCCATATCCATACTTCCATACTAATATTATAAATGCGAAAGTCTGTCTGTCAGTATGTCTGTCACCTCTTCACGGCTAAACTGCTGGACCGATTGTGATGAAATTTGTTAGGGATGTAGTTAACGACCTGAGGTCAAACATAGGCTACTTTTGGGCGCGATATAACCGAGTCCCCCGCGGGGCGGAGCCGCGGGGAACAGCTAGTAATATAATAATTTTATATGTTTAAAATTAACTTCAGATCCAGAACCTTGATTACATAACACGGATTTTTGAAAACTTGTGTTTTTCAGTGAGTAATGATTTTTAAATGACGGTGGCGCTAGTGTTCACCGAGGTATCGTCTTAAATAAATAAATAAGTTATCCTATTTCTGTTTGTTATAGAGCGTCATCAAGATATGCTTCCACGAACGCCGTCTTCAATACATGGAGAGGGAGCAGATATCGCAGTGGCACAGCGAGAGACCTGGCGAGAGGATTGTCGAGGTAAAGTACTGAACCCTAATTAGGATTAAATCACACAGATTGAGTTTTTAGTCATTTAGTGTTTGTAGCGGGGCCTCCTGGCACAGGCATTTTTTTGCTTAAAAGGAGGTTCCAACAAAAAAAAAAGTGTTTTTTTTTTATATTTTCCAACATTGTTATGTACACAGAATTTAGAAATATTAACAAGAAGTGGCATAGCGCACGAAAACCGTGTCACTTGTTTGGCTTGCAAGCCAACGTTTCACACAGAAAAAATGGGCGGGGAATTTGATTGCGTCATTTATTGCCACTGTTATTGGTCGATAATATTAGGTAGAACTACTTAATACAATTCTAATAAGGTGTCGTGTGGTTTACATGTATTAATAGGGTAGGAGTGAAAATTTTTAAACGCTCGAATTTTTTTCTGTCGGTAGGAATAAGGTTCCTTGATACCAGAAATAAATCTCAGACTTTTAGAATCAGCCGATTATTTTAAATAAAATATTATATTTTAATGACGAATTAATGGCGTCGCTACGGCCGTTGCGGTCTATTCATTTGCTTCGTTCGGTATAAAAAACAAATGTCATTGTCATGTTTGTTTTGGTAGGTCTGAAGTTAATTTTAAACAAATTAAATTATTAAATTATAGTTCCCTATAGTTACAAATGGCAAAACTGTTAAAAGTGGCCGTTTTAAGCAATATTGCAATTTGAAACTATAATTTAATAGGTTAAAAATTAACTTCAGATCCAGAACCTTGATTACATAACACGGATTTTTGATAACTTGTGTTTTCAGTGAATAATGATTTTTAGTTAATGGTGGCGCTAGTGTTCGCCGAGGTATCGTCTATAAGTACAATTCCTTTGTATAATAACTAGTTCTATTTTTCGCCGCCAGGTGGACGTGCCACTCTCGTACGGAATCACTCGCGTGGAACAACCGGCGTGTCTCAATTCCCTACACGTCTTCTGGGACCCTACCAAAGATGTAGGAGTTTACATTAAGGTAACTATCGTAATTGATTAACATTGTCTAGGAAAAATACATTTATTTATTTTAATAAAGAAACAATAACACCTTTACATTACTTTACCTTTTATTTGTTCTATTATGTGCTAATAGATGGCGCTGTGGCACTACGTAAACATTTTTTCATCATCATTTTGTGTAGGTGACACGGTCAATCGACCCTGCACACCCTGGTGTCAGAGTTCTTCGGAACCGCCTCTCGGCCTCTGACGTGGTTCCTTTAACGACTACCAGATGGCAGCCGGGACCAACGGCTCAACGTGCCTTCCGAAGCACGGAATCATCTTTATTGTCAGACAATCAGGTGATTCAAGCCTGTAATGTCCTAGCCAAACTAGAAACAACTAAACAAAGTATGCTTCTCGTGGGAATCGAACCCTCGACCCCCAGGTCTTCAGGCAAACGCCTTAATCTTTTGACCACGGAGACCGCTTCTGTGGTCAAGTGGTTAAGGCTATAATCATTTACATAAAAAATAAAAAAATATTATAACATTTAAAACTGAGTATCTAATCAAGTAACACCCGAATACTCAAACGCTACTCAATTTTGAGAGCTGCTCAAGTATCATGCTGTCGCGCTGAACGTCAACGATATGACAGTGACAGCATGATACTTGAACAGCTCTCAAAATTGAGTAGCGTTTGAGTATTCGGACATAAGTATAAGTATATTTGACGAAATAAGTTGTCTTTTATTTTTTAATCTTAAACTTGATAAATCACATTTAACAGGTGAACTGCATATCTACTGAGTTCACTGCAAAGAAACATGGCGGCGAGAAGGGAGTCCCGTTCCGTATACAAGTGGAGACTTACTTGGCGAGCGAGGAACACGTCAGGCTGCACGCCGCCGCCTGCCAGATCAAGGTGAAACGTCTATAATCTTCATTTTCACGATTAACTATAAATGGTAGAAAAAAGCTACCATTTCTACTAATGGTATTTCTACCAAATCAATACTATCAACCATTTATACTATGTATAAAATAAAATTTTCAACTATGTATAGTAGAAAACTTCTACCATTTTAACAATTTATAGTAGAATGTAGAAAAATCTGTTTCTAAACAGCACGACGCGCTGTTATTCGTTGTAGAAATTATGATGGTACATGATATATTTACTGTCCACAAAAAATATCCATTATATCTTAAGACGAAACCTCGGTGAACACTAGCGCCACCATCATTTAAAAATAATTATTTACTGAAAACACAAGTTATCAAAATTCTGTCTTATGTAATTAAAATTCTGGATCTGAAGTTAATTTTAAACATATTAAATTACAGTTTCCTGTAGTTACAAATTGCAAAACTGCTAAAAGTGGCCGTTATATTGCAATTTGTAACTATAGGGAACTATAATTTAATGTTTAAGATCAACTACAGATACAGAAACTTAATTACAAAAGACGGATTTTTGCTAACTTGTGTTTTCAGTGAATAATGATTTCCAAATAATCATGGCGCTAGTGTTCACCGAGGTTTCGTCTTAAGATATAATGGATATTTTTTGTGGACAGTGAATATATCACGTACCAACATAATTTCTACAACGAATAACAGCGCGTCGTGCTGTTTAGAAACAGATTTTTCTACATTCTACTATAAATTGTTAAAATGGTAGAAATTTTCTACTATACATAGTTGAAAATTTTATTTTATACATAGTATAAATGGTTGATAGTATTCTTAAGAAGACTCGCAGAGGAAGTTGTAAACAAGCACATTGTTCGCAGGTATTCAAACTGAAAGGCGCCGACAGGAAACACAAGCAGGACCGCGAGAAGGTGCTCCGCAGGCCTCGCGCCGAGCTCGACAAGTACCAGCCGGGCTGCGAGTCCACTGTGCTCACTACCGTGAGTCACTCTTATTCTCTTACTCACCTGATGTTTCTTGCAGACCATATCATCATACATACATATCATATACATTTATTATCATCTACATAGATTATTAATCCTGACATAAAAAATGGAAATAATGTAAATTTGAAATGACTGACATTATGATAATTAACTTAATTCGATAATTTAATTGACATGAATTGCATGAATGTTATTTACTAGTATACCATTTTTTTATAAAATTAATACCAATTTTGTATGCCTGACGGCGCAGCATGGCGCACAGTAACTAATTTAATACTAACACCCTTAAATGTACCCATGTCTGACATAAAATAAATGAATTATGAATTATACTTTAAATCGTTAAAAATATTACCAGCGGCCCTACCGCCTAACTCGATTGCTATCGCTATGGCTTATGACGTCATCCTGTCTTTACGAACTGCCAAGCAAAGCGATATTGCTTTTACATGTATTCTATGGACCAAGACATTGTTTTAGTCTTGGCCTTGGACATGTGAAAGCAATATTGCTTTGCGAGCTAAGGCGATTCGAAAAGACAAGATGACGTCATAAACCATAGCCATAGCGATAGCAATCGAGTTAGGCGGTAGGCCCACAGTTCCTTGCTTATACATATTTGAAATAAGTGTTTTTGTTAAAATGAATTTTCAGTATTTTGTTCAGGCAAAAGACTCCTATCAGAAGTCATCCAGAAATAGAAATAGGATTGTTCTTGATGTAGTTCCAAAAACAAAAAAAAGTTTAGCAATAACTGCTCTGTTATGTGCAGTAGAATTTATAATAAAATTCCAGCAGAAATAAAAGATCTTTCGCTAAATAAATTCAAATCATCTTTGCGAGGTTGGTTGCTGGAAAAAAGTTACTATACATTAGACGAATTTCTAAATGACGATGCATAGATTAGTTTTGTTTGCTATTATATGTACTTAACTACCTACTTATGAATTGATGGATGTTTTTATTTTTATCAATTTGTATGAATTTTCGCATGCTGTGGACAATGGCTAAATAGGTTAAAGTCTTCTAAATTGTTATTATCAACATCACATTGTACCCTATATATTGCAAATAAAGGATTATCTTATCTTATCTCTTTTTTCTCTTTCTCCTCCCCATTCTTCATTCTCGTTATGGTTAACATGCCTGACCGCTACTCAGGAGGTCCCGGGTTCGATCCCCGGTCAGGTCAAGATGAAAAATTATCTTTTTCTGATTGGCCTGGGTCTTGGATGTTTATCTATATATGTGTTTGTTATAAAATATAGTATCGTTGAGTTAGTATCCCATAACACAAGTCTCGAACTTACTTTGGGGCTAACTCAATCTGTGTGATTTGTCCTTAGGCTTAACAAACGTTTCGTTTATGTTTATCTATCTCTTACTCTCTCTTCTAATTTTGATTTGAACTTTCGCATTTCCCTATTCAAACTGAAATTGTTTATTTTTCAATCACTATCACTTCATAGTATAAAACAAAGTCGCTTTCTCTGTCCCTATGTCCTTTTGTATGCTTAAATCTTTAAAACTACGCAACGGATTTTGATGCGGTTTTTTTTTAATAGATAGAGTGATTCAAGAGGAAGGTTTTTATGCCCAAGCGAAGCTGGGGCGGGTCGCTAGTAACTGAATGAAACTAAGATTGTATTCTAGAAATTATGCGCTTTTACGAGAAACCCGTCTTAATAATTAATATCTTCGACAGTTGTCCAACGATGCGCTGATGCCGCCGCCATCGCTCGTGACCACGTCACCTCCATATTCACCAGAAATGTGGTGAGTTTTTAATTTATATTTACTAACTAGCTGTTCCCCGCGGTTTCACTCGCCATTAGTGTATATGTACTATAGCCTTCACCTTTCCCAAGAATCAGGCTTTCATATACAAAAAGGATTTTGCACAGAGTGATTTAAGAGGAAGGTTTTTATGCTCATGTGGAGCCGGGGCGGGTCGCTAGTTATTGATATTATTGAAAATACTCTAACAAGCAGTTTATAAGCCACTGAAAACTAGTAACTGTCTGAATCGAATTACACAATTGAAAGTGTATTATCTTAATTTATTACAATCAGAGTCACGGGACCACTAGTGTAGGGACCGAAAATTAATACCAATTGTTTAGTTGAGTCGCGTTTGTTATTGTATGATATAGATTAAAGCACAGAATTTAGAAATATTAACAAGGAGTGGCATAGCGCACGAAAAACGTGTCACTAGTTTGGCTTGCAAGCCAACGTTTCACACAGAAAAAATGGGCGGGGAATTTGATTGCGTCATTTATTGCCACTGTTATTGGTCGATAATATTAGGTAGAACTACTTAATACAATTCTAATAAGGTGTGGTGTGGTTTACATGTATTAACTCAATCTGTGTGATTTGTCCCTATATATTTATTTATTTATTTATTTTATTAATTGAAGATAAGAAGAGAGAATACGCTGCCACACTGATCCTGGAGCTAAATCCGCGTCAAAACATTTCTATTCGGATAATTTCTCTGTTCTGTGGGTGAAAGTATAATTCATATAGTCCGTGGATATACTAACATACTGCCTGTGGGTCTAAAATCGCCACTTTTAGCAATTCATCGAATCTAATTCATATTACGAATTCCTTAGCAATTCCTATTTCTTTCAATTTTTTTGAAGAGGAATTGCAAATTTTAGTTGGCCAGTTTACAAAAAATAGAGGAATTGCTACAGAATTGCTAAGGAATTCGTACGAAGCCCCCTGATCCGGTGGCTACGTTTGCCTGTAGCACAGATTAAAAAATACTAAACTAGTACAGATATAACCGTCATACAAAGACGCGCGCAAATTTTTATTTTACCAATAAAATCCTCCCCATACTGAGACATACTAACGCCATCTATCGATCGCTTGAGAAACTGTGATTATAAATCCGATAATTTTATAACTAAATCAGTTTGTGGTAGGATTATAATGATGATACTTTAAAAAATCATGTTTTATTACTTCACACGATTTTTTCGCTAAAAACAAGCGGGTTCTTGACGAAATTCAGTTTTTTTTCAATCCTTGTAGCACCAACTAGTAGCAAGAAATGAAACTAAACCTTCTTCGTATAAATTTTATAAGCGAATGTTTCTTAATTGCATACATCTACAGATTACGCTTCAGAGCCCAACACCCCTAATATAATTAAAAGCGTACTCTGTACCCCTATTTTGAGATTTTATAAACGCAAACGCTAGGGTTACGCTCACGGGATTAATAATAATCACCGCAATTATTATTTACCTTGCCAGCTTGCAAGAATATTTGGCGTTATTTTTTAAGCGACAGTTAGGAACATTTTAATTTGTTATTATAGGAAGGTACATTCCTAATTAATTTGTTTACATATTCCAAATTCAAATCGCCACACCACTACCTAAATAGTGCGTAGCTTACGAAACGTTAAAATAGCTCATAACGATTTTAAAATTTGCATCGATATAAGATAAAAACGATAAAACTGGTCAAGAGAGTTTTATTTGCGTATCAAGGTTTCCGTTCGTTTGTTTGTCCATTTCGGATAACGAAGACTTAATAATTCCCGTAGGGTCGCGTTTAATAATATATTCAAACAGAAGCCTCAAAAAAAAGCCAATGACTGTAATTTCTAAGATTCGTATCGCCAATCTAGGAGCATGTTTAAAAGCGTATCCTATGCTTAGAAACGTGATCTGAGGATGCAACAAAGAAACACGCTCAAATTATAATTAATTCTAAAAACAAAACAATGTAAATTAAGGAAATTTAACTCAAAAGTAGCTAGAGATTGGATTCCTTGAAGTTATATTTTCTAGAATGAAGCTATTGAAGATATCGTTGCCCTTGCAATGACCCCGCCAACTGTTTGTCTCACGCAACGCGCCATTGTAATCTAGGTTGCATTACATTCTGTTAGGTACAATTGTGACAACTAGCGATTCGGTCTTTTGAAGCGATGCTGTCATATTTAAATCGATTTGGCTCTTACTTTACTCGTACTTCCTCCCTCCTCCTCAATTGACCGTGCTCAAACTTGCGTCAGTTTTTCAAAGCCACTTTATGCGTCAGACGTTTTTAACGACCACCAGATTACAGCCGAAATCAGAACTGTGATGTGCCAATCAAATAACGTAATCAATTTTTAACAGGCGCCTAAAAAATAAGGTTATCATTTCGTTCTTATCAGATAATCGGGCGATTCGAGCCTGTAATCATTGTCTTGAATCTTGATATTATTAGATGTTGACGAAAAAAAAAATAGAAAACACTTATTTTAGAAGTAATAAGAATGAAATTTGAAATGTTATTGACCGAGCGAGCGAAGCAAGTGACAATGGCAAATATATAGTTATGAAAAAAGGGGAATAGGAGTTAAACGGAGGAAGGTCGCGAGGTGTACGTACTATTCACAGAACCACTAGTTATATCGATAAAGTCGCATCCCTATAGCGTTTTAAAATTGGAACAGCTAATAAACGGTGCATTCATCGTTCAATTCGACAATAGCCCTGCTATAATTAGCCGCATTGCTCAACTGAGCTCAATTGTATGATGGCCCTTGTTGGTTCTTTCGCGTGACTATCTACGAACTCCACCATACCTACATAAACAAATGAATTAATGATATTTATTGCTATAGAACAATTGAGACATATTAAATTTTCTGCGTTGCAAAAATTTTTTATTCTTTTTTCTCATGGTTCACTGGCAGATAATGCTTTTAAGATCTGGTAGGCTACTATCATCCCTTAAAACCATGCAAGATCCAGTGAGTAAGCGAGACAGCGCAATACATGATGTAAGGCGACATCTCCCTTACTTGCTGGATCTTGCATGGTTTTAAGAGATGGTATTATAGTAACCCCCATGTTCCTCCTCTACAGCCACGATATAGAGGGTCAAGGGTATCGAGTGCTTTATTTATCTTACTATATTCAGTTCGGGACAATCCCGTGGTCATTTCGTAATGGTTATACCCTAGTCCTGTATCGCTGTAATCGCAAAGCTTAATATTTACTGATTACATATTTCTATTGCCACTGCGAAAAATAATAAGCATAAATTTAAAAGTAAAAGTTTATTGAAGTAGTTTGTTCATACAAATTTTAAACTCGGACGGTGTCTGATGTCGGTTTCGTTTATTTTATTTTATTTATAACTAGCTGTTCCCCGCGGCTTCGCCCCGCGTGGTACTCGGTTATATCGTGCCCAAAAGTAGCCTATGTTTGACCTCAGGTCGTTAACAACATCCCTACCAAATTTCATCACAATCGGTCCAGCAGTTTAGCCGTGAAGAGGTGACAGACAGACAGACAGACAGACTTTCGCATTTATAATATTAGTATGGATTCAACATAATAATACCTACCTTATTGATAAATATATATAAAATTCTCGTGTCACAGTGTTTGTGACTAGCAACTTCAGAACGTCTTTACCGACTTTTATGAAATATTTTGTGTAAATTCTGTAGGTCTGCGCTTAGGTTTTCAACTATTTTATATATATATTATATATATACTATTTTATATTTTGTATAACTCTAAGTGATGTGTTTCACCCAAAAAATAATAATTTCCAAATAACATATGCCTAAACAGCTAGTTTAATCGTAATTTCCCTTAGTGTCTTTTATCTACATGTGTGTGTGAAGGTAAACTTAAAGTTGCATACGTGGAAAATATCTACGGAAGATAACAATTTTCCCACGCGACGCAGGTTAGTACTAGACTCTGTACAAGGCACAAAACAAAATACTTAATAGGTCACTCTTGACGTAGATAATGGGTTAATCCTGCAATTCATAATAGTACAACTAATATGAATTTAATACAGAGATCTCAAAATAAAGTAATGAAAACTCTTTTTAATTTTGATTACCTAACGAAAACGACGACCTTATATAAAAAAACCAAACTATTTAATTTAAAACATTTATATACTTATAGAATGTGCATTCTTATTAAAAAAATGTTGAAAGAAAAGTCCGTAAGAATATATATACTATAAGAAAATATAAGCACCATTTGAGAAATACCAAGAAAATAAAATTACCTACACCTAGAACAAACTACGGTAAAAGAGATATATTATACGAAGGAGCAAAAATGTTTAATGATTTACCTAAAGATTTAAAAGACTGCAATACTTTGACTTCGTTTAAAGCAAATCTAAAAAGGTATATTTACAGCAAAATATTGTGAATAGAAAAATTGTACCTACTCTTAGAAACCTACACTGTTTTGAGCGTTCACTTTATTTATTTAGCATTATTATAACTAGTTTAAGACTCATTGTAAGTGAATGATTGTATTCTTTATTGTGTATATTTTAGTTGTTGAAGATACTTTTACCTTTACGTTGAAGAAGTTAATTGCGGAAAAATCTATCAGAACACCAATTTAACAAATGGGAAGGAATCATTCGATGCAATAGCTGAACGAGTTGCGATGAACGAGGCCCCGAGGTCGGTTCCTAGTTGTCAATTCAGGAAATTGACTTTTAGATACCATCTATTTGTTAACTGGAGTTGGCAGGTAAGGGTGCTTGATAAATTCGCATTCAAGACTCAGTTGGTTGGATAAATAATGCAAAAAAAAACTCGTGAAAAATTAAACTAGTTACGTTTCATCGCTGACAATAATTTTGATTATTTTAAAAGACCGTAGGCCTGAGTATATGTTATGAATTTTAACTTGATATTTTCATGCGTTCCCCAGAAAAAACAGCTTGACAGTCAACGGATAACAATGTGATCTTAGAAGGGTTCCGTTTTTGCCTTCTGAGGTACAGGAAACTAATACAGAAAAAAGAACAACTTTCTAAAAATTTATCCCTACAATAAATCCAAGCTATTTAAATGGACTTACAATAAATACTGTTCGATACATTCGAATCCCCTATTGTGCGATACATTGTATTTTGTGCAATAAAGGTTTATATAAATAAATACTTATAAACGTAGAAAAGAAAAAATAACAAAGCGGATCAATTCTCCGCAGCAACCAGCTAAGGATACAATCGGAAAACCGCAAAAAAGATAAAGAAAGACAACTTTCTAAAAATGAAACCCAACAAAGGATCAAATTAGCTATATACACGGCCGCCTATCGCATTCATCTCGCTGAATAGACTCACAATGGCGTTCTTGAAATGGCAGCTATATTTAGCTCACATATGGACAGTTTCCGACTGGGTCCAGAACCTGTTTTTGCCGGTTGCATACACCCGGTGTCATCACACTGTAGACTAAATTGACGTAATGCACCGCCTCTATCATAATGACAAATGAATCTGGTAATATTTGGTGCGAGACGAGACAATGAATGATGATCAAGTGACTCATGTGATATTTATTGGCTTTTAGTATTAGCTGTCTGGACAGTTTACCTGATTAATCAAGCAAGAATTAATGCAATTTTTATCAGTATTCTCAGTATTAGAATTACTCGTTTTGTATGTTTCTCAAGTTCTTTAATATTATTTTGTGTATTTGCCATTTAAAATAAGCCATAAACTATAGAGGCCTAAAATGAAAGTGTCCTTACGGTTTCAAAGAAATTTCACTGAAATAAGCGAATGCTAAAGAAGCTAGTATTTGCAATCAAAAATATAAACAAAACATTTTTATCAAAATATCTCGGAAATTTTACCAACTCCTGAAGGTTGAAATTCCACGGGAGCGTATCCCCGTGCGGCCGCAGAAGTGTTTTTCAAATTGAAATAAACATCTTCATCTGGGCTATATCATTCGCGCTCGTTTCTCTATGCATCAACCTATTTAGAATACAAGATTTGCGGGGGCATTGACATAGCACCGGTTACTGCGGTACTTATTTATGCTGACTGAACAATTGAACATATACAGTTTTACTGATCAAACAAACTTACAAAACGCAAAAGGTTATGTAGCTATAGTGATATAATCTCTCACTTACTAAAATGGAAACTGTTATGGAAGGTAAGATAAAGGGAAAACCTGGAAGGACAACAGCGCAACACGAAGTGACTAAAAATACATATTATGCTCATCATGTTTTGTGATGATATGTCTATAGGGTAATTTATATTACGAGTTAACACTTGGCGGCGATCCCTAGTGAACTCGAGTCCAAATTGTCAAGTTATTCATCTGTTCAATAATAATAATAAATGGTTATTGATTATAGAGCTCATTATAAACAAACACGAAATCTGCTTACTAGAGCTGAAATTTGAAAAGTTTCAAAATTCAAAAATATTTTAGCGCAAAACTATTTTCAAAGTTTTCCAATATTTGGAAACCTAGATCTTCAGTATACAATAAGTTTCCAGCCTCAGTTTTGATCTGTGAATCCTTCATGTACCTAACTAAGATTGTCGGTATAATGATTTTCTGTGAAACCAACAAACGGAGCACCCATCTACCTGCTTCGTGTTGGTGGCAGAAACTGGCTCTAACTAAATAATATCGTATACCAACACCGTATTGATTTGTCTTGTCGGTGTCAGGTGTAGCATTTTTTGCAGTTAAGAGGAATAAACATTCAGAAATTTTATTTATGGAAACCTGTTATATTTTATTTAAATTCTGCATAATTTACGTATGCCTTGATCATACGTCGTGCTGTGTGCTTGTCCGGTCTTTCGTTATTTTATTGTAGTAAAATAAAAAATCATGGCACGATATCGTTAAAATCAAAACTGACAATTCGCTCGGCAGCTCATGAAAAAATGAGAGATGAATACAGGCAAGGCATTGCAACATTGCCGTAGGTCTGGAATATGACCTTACATCACTGAGTGAGACCGTATTAAGCTATTAAGTAGTGTTGTGGACGATATACAATGAAATGTCATAAAATATACCGCTCTGTAACGTGTTCTAATTTTAACTTACGATTGTAAATTCTCGTTCCAATCCTAATATCATTGATAGAATAAAGGTATTAATTCCTGAATCCTGATACATGCGGTTTGTTGAAACTAGTTTGTTATTGTTATTTTATCGAGTCAATTGAACTAGTTCTATTTGGTATATAGCTATAAATATCTTGTGTCTATATCTTGTTGCTGGACCATTTATTTTTATAGAATTCGATACCGTTCAATGACTGGTTCTGAAAATATCGATATTATGAACGTAAACAGACGTGTCACATCACTATTGCGCGAGGAACCGTGCGCGCGATGCACCGACCCAAGCCGGTCGCAGCCTCTGCAAACCGATTTCAACCGGTTTCCATCCAATCGACGAGCGCCCCTCACTACCGACCAATCAGCGACTATTTTGTTCAGTCACTCGCTCGCTGCCATATCTTGCGTGTCGTTTTGTTTCTATTTTTTACAACAAATTATCTGATAGATTTCTAGTTTCGCTGATCTACTGCGAATTGGTGTTATCCTGAAATAATTCGTAGTGCTCCGAGACTGTTTTATATTAGAAACTCGAGTTCAGTGCATTCATTTCGCGCGGACCGTTCGGGAAATAATGTTGGACAAGTGAAGGAATTTTGTCGTCTGTTTTCACGAAGTGTTGTGCATATTCCCTCGAGAACAAATGGTTGTAGGGGCAGCTCGTGAACCAGCTATGGTGGTTGTCGGTGGCCTATCGTTCCGCGTGAAATCTGGCGCTTTTATCTTCTCCAATTTGACGAGACAGGACTACAGCTGACGAGGATTATGCTCGTGTTCGAGCAAAGACTTACTGCGAGGAACTTGAGTCGGGGAGTCGTTTTGGAGGCGCGACTCCTTCATGGTGTGGAGACGAGGGGCTGGCGCATGGATTTCACGTTTCTTAAGGCCGAAGTGGAGATCCAAGCGGATCCTAAGACGTATAGAGAGCTCGCGAGGAAATTAAAAGCGGCGAATGTCCACGTACGCCCGGCGAGGAGGTCGATTTACGCGTAAGTATCCAGTTTTTTCCGACTTGCGGTGGTTTGGAAAATTGACAATCTATGGTTTAGAGGTTATTTTTAAGTTTTGCAACTATTTTTGTTTTGTTTTTCGGTTTTTAAGTAAATCAAACAGTAATATAAACAATAATCAGCTGATTGATATTAGTACCTAATGTTTTAAATCCTATATCTGACTTAGATTGCATAAAAGTGCAGATTGGATAAAAGTGAGTGTCTTGGGAAAGGCGCTTCTCAGCAGAAGCAGCCCCTCTTAGCATCTGGAAGCAAGTTCCTGAACATTATATCGCTCTAGGCGTTTTTGGTAGCTCATATTGCTTAGATTGAACGCCAGGATGTTGGGATGGTTTAGAAGTTGATCCTTATAGCATTCAGCCACAAGCCTTATCTCCTCCTTTACAGTTTTGATCTGTTGTGCTTCGTGTATTTCGGCATTAGTGACAAACCATGAAGCACCAGCTATTTTTCTGAGGATACCATTCTGCAGTCTGCATGATAGTGATGTTTGAGTTACAGGCACTCCCCCACAATTGGAGTCCGTATGTCCATATAGGCTTCAGGATTACTTTGTATATGAGGAGCTTGTTGTTTACAGATAGACTAGAGTTGCGTTCCGTCAGCCAGTACAACAGATTTGATGCGGTTTTTTTTGTCATTTTGTTTTTATGCCCATGCCAAGCTGGGGCGAGTCGCTAGTCTGTTATAAAACCAGTCTGGACATACGGCATCCAACTGTGGGGAGCTACCTACTTGTGTCTCTAACTCTAATATAAATAGATACAGAGAACTATATCACTATCACTACATAGGATTTTGATTTGTTTTTTTTAATAGATAGTGATTCAAGAGGAAGGTTTATATGTATAATACATGTATTATACATATAGCATTGCACCAGTACAAAGCCGGGGCATGTCGCTAGTCCTTAAACAAATCTGCAACGCGCTCTAGTACATAAAAATCTTGGAGATTCATGAGAATTTTAATATAGCAACAGGCAAAGAGGAAATAAAATCTTGTGGCCAATAGTACATAGACTGGAAAGTCATCCTAACCAGCTCGCCTCACAGCTTGCTACTTTCACCATCTAAAGAGTCCTGGAACTGAGGAGCCAAGTATAGGCTGCCACTTATGAAATGACTGACTGTTCCCTGAGGTTTCACTCGCCATTAGTGTGTTGTATGTACTAGCCTATAACCTTCCCCAAGAATCAGGCTTTCATATACAAAAAGAATTTTGCAAATCCGACCCAAAGTTTTCAAGTTATATGTGTTCAAACAAACACACTCTTCAGCTTTTAGTATAGATTATTCCTAATGAGGAATTACCGTATTGTGATAATCATTAAACACATTTGCTCATAGTCAGAAAGGCTGATTGCAAGATTAAAAAAAAAGAAATGATTGTCTATACTTATATTATAAAGAGGAAAGATTTTATTGTTTGTTTTTTTGTATCAAATAGGCTTCAAAACTACTGGAACGATTTGAAAAATTCTTTCACTGTTAGAGCCAGACTATCATCAATTGACATAGGCTATGTATGTACAGTCGTCCCTTTCAATAGTGATACTTGTAGCATGGGGGTCAGAGTTCTCTGCAGCCGAGTTTACCACACGCGAAGCCGCTGTGGACAGCTAGTAGTCAGTGACGTGCACAGACATTTTTCTTAGGGTAGGCAAAAACCTACCTAGACCAGAACTATTTAGGTACAACTAAAACAGTAACGAGCAAGAAGATAATAAAATTATAATATATTAATCATGTACTTAGGCCCTGAAAATATTTAAGACGACCGCCTTACCCTCCGCTCCCGTGGGAGTTTTGGAAAAGCATAGCAAACATATTAATTTGAAAATATTATTAAATAATGTTGTTGTTGTTAGCTTACCCTTCACTTCAACTAAATCCAATCGATCCCGGTTGGTTGATAACGTCCATTTATTGTTATTGCCCTTTTTTCGTCAAATGAAAGATTATCTACTTAGCGCGTCTTTTTATAGTTTTTGTAAACAAACACTCGGTTTACAACAATCACATGAAAATTTTACAATTTTAAACTCCAACTGAGTAAATTTGTTGAAAATAAAAGTGCTATTTTTTCACCTTATTGTAAACAATGCACAATGCAATTATCAATTAATTAAACATTCAAAACAAACAAATGCATGCAAGCAAAGCAGGCATATTGTTGATTTCGATTCGGAAATATAACCCTACGGAATCGGGAATGTCATCTTGTTTCATAAAGTCTTCAAGTCTATGCGTTTTTAAATTTGCAGCATTACTCGTTTATTATCCAATAGACACAGCTATCATGTTGCTGCAATCGATCGTAATCACTAATCAGATTTAAGTATGTGTAACGCGTAATTCTAATTGGCCGTACCAAAAGTGAGAGCGAGATGAAAAGTCATCTCATAGCATTTTGTTTCATCTAGACGAGGTCTTAAATTTACTCACACAGGCGTAATTTAGCGCATATGTGTCTGTTCATGTAAATTTTTTACTTGCACTACTACAAGAGCAAAAGCACATCTACACATAGTGATTTCTTAGTGAGAGTAGTAAACTTCAGACGTTTTACTAAAAAGCTGGCCTGGCTGGCTTAGCTAGAAGCGCGTATGGGCCGGCGCGCGGCGCACCGCGTGTTTGCGCGAATTCATAGATGGCGTTGTTAAGATAATTCAATATCTTGTGTGAAAAAATATTTATTATTTATATGTATTGATTATATATATTTTTAATATTATTTATTACAAAAGTACAGGGTAGGCAACGTCTAAACGTCTTTATGATATGCACGCCACTGCTAGTAGTTAATAAGTTAATTTGCAGCAGTACTTAGTAATAAGTATATTAATTTTCGTTATTTTGTTACAGTGTGACCCCGAAGAGTGTAACAAGCCCACATATGGTCAACACCAAGCCGGTCTTGTCACAGCCTGGTGAGTCTTTGAGCGTTCTGTCTCTCTCTCTCTCTCTCTCTCTCTCATATTGTACCATTCTCAGGACCCAAAATTTATAGTCCGAGATCAGAGATCATTTGCTATTTTTCTTACTAGTCATGTTATCTCAGTTACAAGATACTTTAGATGTACTTACCAAATTACTTTGCGTGCTTCCACCACCAGTTCATGTAACTACTGCCGGCCGGCGCCCGCCCAATATGGTAGTGTAGTGTCAGCATGCCCTGATTTTATGAATTGGCATTCCAAGAGTCCATGGAGCCGGCTGGTTTGGCACTTAATTTCTTAATGATTCTGCGATAGGCCACTCGCGCTTGACCACTTATTGAAGTGTTAACAATAACAAATTTGTTACAGCCGTTCTTGCCTCTACGAACCAGATGAAGCCGTTATATTGTCAAGAGTGAGTATGATATTTCATTAATTCTTTCAATGTCCAATCTCCATGTTGCCCAATGTGAACCGAACAGTCTTGAAGTTCTTATTATGGTTGGCCGTATGGCGGAGTCGCGATCTAGGGGCAAACCACCAACGCGCTGGACCGATCCTCTCCTTGCAGCATTGAAATGTAACACCCAAGAGGCCATACACCGGGCCCAGAATAGATATGACTGGAGGATACCAACTCCCAGCTTGGATTATGGTGGTCACGACCAGCTATAAGGAACACGACTTGAAAGAATTCATTCAAATCATGTTGGTCAATTGATCCTACACACTTTGGTGTCAGAGGTTTTCGTAATAGCCAATTCCAATCTGCCTCTCAGGCAGATGGTTTGCTAACTTGATAAAAACTGCGATCAAGGTCTTAAACGTGCCTTTCGAAGCCTGATTCAGGCAATCCAGTGATTCAAGCCTACCATGTCCTAACAAAGTATGTTTGTTTTTAAAGTATGTTAACAAAGTATGTAAATGAATTTGAATTTCAAATCAATGCGATTCAAATCTAACTACGTCTGAGTAGTGTGTGTGTCAAAACTACCAAAGTGTAAAAGTGTCGGAATATTGAAGCAACCGAAGGGCGTAACTGGGAAAGCGCCAAGATGAAAGAGAAAACTCTTGATCTTGAGTCTACTGGACCAAAGAGTAAACCAAACCAGTACTGTCAAATGAGCACCATGAATAAAAGCATACCCTGGGCTCTGAAGCGTAGGCTGAAGATGGGACAAGGAAACACGCTTGGTCGAAGATGATCTGAAGATGTAGGGTAGTGTGGAAATGGTCTTCTCAATATTGATCATTAAATTTAAAATTAAAAAAAACCCACGACACATTTTTTTTTTAGTGGTGACGGTCGACTGATTTACCCCCCATATATTATTTGCAGACATTAGGTATTTTCCCCACTTACACCCCCAGAGCTTTGTAACAGCTCAACCGATTTTCATTAAACATATTATTTTGTAATGTGCACGTGATGCGCTTTCATTTGAGACCCCACTCAAGTATATTTGCAGACATTCGGTTGTTCTTCCCCACTTTCTCCCCCACAACTTCTAAACGGCTCAACCGATTTTCATCAAACATGTCTCAGAACACTCGCCCGTAAGTTACCTTTAATACGAAAAAAACTAAATTGAAATCGCTTTATCTGTTCGGGAGCTATGATGCCAGAGACAGACAGACAGACAGACACGTCAAACTTATAACACCCCTCTTTTTGCGTCGGCGGTTAAAAAGAATAACAAACCAGCTTCAGATATTAGCTGAATAATTTATTCGAAAGTTTATAATAACAAAGTCTGTTTTATGTATTGTATGAATGGTTACGACGCTGAATCTGTTATTTTGGCAGCATTTCGTATAACATATACAATTTTTATTGCTAAATCAAAACACTTGCCAATTTGTGTTTTTTTACGAAGATAAATCTACACTGAGAATGTGTCTGTTTTTCGGGGTATCGTACACAATGTGTTTTTTACGATTTGTCCAATATTTAAATAAAAAATAGAATAAGAAATGAAAAGAAGTTGTGTATAATGCAGTTATATATCGTCCGCGTATCTTCGACTGTTGTTTGTTGTTACCGCGTATACTCCCGTAGGTCGACCGCCTGTCTCGATTCTCTCCTCTCGTAATGGCTACTTGTATCGCTTTCGCCACATTTCGCTCCGTTTTACGCTAAAACGCTTAAAATTTTTTTTTTTCGTTAATATTGGCAAAAAAAATTTTTTTTTAAAGCCTTTTGTGCGTAAAACGGTGCGAAATGATACAAGTAGCCATTACGAGAGGAGAGAATCGAGATAGGCGGTCGACCTACCGGTCGCGTTCGCATCCATGTCTATTTTGCCCTTCGTTTTGACAATGGTGGGAGGGTGTGTGTGTCCGTTCTGTACGTAGTACTATTACTAATTCTGTGACGAAACTATGTTATAACAAATACAAATATAAAAGAACATTGAAGACCCAGGCCAATCTGAAAAATATAATTTTTCATATTGACCTGACCGGGGATCGAACCCGGGACCTTAGGTGTGGCAGCCTGCCATTATGACCACAAGGCTTCAAAGGTCGTCAAATAAGAGTGTTATTTAAATATGCATTCGGATGATGTTTTTTTTTTTATTTAAACATGAATTTTGTCAACAGTGGCGGCGAGATGAAAGTGAACAGCCCTCAGTGTCACTCTCCGGGCGCCATCTTGCCGGACCTGCCTCAAGCCGCGGAGGATCCTGACAAGGTGAGGGTTTTGACAAGGTGAGGGTTTTGACAAGGTGAGGGTTTTGACAAGGTGAGGGTTTTGACAAGGTGAGGGTTTTGACAAGGTGAGGGTTTTGACAAGGCGAGTGTTTTGACAAGGTAAGGGACAGATGGGACTCCCCACTACTGGGCCACTGGATGCGACTTCATACTGAGGTGGATGTACAGATACCGGTGATCAGAGGGTGGGAACTGTTATGATGTAGTGTTATTTCGTCTTATGTTGTTATACTGTCTCATGTTACTATACACTAGTGTATTATATTAAGTTTATTTTTGTCTCATTACTAACATAATATGGATTATGTCCGAAATAGAGATTTATTATTATTTGACAAGGTGAGGGTATTGCCAAGTTGAGGGTATTGACAATTTTATGGTTTTGACAAGGTGAGGTTATTTTATTAACGTTAATTATAAGTTCACTATGTCTTATTTTTTCCCTTTTTGTGTACAACAGAATCAAGGCCTGTCTAAAGACGCGACGTCGAGCGAGACGCAGGCGTGGCTGGCTCGCCACAGGTTCTCCCAGCACGCCAACACGCTCGCCAACTTCTCTGGCGCGGATCTACTTAGGTGAGTACACTTTTACCACATATACTCCTCAATATGTGCTATTTTTGAAATTGCAATAAGGGCATTGTCACATAATCTTTTTTCCGAATAACAAAAACTTACTTCTATTTTGTTTACTAGGGTTATCATTCAGACACCTAGGTGTGCAGTGTCAATTGCCCTTGTACTCCAATAGACTACGAATAACCGGTAACAGTGGTAGTGCTCAATATTAGAAAAAAAAAACCAATTTATTTAACCGAGTCACTCCTTCTTTTTTAGGGTCGATAAAAAAAATAAACTTTATTTTAATTAGCATAAATATACATAGATTAAAAAGAGAAATTATTTATTATAGATATTTTTGTAGGTTAGGGCTTGTTACTGTTACCAAATTAACACTATAAAAACTAGATTATATTAATATTTGTATGTTAATAACATGTACCGTGGTACTAGCATGTATACGTTCGCTTACAGGCTGTCTCGCGACGACATCATCCAGATATGCGGCCTCGCAGACGGAATACGTCTGTTCAACGCACTGCATGCGAAGTGAGTGGAACTAGTCTTATTTACTTACTAGCTTTCGCTCGCGGCTTCACCCGCGTCAATTTCGGGAACAGTGCTTTTTCCCGGGATGCTTCCCGTGGGAATCGAACCCACGACCCCCGGGTCAACAGGTAAACACCTTAACCACTGGACCACGGAGGCAGTTTAAGGATATAAGTGAATGTAAAAAGGTTATTTCTTACTAGCTTTCGTCCGCGTGAATTTCCCTCAGGAACAGTGATTTTCCCGGGATGAAAGGTCTCTATGTCCTTCTCAATACTTCTTACTATGTGTATGCGAAATTTCAGGAAGATTGGTTCAGTAGATATGGCTTGAAGAGGTAACAAACAAATCAAATAAATATACAATCTTGCTTTCGCATTTATAATATTAGTTGGATATCGAACTAGCACCCTGGGCGTCGATTCTGCTAACGTTAAGTCACAATCGTGTCAAAATAGTGTTTCAATGGTAGTGCTTTTTTACACACTATTTACAACAAATGTATATATTTTTTATATCACTTCTGATGATCACACCACACACTACATTCACATCACATCATACTGTCATAACTCTTGTATATAGTGTGTAAAAAGCACTACAATTGAAACACTATTTTGATACGATTTTGACTTAACGTTAGCAGAATCGACGCCCTGGGATGTTGCCTGCGGTTTGTCCTACAAAATTAATGTTTTTTTTTTTACGAAAAATCTCATTCAAGTAATATTAAAAATGCGAAAGCGAGTCCCTTTGTTTGTTTGTTTATTACGCTTTCACGGCCTATCTACTGAACCAATCTTTGTAAAATTTTGCATACACATAGTTAGAAGGATTGAGTTTCATCCCGGGAAAAGCACTGTTTCCGAGGAAAGTTCACGCGGACGAAAGCTAGTAAGGAATAACCTTTTTATTTTCACTTATATCCTAAAAGTGTCTATATGGTCTAGTGGTTAAGGTGTTACTTGTGGATCCGGGGGTCGTGGGTTCGATTCCCACGGGAAGCATACTTTGATTAATAAGCTAGTTTGTTTTTGTTTAAAATTATTATTTTCTATTTGTTTAGATTGAAACGATTCTTTCCATATTTTTCTGAGGCTCTAAGGTAGCAAAACTTAATTTAAAATTAACTTCAGATCCAAGTTAATTTTAAATTAAGAACTTTAATTAATTAACACGGATTTTTGATAACTTGTGTTTTCAGTGAATAGTGATTTTTAAATGACGGTGAGGCTAGTGCTCACCGAGGTATCGTCTCACCCCCGTATTAAGAAACGTTTGATAAGCCTATTTATTTTAGCTAAAATGTGTTTCGTCACGTTCTTTCACGTGAAACATATTTTAGTCAAAATGGTCTTATCAAACGGTATCTGCACATTCTGTGGTAGTGATGTGCCAACTCGGAATAAACAAAACTCGATTTAACCCGAGTTAAAATCCACGTAACTCGGGTTGAACTCGAGTTACGTAACTCGAGTTAACTGGATGGACAAGTGAATGTTTTTTTTGAGTTTTTTCAAAATTATTTCTCCTCAGCTTGGCATAACATAAGTTATGTTATGTTACATAACTAGTTAAAAAATTGGAACAGACAAATTATGTTTTTATCTGTTTCAATTCTCTATTTTTATATTATTTATTTATAATGTATTGGGAGAGTTCTATCTACCTACTAACCAAAGAACCAAAAAAGTTATTGATTGAAATCGAATCGTTTATTTAAGTATTTTTGGCTTGAATTTTAATTAAAAATTATATTTACTATCAATTAAACTATGAAATGATATAGCAGTCTTTAAAATAAAATCAAACTATTATGATGCAAGTATGTACGTAGGTACATTTACAGGCTCATTATTGTTTTATAATCAGTAATCACAATATTTTCAAGAAAATAAGATAATTAGTGTCACATACAATATTTTTTCCTTAGTTAAATTATATGCTTATATTTTGTCTTAAATATATCATAACTAGAAAGGAAATAGACAAATTATTTTAAAACAAAAAGAAAAATATTTTCCCGGCAATTAACTAACAATTAGTTGTTGACAAAAAACAAAAATCTTATGAAAAAAAACTAAAATAAACTTCTTATAAGTTTTAACAAAAATAATAAGTTTAATGGAACATAAAATAAAAAACAAAACATAACATACCGGCGCTTTGAAGATAACCTCAAATCTGCATTTAATGACACTTGTTTCTTTGTTATGAATGAATGAATATCAGCGAACGAAATGAATATAGCCTCGCTCAAATGATCGGAAAACTTCGCTCCATATCGGTTCCATTCGGTTTTCGAACTCGAGTTAGAGTGGATTCAACTCGGGTTGATTCGAGTTACGCCTAACTCGAGTCGACTCGAGTTAACCATCACTATTCTGTGGTCACTTCCCTCCACCTCCCATGGCTCTACCAACCTCTCGGTTATACGAGCCGAATCTCGGGCGAGTGCGCTGTACTAGCATTTCGCGTCTCTCTCCAGTCGCACCCGCTCGATCTCCCTACAAGTTCTCTATAGTGTCGCCTATCTATGCAATCATTAATAAATAAATAAATAATAAATAATAATAATAATAAATAAACATATAGGGACAAATCACACAGATTGAGTTAGCCCCAAAGTAAGTTCGAGACTTGTGTTATGGGATACTAACTCAACGATACTATATTTTATATTAAATACATATATAGATAAACATCCAAGACCCAGGTCAATCAGAAAAAGATGATTTTTCATCTTGACCTGACCGGGGATCGAACCCGGGACCTCCTGAGTAGCGGTCAGGCATGTTAACCATTACGCCATGGAGGTCGTCTATCAATCATTGCATTTTAATAACTATTCTGCGGTCAGACGCATCTCCCCGCGGCTGACGGTGTTCGTGTGCGCGGGCGGCGGCGTGCACTCTGCCGTGTACCTGCACGCGTGCCGCGCCGCCGAGCTGCGGCGCAAGCTGCACGAGCTGCACCTCGCCAGGAAGGTTGGCATTCATTTTTTTTTTTTTTTTGATGTGACTATAATCCACAATATGGCAATCAAACTTATAGCTTATTTTTGCCGGTATCAATTTTTATATAAATGTTCTTTTATTTATTTTCAATTACATTTTATGGCCATAGAAACTAGTCCTTTGAGGCCTCTCTTCAATTTTTTAATCTTCTTCTGTCCTACTTTATTCAAGACAAGTCAAAAAGTCGAATCAGTAGTCTAGTCAAGTGAGTCAGATAGCTAAGTGAAGCGGTTGAAAAATTTCACTTAGCTATAACTTGGAGATTTTGGTGACAAAGATAAAAGTCACGTAATCGACATTGTACCACTTCCCAACACTCACGCTTTTTCACGAACACTTTGCGAATAATAATTCACCAATATTATGCACAAATACTCGAATAAACACAAATATTAGAGAATAAATACAATGACAATAACTGAGTGACTTTAGCTTGACGCCAAAACTCAAGGTTGGTTTACCATCATTTTATTTATCACTATCTGTATTTCGCGGTTTTACTGCCATATGTACATATCCCGACTATCATCTACATATGGTGCAAGTCAATGGTGCATACGGTACGACGGGAAAGTAACGATCAGTCGACGTCCGGCGCACATGGATAGCTAGTACTCGGTAACGCAGAGTCTAGTGAACCAATCTCTACACCACAAAGGCTAAAACTATCAGTTTTTAGCCATTGAAACGATAGAAGAAGAAGTAAAAAACCAAGTCGCTTTCTCTGTCCCTATGTATGCTTAAATCTTTGAAACTACGCAACGGATTTTGATGCGGTTTTTTTAATAGACAGAGTGATTCAAGAGGAAGGGTTTTATGCCCATGCGAAGCCGATGCGGGTCGCTAGTAATATTATAAATAGTAGTTTTAAAGATTTAAGCATACAAAGGGACATAGGGACAGAAAAAGCGACTTTGTTTTATACTATGTAGTGATAGTTGGATTTATTTATTTATCAAAGCTTCATCTTTCGCCAACAGGAATGCGACAATATCCTTGTATCCGGCCCGAACGGAACAAGAGTACGTTTGACCGACGAGCTGGTGCGCCATCTACCGGACAACTCTACGTACAAACTGGAGACTTTGGATGACAGCAACACTTTGCTACTGTGTGCTACCAACAATACTGTTTAAAATTGTGTTTTTCATGCATGATACAAGGAAATTTCGGTTATAACGACTTGTTTGTAATCCGGTTATAGTGACGTCATGATGTATAAAGCTCACTTCGCTACTGTGTGCTACCAACAATACTGTTTAGATTGTGTTTAAGATTACAAATACAATGAGATTCGGTTATAACGGCTTAGTAAATCGGGTATATTGACGTAATGATGCATAAATTCTGTTGAATATAGCCAATTTCGGATATAGCAACTATAAAATGACGTTATTTCAAAGTCATTATAAACGGTTTTCGTTGTTAAAACAAATAAGCCTTTGTGTGAATGTAAATGTACCTTGAAGTAAGGACAACAATTTTAGAGCGTGTCATTTTCGGTGTCTGACCTACATGTTAGTACGACATCTATCGGACAACTCTAACTCGTGACTTAGAATAGCAATAATTTGCTGCTTCTGTGCCACCAATAATTATGGATTGATAAACTTGATACCAGGCTACGCAGGGTCGTTTGGTCGGCAAAAAATGCCTTAAAACTTGGACGTGATTCGGAATTGACTATTTTTAAGACATTTTTATAAATAAATGTAACTGAAAAAATCTATATTTTTATAAAGATATGTCCAAATATTATGAGAATCAAAATCATTACTAACATTTCGCCTCATTTGTATACTAACATCTTAGTTTTAGTGTTGTTTTGTATGTTTTCTATGAATTAATAGGGAGTCGTGTCGTATCAGGATGTGAAAAGGCGAGCGGAAGATAGAAACGCCTAAAAGACTCCAACAAGAGCACAATTCTTAAATATATGGATAAGAAATCTAAGATCACACACAAGGACAAATAATTAAGAAGCGGGTTGACGTCAGACAGGCGGCTGATCATAAAAAGAACATATCTTGGCAATAAATATTGAATCAACGTCATTTCGTGTAGGTGACACGGACAATCGACCACGCACATCCTGGTGTCAGAGTTCTTCGGAACCTAAATATTTAAAGATTTGGCGTTATTTTAATATTTGTCAGTCTGACGTCAACCGTTTGGACTGTTGAGTGAAGTTTAAGGTTTTAACCACTTATTTGTCCCATAATCGCCATCTACGGCATTATAAGGAGTGGTCTAATAATAACAGAACATGGTCGAAAGGGCCAAAAATTTTGTCAATAAAATTGTGTTATTTTGTTTTAGATTTAAATTTTATTCTATCCATATAATGTTAAGCATTTATATTCATTTCTTATAAGTGTATGACGCTAAGAAACATGTTAATTTAAAAATGCAATTTTATTTTTTTTTGTTTAAAAATCAAGTTGCTTGATTGAAAATTGTTATTTTATATTGTCTCTGTGGCGCAGTGGTGACTTTCTCGCCTGTTAAGCTTGGTAACTGGTTCAATCCCAGGTCAAATCTTAGTGATAGTTTCAGATTGTTTTGGATCTTTGTGTGTTCGTGAGTCTTGGATGTTTATGTTTGGTAGTCATTAAAGAAGCTACACAGAGGCCGAAATGCGGTTATTTTCGAAAAACTCGTGATACCTGGTGTGCTGGGTCAATAGTCTTTTTTATTATGGTCAATTCGTGTAGCTCCCAATATAAGTTTGAAACTTATCATTGGATAGTAAACTAAATTAAAAGGAAGTATGCAGGGTCGATTGATCTTGTTGGTAAACTATATGAATGAATAAAATGAAAAACTATTCTTTAGTAGTTACATAGATGAATAAACAAAAAACCAGAACTGTTCAGGCAAAGAGGTCTAATAACACATAGACAATCCTTTTGGATGACAGGCGCACCGAGAGGATTGGACAGAAGCCATCACCATGAGTACTGAATAATATAATGAAGTCATGAAAACATAATTGCTTAAATAAAATATACATAATAATACATAATACTTTGCTTTATCCTTAACAAGAACAATATGAAAAAGGCCATTTTTCCATTAAACACAGACTGGGAATCGAATCCAGAACCTTCAGATAACCGGTTGATCATAACGCCATAGAGGTCGCTACTAAGGTGGACACAAATCAACTGCAAATATTTTAAGGGTAGATTCAGACCGATATACTGAACAACTTTTCCAAATAAACTTATATCAAACTAATAAATAAAAATTTTGACCTTCCATACAAATTGAGAATCGTGTGATCTAATTTGGTGTGGAAAGTGAAAGAATAATTTCGTATTTCGATATAAGTTATTTGGAAAAGTTGTTCAGTATAGCGGTCTGAATCTGCCCTTAAAATATTTCCAATTGTGTCCACCTCATGTATAACTAAGCAAATTTGAAAATATCTTTTACACGTGCACATTTTTATGTACAGGCCGCTATTTTTACCAATGATATTTTTTTTATTTTAAATAATCTTAGGTTATGTTAAATATTAGTGTTACTGTTTGAAACTGGTCTAAAAGAGTGGTTGTCGACAATTGTTGATATTTTATTGGTATAATTGACTTTCAACAAGTCTTAAAGATAATGCTAAGTGAAATTTCTTCCACCGTCTCACTTAGATTACTGACTTTCATTTGACTAAATTACAATTGGATAAATAAAGAAAGGCCTTTTAATAACTTGAATCCAGAGCCGTAAGATCTATTTAAAAAAAACTGAAGCATAAAGAAATTTTAAAACAATTGGAAAATAATGTTAAAAACTAATTTAGCCGTTTATTTTATATAATGTGTTGATAACTTCTCTTGAAAATGACATATAGTTAAGTTTTTGTAGTTTTTATAACGATCAGAGATCGTATACAGATACGCCACCTGGCGGACAGAAAGCGGATCATTATGGATGCCGTGAAGCGGATAATCTGACACCAGAGTGCAGGGTCTATTGACCTAGCAATCGACCTTTACAGGAAATTAGACACTGACATTCTAAAAAAGAGACTTGTTCTGTCGACAGGCCGGCTAGCGATTTCTGAATAAAATGACATTTATTTTTAGATTTTATATAAATAATGTATGAAATGTATTCTATACTCATAGTACAAGATGTTATGTTAATGTTTATATGTTGTGAAATGTTTAAATGTTTCCACTAGATAAAGTCCATTTTGCTAATGGTGGTTACATTTTGTTAAGTGTCAAGTGCGGGTGTGAAGTGTTTACGTTTGAGAGCAAAAGTACACGACTAAATTATACATTTATTAACAATTATATTATTTATTCCTCCATAAAATTTAATTTATTAAAAAATAAAATAATTTTACTATATTTCTTTAAAAAAAAATTTTATCGAGTACTTTTCCGGGGAAGATATCTCTTTAAAGAAATCTCCTATTGGTTCGATTGATCGAACTCTAAGTTGTAGTTGATTAGAATATGTCGTTGTTTCTATTAAACACTTCACACTTGCAATGTTAACAAAATGTTGTTTAAGCTATACAGTTGTGGTTTGCGTATATGAGAGATTATCTTACTACTCGAACTTTAATGAATTGAGACTACATTCACCTTGCTCTGAAAAAAGGAACAGGCTAAATAAAACCGTAACTTGTATAAAAATAACGACTTAAATCGCCTGAGGGAGAGTATCAGTAAAAAATGTAAGTGGAAAATTACCAGAAAAAAAATGCAGGGCATTATTTCGAAAGGTTACTATGGAAAGTTGATATTCTTTGAAAAAATATAAATTTTCGAACAGTGGGTACATTACCAATGATTCGGGTGCCTTATAAGATGCCTTTAAAAACTGCGCGTGTTGCCCCACGGAGTATTATATTTTAAGAACATGTATATTGTATGTATCCTTGTATATGTCCGTTACAGCTTAGTTTAGACAAATGTAATTGTGTAGTCAAAATAAATGTATATAATATTTTTTCTGTTTTATTTTTTAGAACTAATTAGCATTAGAAATTGTATAGAGTATTTTTAAATGAATATAATAAATAAATTGAAAGCCTTACTTATTTAAAAACGAATACATATCATTAACAAAAAAGGATAAGGTTATTTTAATTCAGAATAAGATAACTGTGCGGTAAAAGAGTAGTAATAGTTTTCCGTTGATTACAACAATCACAAAATACTATAACACAAAGTATAGGACATACTTCCTACATATTATCGGGAACTTTCCGCTATTACACACGACATAAATATTGTGTGTATATGGTTACTGTAAAATATCTGACAATTAGTTCCCATTCAAATTCATTTATTACTTGTGCCATTAGGAGAAGAATAGCGTTCTCTGGGCTCTGAAGCTTTTAAAGGTGCAAACAGAAAAAACGCTTGGAAGATGGTAAGTACACGATTTAATTTTACCACCTCTAGAAAAGCGAAGAAAACAACTCCGTCGCCGGGGAAAAATATATAACGTTGTGCTAGGATTTCTGACCAAAAGATTACAAAACTAAGTTTTCAACGTTTGTTTTAAACCACGGAAGTTTCTACCCACTACATAGTGTTTATAGTAAATAACGGGTAGAAAACGGTAAAAAACTATAGCCACCTAGTTCCTTCGTAGAACAAACCAGAAATCCTTTTCACCCCGCCTCGTCTCGTCAATGTCCTGATCGCTGGTTTCGTTATGCCCTGGATGTTATCGCGCAACTTTCATGTGGTGTTTGGCCCCGCCCTTTCCCAATTTTTTTGCTTAGTATTTTATTTTGATCACAAGTAAGTTCATCCGGGACTGCTACGTGGTTTCGAGGGGCGAATTCTTTTTTCTCCACTCCGTTATGCATAGGTTTTTTTTTTAAAAATTTAATATCGTATATTTAGATAAAATTTTTATGGTATTTGGGAACAGGTTATATTCTTATTTGGGTTCTCTATATGTTTGTACACCTGCCATTTAATACAGGTGCTGTTACATTTGTTAATTATTTATTTGTGCTATTCATTATGTGCCGTTTACTGTTTTTAATCTATATACAATGTTGTCCACATGCGCAACCAATGTTGCGGATGTGGAAACATGCTTGATGGAGTTCAACAAATTGAAAGGCTCTACTTTCGCTTTGTCACAAGCCATTAGATAGTCTTCTCTCGTTCGATAAAATATTGGGCAGTCTTTTAAAATGTGGTCAGTAGTTTGTGATGACTGATCATCACAGGGACAGTAGTCATTGATGGTTATTTTGAATCTGTGAAGATAATGTTTGTTGTACCCATGTCCAGTTAGTATTTGGGTGACAGCGAAGGAGGGTTGTATTACACTCCGGAAGTCAGCTATGTCAGAGATGTTTTTAAAATATGTTTTAGTAGCAGCTCCCTGAGGGGCGGACTCGTAGTCCTCCTGCCAGGCTTCAAGTAGACGCTTTTTTAGGTTACCGTCAGAATGGCTGGTTGCCTATGGCATTTGGCTGTGAGAGTTTAATCAAAAATTGCTACATATTTTCTATTAATTGCTATATATATTAAATAATTGCTACATATGATATTATTTTAGATCTCAGATTTTTTTTTTGACCAGCCATTCTGACGTCAGGTTGGCTGGTCACCTCCTCGTTTGGCGCAAATTTTCAGTGTTTCCATAAAAATTCAGCGGCAATAATTGCTACATTATTATTTCATAAATATGCTGGAGTATGATCTTCGTATATATATCACGTAAGAAGATATAGCATTTATAAAATTTGTTCGGTAGAAGCGCCTGACAAATTGTATCAGCAATAGTAGATTGTTATACAAGGGAGGAAAGGAATAATTCCCGTTCGAGGCATTTATAGTATACTAGCTGTTTCCCGCGGCTTCGCCCCGCGTGGGACTCGGTTATATCGCGCCTAAAAGTAGCCTGTTTGACCTCAGGTCGTTAAATACATCCCTACCAAATTTCATCACAATCGGTCCAGCAGTTTAGCCGTGAAGAGGTGACAGACAGACTTTCGCATTTATAATATTAGTATGGAAGTATGGATATATATATGTCGCAGAATGAAGTACTAAACGTAAGGTCTTTATCAATCTGAAAGCAACTTAACTATAGTGGCGACACTATGCGGTTGGCAACATCAAATGACATTGTCAAATGTCAATGTCATAGAAGTAGCGGTTGGGAATCGAAATGAACGTTCTTTTTGAATATGGCGTCGAGCGTGTGCACTTGTGAGGTTATCCCTACTTTTGTAACGGTGAAAGTGATTGCAATGGCAGTTGAGAACAGAATTGATCGGGCCGAGTTCGAATGTAGACGCGCGGCAGTGCACTGCAGTAGCTACGAAATAGTATCGTGATTAGTTGGTGTTAATTGTTTTAAGTGTTAGCGCGTGCGTGTGACCCGATATGTTTAGATGTGTCCTGAGAGCTAGCTATCCCTTGTTGTCCAATGGGCGAGAAGCCTGGTGTTCAGAAGTCACGTGATGAGGCGCCTAGATGCGCAAGTGTCTGTGTACCCTTGACCCTTGATTTCACCAATTGCTGTTGGTTATCAGTTGTGTTAGCACGGAGGAAATCGAGAAGAGTCTTGGTTGTGAGATTACTATCGTGTGCGTGTGTGGGGCACCGATCTAAGCCGTGATTCGGGTTACCGTCCCTCTATCGGGACAATTATGCCCTCGCTTGACCTTTGTAAGATTGTGTAAAGATACCCTGTTAGTTAACTGTCACTCTGCTTTAAAGAGTTGCCCACGAAAGCCATCCTATGACCCTATCTGATGCTCGAAAGCCATCCATCCTGACTTGCACTTGGCCCCCTTATACCTCTCACTCCGACATCAGAAGTGGGATGGTGAACCCTATAGTTTTGGTTTTCTGACACGCTTGTTTTTTGATTCATGGCTTTAATCTTGTAATAACTCTACGCGTATAAAACTACCTACTTATGCGGATAATAATGCGGTTAGTACATATTTCTGTAAAATAACGGTTTCGTGTTTAGTACAGTGTAAGTACCAATACGTTTGTTTTGTTGCAGTAACCGGGGTAAGTCTTTTGACATTTTTCTTAACCTGATTTTTTTGAAATTTTATGCGTTTATCATCAATTGAGTAATTTTATTTTCAGGGGTAAATTGTTTGATATTTGAAGGTAGTTATGATTAGATAAAAATAACTGACAATATCGTCTTTGATATCAATTTAGCTACCACAGGTTTTTAAAAACGTTGTCGATTACATTAATATAGTGCGATTATAATGTTTCATTACATTGTGCATTTTATTTAGTCAGAAAATAATCGATTGTATTTAAACGATTGCGATGTTGAATTATTTTAAAAAAAAATGATATTTCACTTTTGTTATTGAACATTTTCGCATACATAAAAACACACTGTGGTTACGAAATATTTGGGGTAGTTCGAGAAAAATCTTAAATTACATGGACAAAGTTAATTTTAAATTGTAATTTTCGGTACCTAAAGTTTAGGTAGTTGCGAAAACGACGTTGACTGGTAAATTCAGTTGATTGATTAATCTGTTTAAAATGTTTTATTGTCAGTAATGATTTAACGTTCGTTTACGCGTAATAAAAAAAAAATTGCTTAACGGTTTATTGATTCTACATTTTTGAGGGTTTAGTTACGGCGAAGTTATTTTGAATTAAATTTTTGTAAGCGTGCTTGTAAAGCGTAACTTGTTATTTTTGGTAATACGCTAGAGGCAAAAGAGATCATTGAAGAATCCGATCGTTAAGTTCATAGTGTAATAGTTGAATTTTTAAATTGCGTTGTTTGATATTATTTGTGTTTTGACTATGCTGGAGTCCGAGTCTTAGTCGTACCTCGAGAAAAATCGGTGTCTGCCTTGTGTAGTCCGTGAGTAGGCGATATGCGGTTGACTCTGGTGGAGGTCGGGTTTCTGAGAAAACAGTAGGGTCAGTTGGACCCGGTGATCACAGGCGTGGTACGCGTATTTGTGGTATTATTGAGATTGCGCAATTTTGGATTTTGTGTTGACATTAATTGCCATCAAGATATTGAGTTATTGATTAAGGTGATTCAGTGATCTCTGAGTTCTCATTTTGTAATCGGGATTTATTGATTTAAAGTAACTTAAAATAAAATAATAAGGCGGAAATGGACCGGTTGTTCATAATGTGCGGTTTACTGATTTGATTCGTTGAATAAAATTGATTAGACAATGATGTTTTGTGTGCTTGTTAAACAGAACCCAGTTTATTATTTTGAGAAATTACTGCAATTTTTGGAATTTATGAGAAGTTTTGCATTGCTTAGTGGTAATCGCCAGTATAAATATGCTCACGATCGATTGAGGAAAATGCGAGATCCTAATTCTCCCTCAGAATTTGATAACAATGTAGTATCTGAGGATGAAACAATTAGTCCTTAAGAGTAGAGGCCGAAAGTATTGTGATTCTTTACAAATTGCTGAAAGTACATTTTACGTTGATTTACGTTTATTACTATGTGCCGGTGTGTGGAGTGCTGGTTAAGCGCTGCTCGGTTAAGGGATAGTACTCTGTTATCACCGGTTAAGTGTTAGTGTGTGTGTAGCGCTGGTTAAGCGCTACGATTTTGCTTTGCTGGTTAAGCATTGCGGTTTAGTGCTGGTTAAGTACTAGACGGTGTGTGACACTGGTTAAGTGCCACGATTTTGCTTTGCTGGTTAAGCATTGCGGTTTAGTGCTGGTTAAGTACTGGACGGTGTGTGACACTGGTTAAGTGCCACGATTTTGCCTTGCTGGTTAAGCATCGCGGTTGGGCTGAGTGCTGGTTAAGTGCTCAGTGATAAGTAGTGCTGGTTAAGTGCTACGGTTTTGCTGTGCTGGTTAAGCATTGCGTTGTACTGCATAGTTTTTACTGATGGTTGGCTGGTGATAACGCTGTTTGAAATTCAAAATAAATTATAGCAGAACAAACTTTTTGTAAAATGTTACTTTTGGCAATATAATATTTTAAGTTGTTGTTTGTAACAGTGATAATTTCACTGGGCTCACTTGATACCGTAATTTTTCCAAATGGGTCAGGAACGACCGAGCGGTTAAATTTTACTGTGCTTAATTTCGTTTAGATTATCGCTTTTTTAAAACCATCATTTGGTAGAAAGTAAAATTACATTCATGATAATATCGGGAAGATGTTTAAGAGTCAAGTACCTATTGAGTTTGTAAAGTAAGATGACGTAAAAGCGGTAGATTGATTGATTGATTTGGTTATAGATTCGGGGCTAGGAGACTGTACCAATATATCGTAGACGTAGCCTGGTAGAAATTGGTGTTATCTCCTTGAAATGAGATGACCCTGGGTAAGCGGTAGGTGGTAGTACGTAGATCGTAGAGTCGCGGTCTGACTCGGGATTCCCATGGGGAAGTCCGCAAAATAAAAGGTTTTGGTGCTCCATACCTTTTGAGCTATTGTGTTGTGATGGCTATTGGCCACAAATGCGATAACAGATGTGAGACTGTAATTAATTCTAAATCGGTCAAAATTATTTTGTTTTGAAAAAGTGTAATGTGATAGTGTAACTCAGTGGTACTGGGACTCGGTAGTCTATTTGGTTATGATGTAGAGGAAAGTGTAAGCCCATTGAACACTATTCAATCAAGTAACTAAGTTGTTATTTGTTTTCTCTGGGGGGCAACGTGGTTATCGTCACTTGGTGAGGGTGGCAAGGTTATCGTCACTGCGAAAGTGGCATGATCTGATACCGCTCGATTTAGGTAGTAGTGATGCCTTGAGAGATCGTCACTGGAGGTGGCATGAGTCCTATTGCTCAAATAAGGCGATAGAGACGACCGTAGAGTCGATATGAGCGATTTAGTAGAGCAAGTAGAGTCTTACTTCAAAGTATGTGGTTGAGTGAATAATGGCCATTGGTCAGTTTATAATTAGAAGTAGTTTGTGATTATCCCTAGTAATGATGTAAGCTTAATTATTTTAAAATAAACTTTGAATTACTATGAGAGTTCGTTTGAAGCCCTGTTCCGACTTGTCTAATCAGGATAGGCCGAGTCGAGACAGTCCGATGCAGCAGAATTTAATTCTTGTCAGATTACTACGTCATCAAATGTCACACAGGGACGTGTGACTTGTCAGAGATAGCCGTGTCGCAGAATGAAGTACTAAACGTAAGGTCTTTATCAATCTGAAAGCAACTTAACTATAGTGGCGACACTATGCGGTTGGCAACATCAAATGACATTGTCAAATGTCAATGTCATAGAAGTAGCGGTTGGGAATCGAAATGAACGTTCTTTTTGAATATGGCGTCGAGCGTGTGCACTTGTGAGGTTATCCCTACTTTTGTAACGGTGAAAGTGATTGCAATGGCAGTTGAGAACAGAATTGATCGGGCCGAGTTCGAATGTAGACGCGCGGCAGTGCACTGCAGTAGCTACGAAATAGTATCGTGATTAGTTGGTGTTAATTGTTTTAAGTGTTAGCGCGTGCGTGTGACCCGATATGTTTAGATGTGTCCTGAGAGCTAGCTATCCCTTGTTGTCCAATGGGCGAGAAGCCTGGTGTTCAGAAGTCACGTGATGAGGCGCCTAGATGCGCAAGTGTCTGTGTACCCTTGACCCTTGATTTCACCAATTGCTGTTGGTTATCAGTTGTGTTAGCACGGAGGAAATCGAGAAGAGTCTTGGTTGTGAGATTACTATCGTGTGCGTGTGTGGGGCACCGATCTAAGCCGTGATTCGGGTTACCGTCCCTCTATCGGGACAATTATGCCCTCGCTTGACCTTTGTAAGATTGTGTAAAGATACCCTGTTAGTTAACTGTCACTCTGCTTTAAAGAGTTGCCCACGAAAGCCATCCTATGACCCTATCTGATGCTCGAAAGCCATCCATCCTGACTTGCACTTGGCCCCCTTATACCTCTCACTCCGACATATACATATAGTCCGAATAAAAAAAAAAATATATATATAAAAATATTTGCCAATACAATTTGTCAGGCACTTCTACCGAACAAATTTTATAAATGCTTTATCTTCTTACGTGATATATGTACGAATATCATACTCCAGCGTATAAATGAAATAATTATGTAGCAATTATTGCCGCTGAATATTTATAGAAACACTGAAAATTTGCGCCGAACGAGGAGGTGACCAGCCAACCTGACGTCAGAATGGCTGGTCAAAAAATAATCTGAGATCTAAAATAATATCATATGTAGCAATTATTTAATATATATAGCAATTAATAGCAAATATGTAGCAATTTTTGATTAAACTCTCACAGCCAAATGCCATAGGCAACCAGCCATTCTGATGGTAACTTTTTTAGAAGTCGTTTGGCGTGGGATAGAGGGAAAACATTTATTGGTTATGCATAGGTTTGAGCGCTTGTAAACTTGAAGGATTATGTGTTCGCAACGGTTTTGAAAAACATTTTCACCACCTCACGCTCAATCGGTGGTTAAAAATTTTGTGGGTAGATTTGATATTTATAAGTAAAACTAGGGGAATATTGAATGATGGTGAGGATTTGGGATGTGCTTCTATTGGATATTTATCCTGTTAAACAAGTAACGACTTCGTTAATTATTTGAGTATATAAATATAAACTAAATAACTAACTATCATAGAAGGAAAAATATAAAAAAAAAATAGATTCATCAAGACAGTAATTAATATTCAAAATGCCGAAAGTTTCGAAGGTAGAAAAGCCGAAACCGCCTTTAAAATCAATGGAGAAGGAACAGCCATTGGACACGTCTTTATCAACGATGAAGAAGAAGAATAAAAAGAAGAAAAACTACCAGAATTTCGGCGTTTACATCTACAAAGTGCTGAAAAGCGTGGAGACTATTGCTCATTTGAGAATATCTAGCAAATCTATGTTGATAATGAATAATTTTGTTAATGACATGTTGGAGAAACTTGCTTTGGAAGCTGGGAGGTTTGTGGTGCATGGAAGAATGCGGACAATGGGAAGCCGGGAAATACAGGCGGCTGCAAAATTATTGTTACCAGGAGCCCTTGAGAAGCATGCAAACATAGAAGGACTAAGGGCTGTGAAGTTGTATCACCAGAGTATCGCGAGACGATCCACTGATTAGTTTGTTGGTTAGATTATGAATTATTCTCGATATAATGGCTAGAATCCATTGAGTTTGATATCAGTTAAATTAATTGTTTAAAAATATTGTGTTTTGAATACTTTTGAATAGCCCTTATAAGGGCTGAATATGTTGTTTCTTTGATGTAATAGTCTTAAATTAGTAAATTTTAAGTAAGTAGGTATGTCAGATTTTGAATAGGAACCTTCTAAATATTAACTCATCATATTTTATTTCGATAAAAATAAAATTAATAAACTCGTCGCTATAGTACCCACTCGTATTTTTCTGGTAACAAACCTATATCACCAAAACAATTATTTTTTATACGCATAACATTGTTATTTGTCTACGAAAGAAAGATTTATCATTACTGTATGACAAGCAGCCTGCCTGACGCCAACCTTTCTAGGGAATTCGCCTTTCTCTTCAAGGAGAGTACAGACATTCAAGGGAGTGGTCTATTCTTAGCCAGATCCTTGTTATATTATCGGACCCGTTGTTCCCAGCTGCAATATTGTGAGTCGTTGCACTATGATAGCCAAGAATGAGCACAACCACTCCTATGGGCATTTTGGTATAAATTCGTAGCGCTATGATAGACATCGTCAAAGAAACATGAATCAATTCAGCCCTTAAAAGGGCTATTGTCAATCCCAATAAATTACATATTCCTATTTATTAGTGTTTATTTGCTTATCTACATTAATTATCCGCCGAAACCATACAACGTCCTTCCCTGTCTTTTCAACGCGTAGACAACGTCCATCGCGGTGACAGTCTTCCTTTTAGCGTGTTCGGTGTAAGTGACAGCGTCTTTTATAACATTTTCCAAAAATACTTTCAAAACACCTCTAGTTTCTTCGTAGATCAAACCAGAAATCCTTTTCACCCCGCCTCGTCGCGCCAATCTCCTGATCGCTGGTTTTGTTATACCCTGGATGTTATCGCGCAACACTTTCCTGTGGCGTTTGGCCCCACCCTTTCCCAAACCTTTCCCGCCTTTGCCGCGGCCTGACATTTTATTTTTTCTTTTACTTTTTAATCAAGTAAGGTACCTAGGTAGCAAAAGTTGTGCTGCACAAACACGGAGTGCACAACGCAACACGAACTTTAGTCGAATGAATCGCGGTGATTGTAACATTACGCTTTTATATGGTCTATATTCGATAATATTTTGAGGGTAGATCTATAATTTGTTTGTAAGTAAAATTTGGTGGAATATTAAAGGATTGAGATAATTTGGGACGTTATATTGGATATTTATCTTTTCTACCAAGTTTCCGCTTCGCTTATAATTTTAAAATATAAAACCTAAATATTTATTTATATTCTGTCTGTAATAATAAGTACTTACCCTCTTTATTTAGTTCGTTGTCTTTTAGTAGAGTTTAATTATGTTAGATTTTGAGTAAGTATTTTACAATATGGATAAAATGGCCAACGACCACTCAGGATGATATATAGCACTAGCCGTCGCATGACGCGCGCTATCGTTACGATCCCGCTAGACTTTTTAATTGACAATACTATAAAAGAAACAAAACTATTCAGCCCTAAAAAGGGCTACGTCAAAACCTACCTATTTAAAAATAAAACGTGAATTTAAAAAAATCTACGTTTTATTTCCTTGTTTACTTGAAGCCATACTATTATGGTACAGCGTGATAGCTTTCATCCCTTCCATGTTGGCGTGTTTCGCCAATTCTCCAGGAAGTAGTAGTTTCACAGCCGACTGTACTTCCCGGCTGCCCATCGTATTCTTCCTGGCATGCGCCACCAATCTCCCAGCTTCAACTGCAAATCTTTCCAACAAATCGTTAACCGCATTGTTCATAACCAACATTGATCTTCTTGATATCCTTATATCTGTTGGGGCGATACTTTTCAACAACTTGTAAATATATATGTCGAAACTTTGATAGTTTTTCTTTTTCTTGTTAATTTTCTTTAATATCGGCTTCTCCATTGATTTTGGAGCCTTCTCAGCCTTCTTCGGTACTTTTGCGGGCGCCATTTTCTCTCTTTTTTTAAAATGATGGAAATTTTTCGTCTTGATTTGCTGTGTTTTATAGACTTTTTAGTAGCGCGGGTATTGACTAGTTGGACGAGGCGGTTGGCCAATAGTAACGACGAGGTATCAATCTCATATAGAAAAGTTCATTTATTCAGAAAACCGGATAAGACTTAACAGTAACAAATGTAATTTCTAAACCCATCATATCATATTTCTTTCATATATTTATAACCGGGTTTTTATTAACCATTTACGAGTAGCCTAACGGAATAGCCGATAGGCTACTCGTAAAACGCGATCAAAAGATATGACGGTAATGTTGAAATTTTTTGTAAATTGATCGATTTCAAGTGGATATCAAAACCTATGGGGTACCTACTCCCCGTTGAACATGAATCATGCATGGTAAGAAGTAATAATGGACTTATGTAAATATTTTTATATCAAAATTAGCCGAACGGTCCAGCCGTTCTCGCGTTTCTGTTAAATAAACAAACGTCAATTTATTTTCATTTTTAAGTACAGATTATTTATTGCCGGCTAAGGAATAAGGCATTAGTTTCCGTATGCTGACCTCCAAACTTCAATTTGAAGATGATCCCCAAAGTACCGAAGAAAGTGATGAGTGTGGAGGAGGCGAGAGAGGTATGTAAGGATCGTAGCCAATGGAAATCTCTAGTCTCTGCCTACCCCTACGGGAGACAGGCGTGATTTAGTAAAAATCTTGTAAAAATTTGCTTATTATTTTTTTAGGTAATTAGTTGTTTAGAGAATTTAACTTCTTGAGACAAAAATGAGGGTAGAATTTTAAAATAAAATCAGTGTGTATCAATATCATGCTTAAGAAAAGGCCACTTCTTCCCTGGATGGCGTAGACAATTAAGGGAGGAAGAGGTCTTAACTCTTAAATCTCCTTGAACACAAGAGGGAGCGGAAGTTAAAACTTTTACCCAAATATAATGTAAGCATTTACTGCCCTAAAATCGACTGCTATTTTTATTTGCTAGGTCTAAAGTCAGGTACGCGTTGGTCCCGTCTGCCATCTGGTAGTCGTTTAAGGAATCACGTGAGAGGCCGAGAGGCGGTTCCGAAAAACTCTGACACCAGCGTGTACATGGTCCATTGATCGTGTCACCTGCACGAAATCGTGATGGTTTAAAACCGTTGTTTTTAGGTATTATAAAACCAATTTCCATTTTGATCATACTCTTTTGGACTCGTCGTAGTCGATCACAAAAGGTCATCATTTCGTGTAGGTGTCACGGAAACAGCCTCTCGGCCTCAGACTACAAGATGGCAGCCGGGACCAACGACATAACGTGCCTTCCGAAGCACGGAATCATCCATCTGACGACCTCCGTGGCGTAATGGTTAACACGCCTGACCGCTACTCAGGAGGTCCTGGGTTCGATCCCCGGTCAGGTCAAGATGAAAAATGATCTTTTTCTGATTGACCTGGGTCTTGGATGTTTATCTATTATATGTATTTGTTATAAATTATAGTATCGTTGAGTTAGTATCCCATAACACAAGTCTCGAACTTACTTTGGGGCTAACTCAATCTGTGTGATTTGTCCCTATATATTTATTTATTTATTTATCTTTATTGTCACACAATCATGTTACAAATGGTGATCAATGAATAAAAATAAAAATGCGTAATAATATAGCTTATAAAATTTATTAATATGTCCAAGGCACTGTAACACCGTAATAATACTGTTACCTATGATAAGTCAGTTGTGATGAACGCCAGGTTAGACATTGGTTAACTATTTTCATCATTGCATAAAGATTTTTATATTGAAACTGGAATTAGGGCGCAGCTCAGTTGCAGTTCAAAATTCAAGATTTTTTTTTTGTGATACACAAAAATTTGATATTTAGAAACAAAATAAGTAAATGGCGGACATAAAGCTTTAGCTTTTTCATACAAATATACCAAAGTAAACACAACAACATCAAGAACAATCTACAAAAGAAACGGACAAAATTTCTACTTGAAACGGGCTTAAGAAACTTTAAAAAAAGATGTAGCATATAGTTTGTTTTTGTAATAACTTTATTGTACCAAAAAATAGAAAGTAAATACAAAAGTGGTTTAGGTCCTATTAGGTATTTATGTATGATTATTCGTGTATGTTTTTTTTTCATTCATAGTTTATTATATTATTTATTTCATATTTGTTTCGGTACCGCCTACCCCATTTTTTCCACGTTGTTCCTATCCACCCTAAGGTTGGCTGGAAGAAATTGCATCAGCGATAATTCCGCCTTTGTACACATTGTTCGTATTTGTATTCAACATGTATAATTTGTATGATAATGGTACAATAAAGAGTATATCTATCTATCTTTCTATCTGCGGTTTTAGTTGGTTTCTTCATTTGTACAAAAGTACATTTATTTATTACAAAACGTTTTACTTATTAATTAAAAGATTATATTATTTCGGTAAGAGGTAATATGCTAACCCGTAGATTTTCCATGTGTAGAGATGAGGTCAAAGTAACTCTGTTTAAAGCCTACTGTCAGACATTCTACTCGGGAAATCTATGGGTTGCATATACCAAAAGAACTATAGATACTCTGCGTGTACAGTACAACAATGTTTTCAGAATGCTGTTGGGATTGCCTCGTTTCTGTAGTGCCTCAGGGATGTTTGCGCATTATCATACCGACGGTTTTCACGCTATAATCCGCAAAAAAACTGCATCCCTGATCAACAGAGTGAGAGGTAGTCACAACAGCGTCCTGAAAACATTAGCTGATGATATGACCTCCTCATTGTGGAAGTGCCTAATGAGAAGAGTTATTTAGTGTCATAATTTAATGTAATTATTGTTTTCCTTTATCTAATATTATTATAATTTTAACCATATGGATTTTAAATTATCAGAAATAAAACATATTTGATTTGATTTGATTAAAAGTGAGACATCAATATTTTATTAAGATTTTTGAACCGCACCTAGCTACGTCCTTGATAGTTAAAAAAATCTAATATTGTGCAGTATTCAACAACATTTAACTGTTAATATTATATTTTAAAAGCGTAAAAAACTAACCGAAGCTATGTTATTGACAAAATAAATAAAATTATATTAAAAACTAAACTTAGATATAATCTAACAACGTAAGTTTAAAACTAAAATGCTCAAACATATTTTAAGTAAAGAAATTTAAGCCTGAAGCCGTCCCTGTACATATTTAAACAGAGACGGCGCTAGGCTTAAGCAGTACTTAAAATATTTTTGAGAAAAAAACTGTATATATCCGTTACGTTTATAAATAAGTATTGGTTATGCAACGGAATGTGAACATAAAAAACTTAAATTTATTATGCTGAAAGCAAAATAAACTAAATTTTATATTTACATAGTAAATGTATACTATACGATACTGGGAAACCGTCAAACTCCATATAAAATGAATATGTATATGTTAAGTGACACTTTGTAGGTATTTGATACAATTTTCTAATCGAAATTAAATCATGGCAAATAATACACTTCGACAAAAACATATATAGGCCGCTTTACTTATGGTAAGCGGTTACCGTAGCCTACGTCCACTACTAATCATTTTAAATGTGTGAATTATATAGATTTATATATATAGCTGGTTATATATATAACAAGAGGAGAAGAACCTACAAATACATATAGTTCACTTAAACATATGGAGTTTTTACATATATTACTCAAATTTGCTGAGTAAAGATGGCAACATAGTACAAATACTATATTAAGTAGAATCCCTTACAGTGGAATGAACGTTAAAATGCATATAAGTATATTTTGGTCCATAAAATAGCTATATATAAAAATATTTCTTTTTAGAAATTATGTACAATACACATTTCAAAAACGGTTTTTTTTACGCAATACGCACAAGTATTTCCTTATATATTTAAGTAGATATAGTATAGTAGGCTCGTGATATACACTTATTGTCGCTCAAATACATATACAACGGAAAAGTGAACTTAAAATTTTATAACATACAGAAATATTCCTGATAGTATGTATAAAACAAAACATTTGGAAGTTATTTGTGTTGTTTTTACCCTTACCCTTCTAGACCATCCATTAAGGACCGCGGGCAGTTCACGATGTGTTTTTTTTTAAATATTTTTACGGCCATGGTGGCGAGTCCTTTAAGGCCGTTCTTGTATTTATTAATCTTCTTCAGTCCTACTTTAGTCAAATCAAGCGAGTCAAATGGCTAAGTAAAGCGGAGGAAAAATGTCACTGAGCAACTTGGGAGATTTTGGCGACAAAGATAAAAGTCACGTATTCGTCACTGCACCACTTCCCAACACACGCCTGTTTACGAACACTTAGCGAATAATAATCCATCATTATTATACATTCCAAACAAATATATTTCTATTTCAAACTTTAAATCAAAACGGTAGGGAACCCAACAGTTTGTCCATTGCTATAATATATCAGAATACCTGCCTTTTGGAAAAGAGGCGTGTTAAAAATTATCTATGTATTTAGAATAGAAGAATCTGGTAGATAAATCCGACACTTAAAATCATGATAGGTCCATGGCATGCCATCTAGTGTGAAATAGAACAGTTGCGTTCTATTTCACGCTAGATGGCTCTTAAAGTGTGCTTGAACTATTTTCTTTTAACTTCTCCACTCATCGCTAGATGGCGAGTGACATAATTATAATACAAATCACCCTCCCGACCCCTTTTTCAAGTCGGAGAGACTGTAAAGTGCTTGAAACCATCTATTATTTTATTCCTATTATGACTATCAGGATTATCTGTCGTTTATTTAATATAGTCTTGAATATATAATATAAAAATGGCGTATTACATTAATACAAACACTAAATTACTAGTGGCAAATATCTGTATAAAAATATATTTACTTTTCGTTTCGAAAGCTTTTTCGTAGAAGTTGCGAAAAGCTTATTATGATCGGTTTTCATTTCGATTAGTGACTGAAGTCTTTAAGTGAACATAGTATTAAATCAATTTCCGCACCGCGAAATAAATCTATTTATTTATTCAATTAAATTTTGTACTAAAAGTATGACAGAACAAGGAAGTGACGTCTGAGTAGAAGCAACATATATTAGTATTTGTATTCGAAACTGCGTTTCACTAGCAAGGATGCGAAGCTGAGGAAAGAGGCATTTTTACGCTTCGCATTTGTATCACTTAATAAATATTAATCATTTGGTGATAGAATCCAGACACAATTTTGTGTGAAATAGGAAACATTAAGAATGGTTTTTGACGCGCCTGCACGATATGTCTTTGAAGCGTGATGCACTTCCAAATTCTATGATATTTTTATGTATCTGTTAATACGCTTCCTGGACACATTTGAACAATTTATGACAGTATGTAAATTGAAATTATAAAAATTGCTAGGCAATAATTTGCGACTTCATTCATGGTGCGGATTGGAAATTTAGAAAGTTGATAATTTGTTGCGAGGTTTAGATCCCGCCCCGCATCCAGTCCAGCCCGCTAGTTGCCGGCCGGCACCGCAGCCCGCTAGTTGCCGGCCGGCACCGCAGCCCGCTAGTTGCCGGCCGGCCCCGCACCCGCTAGTTGCCGGCCGGCACCCGCACCCGCTAGTTGCCGGCCGGCACCCGCAGCCCGCTAGTTGCCGGCCGGCACCGCAGCCCGCTGGTTGCCGGCCGGCAACCGCAGCCCGCTAGTTGCCGGCCGGCACCCGCACCCGCTAGTTGCCGGCCGGCACCCGCAGCCCGCTAGTTGCCGGCCGGCACCGCAGCCCGCTGGTTGCCGGCCGGCACCGCAGCCCGCTAGTTGCCGGCCGGCACCCGCAGCCCGCTAGTTGCCGGCCGGCACCCGCAGCCCGCTAGTTGCCGGCCGGCACCCGCAGCCCGCTAGTTGCCGGCCGGCCCCGCACCCGCTAGTTGCCGGCCGGCACCCGCAACCCGCTAGTTGCCGGCCGGCCCCGCACCCGCTAGTTGCCGGCCGGCCCCGCACCCGCTAGTTGCCGGCCGGCCCCGCACCCGCTAGTTGCCGGCCGGCCCCGCACCCGCTAGTTGCCGGCCGGCACCCGCACCCGCTAGTTGCCGGCCGGCACCCGCACCCGCTAGTTGCCGGCCGGCACCCGCTCCACGTAGTTGGCCGGCAACATGCCCGTGTGCCCGGTGCGCAGCACGCGGCCCGTCATCCAGCCGGAGTCGATGCTCGACACGTCCGATATGTAGTCGCCTTCGCGGAATGATACCTTTACGATAGTTAATTTTATTTAATATCTACAGGTATACTTGTAGGAACAAATTAGTTAAGCTACAGATATTTAAGAGGTAACTTCCAAATTAATAGACTGGCGTGTTGTGTGTATTACGACACAGATGTCATCGAAACAAAATTGAATTGATAAAGTTGCTAAGTAAACGAAAAGTTTAATTTTAAATTTTGTTAAATAAAACTAATAAATACACTTACTTCGTCACTGTCGTTCGCTTCATAATCGTACATTGCTACGTACACAACCTGAAAGTAAAAAAAACCATTCAAGCAATATAAATATATACTCGTATGTAAGTTTATTTTAAATATTTATATAACTAGCATTCGCCCGGGTGAGATTCCCTTGGGAACTTTTTTCCGCGATGAAAGGTACCCTATGTCCTTCTCAATACTCCTAGCTATGTTTGAGCGAAATTTCAGGAAGATTGGTTCAGTAGATAATGCGTGAAGAAGTAACAAACAAATATACCTTAAATATTAGGATAATATTGGTCGGATTTTAAATTTTGGCTAATAATTTGGTTGTTGGACTAGCCACTTTATTGGAAGGAGATGGGGGAGACCTTTGCCCAGCAGCGGGACAATACAGGTTAATAAAAAAATGGTTGTCATTTTAAAGCTAATGTTATAAATAAAGTATCATCCTCATATCATATTGTGTGGGTTACAAGGTCCATTGACCACACACCTTGGTATCAGTGTTTTTCTAAACTGCCTCTTGGACTCTTTTAACGACTACCAGATGACGTCGGGACCAGCGACCTAACGAGCTTCAGGTTTTCATTCAAAATTTTCTGCATAAAACGAGCGAAGTTCGGTCGCCCAGGTACTGAATAGTAAAGAAGTGTATATAAATAGTAAGTACAGATACCTGCTGGTTCTGCTGATGACTGGTCTGATGATGACTGGTCTGATGATTGCTGGGAGGCAGTTCAGTGGCGAGTGGGTCCATGTCGGTGACGCGGCCAATCTGCCGGCTTTGCTGCTGCTGGGGCTGGTGGGAGCCTGACGGATATTATCAAAAAACTATTTTAAATTGACATATGTGTTGGCTATTTCTTATCGAGTATCATTCTCGTGGCATACTGGTGTCAGATCAAGCTGAGGGCATCTGACTTAGAACGACATTACAATTTGGACTCAAATTTTGGGATTTTAGAGTTGCAAATGTCTTCTTTGGTTGTCACAAATGACGATGTTAGAACTGACGTGTGCGGTTCAATACCGTCTTGGCAGTTTGTCAAATTTAATTGGCAACTTTCATTTGTCAAGCTTCACTAAATTAGGAAACTCATTATTTCTTATGATATCTAAATTATGATTACTGTAATAGATATGAAAACCGTATAATTCTAAAACTTAACTGATAATTAATCTTTAATTAACACTCAAATCAATGACCATTATGATATAAAACACAAAAATGATTGATATAACAAAAATGGTAACACAGAAAGCAATTTCATCACATAAATCATTTTTCTCGAAATAAATTATATATGAAATAAAATTTACTAGTTTGGAATTGAAATTATAATTATTCAAAAATTATAAAGGAAATCACGTCAACTAAAACATATCTTGTATTCAATTGACGTTACATAGTTATATTAGGTTTTTGGAAAACTGTTATTTCGAGAAAACGTAATTACGCGAATAAGCCACCTCACCTCTTTTCCCGTCACTGGTGCTATTATAGATCAACGTCGCCGAAGACCTCTGAGTATTTGGAGGCGCCCTTGGTCCATCGCTCACTGGATCATAGTCTTGAATTCTACCAATTTTCGGTTGAGCCGGATTATAGTTCTGATACCCGTATCCGTACTGATTTTGGTATTCGTCATATTGATATTGCTGATTTTGGTTTTGATATTCGTCATACTTCTTGTAATATTGGTCGTATTGGCGGTTTTGATTTTGTGATTGGTTTTGTTGGTGATGCGTTGTGTTATGTTGATGATGTTGTTGTATATTCTGGTGTTGGGGTTGATGGGGCTGGTGGTGGATTTGTTGAACTGGTGCTGGTGTTTGGTAGTGGTTCTTTTGCGGGAGGCTCGGCGGCACCACTGGGGGAAGCATCTCGGTCGCGTAGCTTTCGATTTGATGGTGGTAGTCGGTGGGCACGTCTTGAAAAATTAGTCATTTTGTGGGTGAGGGGGGAGAAACAATTTTACTGTATTGTTATGGGTTATGTTTTTAATTTATAGATTGCTATTCAGCCCGTTTACATTACGCATTGAATAGATAAAAGATAAAGTCCTATATTGGTTGGAGACACTTTAATTATTGTACCCATAACAAAACTTTTAAAATCATTTCCATACAAATAGTTAGCAAAAAACAGACAAACACACATGGCCATCACATAATGATATAAATCGTTACAATTTGCGAAAAATGTTGAATGTGAGAACTATATTTCAATTCATTTATGCAAAGAAATTGTTTCATCGAGGATTGAACGGGATCGGGTATTGGGAATATGACAGAAGTATTATTTGAATTAATAATAAATAAAAAAAAATCGTACCAAAATATCTATATAACATGTCATCGAGCGATAAATCACTGTTTAACCGAAGGGCCCTACCTCGTTTAAGTTAATCATTTGATTACCAAATATAACAAGTGGTGAGTAAACGATGATCATCAAAATATTATGAATTTGAAAACGGTTATTTAAATTTTAAACATATGTTGGTGAACTCGAGTCTAAATTACAAACCTTTCAACATAATTTTCGCAAAGTGTAACGTTCCCACGGAAAACAATGACAGACGGACACAAAGACTGTGCAATGATGAGCGGCCGGCAGTGCTAAGCTACAATCAACTTTGTCTCTTTACAATACGACCTATATTTCAATAATAAAATATTTGTTGAATGGTAGATTTTTCCTTAAATAAATTGCTTATTAACACATAATTAATTTGACACTGTCAAATACCACTGAACCATGTATGTTTAAGATATTTACACACTAGTGCCTATAACACCTGTCTTGTATTTTATCTATGTTTTATTTGGATGTTTATCTATTTAAGTATTTGTTATAAAATATAGTATCGTTGAGTTGGTATCCCTTAACACAAGTTTCGAACTTGTTGCGTTGATTTATAACTTAGCACTGTAAGTGATGTGCAGTATGTATGTTTGTATGATGCAATAACCGTAACCTCAGGGCGCTTTTTCAATCGATCTAATTGTTGGTTTCATTGTAAGCAAACGCAATCTGTCTGATTGAAAAAGTGCCCTTATTTTTTGAAATTAATATGGTATACGCCCGAATACTCTAACGCTACTCAATATTGAGAGCTGCTCAAGTATCATGCTGTCGCGCTGAACGTCAGCGATATGACAGTGACAGCATGATACTTGAACAGCTCTCAAAATTGAGTAGGGTTTGAGTATTCGGTCAACAGTCTTTTAAATATACCTAGTGTTCCCTTTTAGCCCTAAAAAGCTTATCGGTCCTTTAAGGATGCTAAGAAAGCGGCTTTGAAAGACTTGTCATAAAAATAGCTAATCTTTGTAAAGACAGCCTTGAGGCATTTTTTTGCGATTGTTATTGTTGTATACTGTTTTGTGTTTAACTTTTATTGCACAAAATATACCTAATGTGTCTCAATAGGACTTAATGCTAAGATGCATTGTCTAACAGTCAACTTTTGGGTTAAGCTGAGAACGTATATGGGTGCACTGTGTATACACGAATACATACATACATATGTAGTGTTCCAAGCAAAAGGGTACCAGTGGTACTGGTACTACTGGTACCCTTTTGCTTGGAACGCCACATATAATCACGTCTTTATCCCATACGGGGTAGACAGAGCCTAGGGCCATAAGACCCTTGGCCACGTTTAGCATGATGGTAGTTGAAACGGGAAATCAATAGTGATGGGTTGCTAGCCGCATCGCCTATGTCATGATTCCCCCATTCGCCGATTCCCTCAGTCGACTTTTACGGCTTGCGCGGGAAGAGAAGCAGCTGATACATTCATTCATGTGATTCTTTTTCTCCCAGACCAGCATGAATGATATACAGGTTACCTGGCGTGCGCTATTCCAAATTCTTTCTATAAATATATATATAGGCAAGTCAAAAAAAAAATCTACTTTTAAGACTAAGTCTGATTAAATTCATCATTTTTTTAAGCATAGACCTAAAAAAGAACCGATAGGCCTAAAGGCCTTGGGAACACTGTGTATACATACACGAAATATTTATCAAAAATGTCCTAAATTCTTACCAACTAGCTCCCCGTTCTCGTTGATCTGCCTCTGCTTCTCCATTTGCGCCTTCTTCTCCAGATCCCCGTGGTACGCCACGTTGCTTATTATCTTCGTGTTGGCTTTGATCCTCAGGGTTTCTGGATCATCAGCCACCTGGAATATTTGATAAGCGGCTTGATAATTGTGTCATACTTATCGTGCGGTTTACACGCTATCCTTTCTTATGCAGAAAAGGTGATTTGGCTGTGGCCTTTGAGTGTGTCAGCCGTGGATGTTGCATTGTCTTCTTCGCTGTACACTGAAAAAAAATATTTTACCAAACTACTTCGGCTAGTTTAGAAATAACCAAAGTGACAAGATTCTAATGAAGTTAACTTGATTTAACAAAAGTGATTTACTGTCACTTTTTTGTGCTATAGATCGACGAAAGTTTGGTTGTATATAAATAAGTATTATTTTCAGTGTAGCGTGTCTTTCCAATTGCATCTTCAGCTCACGCTTCCGAGCCCAGGGTACGCTATTAATCATGGTCCTGATTAGGCGGTACTGGTTATTAAAATGGAGCGACTACCGTCTGACCTCCGTGACCCTTTTTACAGGGAAACCAATAGGAACATGATCCGAGTGTTAGTGGCCAACACTGTCAGATTTTCAGACTGCCTAAAGGTATCTGACTCTGATCTGTCCAACGATAACAGCCAGGACAAACGGCTTAACGAGCCTTCTGAAGCACGGAAGAGCTCAAGATAGAAGAAAGACAAAAGAAAGAGAAGCGACTGTGGATGTTGCATCCTAGGGTGGGTTGCACCAAAGTACCAGTTATCGTAACAGTTAGTCAAATGTAACAGTAACATTACTGCTAACTATAACCATTGAAGCGACAGGTTGCACCGTCGTATTTTGTAGCATAGTTAGTTTGCAGTCTGACAGATAGTTGACAATAACAATAGCTTTAACCGGTCAAGTTTGGGCGGTTACGGTTAGCGTAAAAGTTATGACGTATAATAATAACGATTGACAAAATGGTGCAACCCATTTTTCACCTAACCGGTATTTTGATTACACAGTTATTGTTATAGTAAGTTGGTGCAACCCAGCCCTACTGTTATTATATATATTTTAGCCCTTAAGACGCACAAAAAGCACACTATGTAAATTCTTCACATCTATTTCTATGCAAAATAAACTTCCGTTTCTAAACAAGGTGATAATGGATTCATATTATACCTGTGTGAACTTGCCCTTGCTCTTCTCGAAGTCCGCGTGGTATTTGACGTTGCTCTGTATCTTCGTGTTCTCAGCTATTCGCTTCAGCTCTGGTGTTTCGGCCATCGTAGTGTGCTTCGCTTTTGGTACGTGCCTGAAATTGAGAATTTACTTTATGAAATCATTGTATTTTTTTATTTTGCTTTCCTCCTCCAACTGTTTGCTCACTACTGGGGGGTTACTACCGTCTCTTAAATCCATGCAAGATAGATAGATAGATAGAAATATTCTGTATTGTACCATTAACAAACAAATTATACATGTTGATACAAATATAAACAACTAGCTGTTCCCCGCGGCTTCGCCCCGCGTGGGACTCGGTTATATCGCGCCCAAAAGTAGCCTATGTTTGACCTCAGGTCATTAACTACATCCCTACCAAATTTCATCACAATCAGTCCAGCCGTTTAGCCGTGAAGAGGTGACAGACACACAGACAGACAGACAGACTTTCGCATTTATAATATTAGTATGGAAGTATGAATATGGATGTGTACAAAGGCGGACTTATCGCTAATGCAATTTCTTTCAGCCAACCTTAGGGTGGATAGAAGCAAGATCCAGTGAGTAAGCGAGACAGCGCAATACATGACGTAAAGCGACATCTCTCTAACTCAATCGTTCTTGCATGGTTTTAAGAGATGGTGGTAAGCCACCTTTTACAGTAACAAATCGCAAAACTGTTAAAAATGGCCGTTTTAAGCAATATTGCAATTTGTAACTATAGGGAACTATAACTTAATATGTTTATAATTTACTTCAGATCCAAAACCTTAATTACACCTACGACGGATTTTTGATAACTTGTCTTTTCAGTGAATAATGTTTTTTAACTGATGGTGGCGCTAGTGTTCACCAAGGTATCATTTTAAATCATAGATAAAAAAAATTTGCTTCGCGCGTTATTCGAAATTCTTTGTTTTTTTAAATAGAAATAGACTAAGCATGTTTTAAGATGCCATCTAGCGTGGAACAGAGCGAAACTTTAATCATTATGATAGAGTGGCGGTTTCCACGCTATGTGATTTCTATGTGGTATGTAGTTACATATTCGGACAATACAATTGAAACTAGTAATAATGGCACTATAATAATGATAAGATCTTTATCGGCTGAGATTTCGGTTGGTCAATGGGGCTGTAACTCATTAACGAATTTCTTGAGAGCAAATTGTTATTTCAATATTAGGTTCCGTAGCTATTTTGTACCAGTTTTTAAACTAAAATTAAAAAGAGAAATAATTAATCCTAAAATCCTAGAATCCTTTCGCTACTTTCTACTGGAGAAATTTCTATAAAAATAAGTAATTCAATTTTTATTTAAATTAGTTTTTATTTATTTTTATATTAGAATATTTTTTATATAAGTTAGTTTTAATTATTTTTAATAATTTCTTAAGTTAATAAACTACCATAAGTAACACCCTTGTACTAAATTTCCTAATTTTTAAAATTACATGAATTAAATAAATAAATTAATAAATCTTATGGCATTGCTATCCAGCAGGGCGGGAAGGATTACCAGCAGCTTATAAAAATAACAATTACCGTTTTTACCACATGAATTCCTTTTAGATTGTACAATATGGGGGCAAACAGGTATACGCCCAAGCTAAATAAAAGTGTTTACAAAGTGGTTCATGAGATACAGGCATACAGCTTATGATAAAGCTGTAGAGTTTGTTTGAATGAAGTATTTTAACTGGTCGGAATTGAGGAATTTCTTCTGCATAGCCTGATTCTTAGAGAAGGTTATAGGCATAGTACATACATACCACAAGCGAGTGAAACTGCGGGAACAGCTAGTAATAAATACATATTTAATAAAATTAGAGGAATATCAGTTAAGATATTTCCTAAGTTCTGGCTAAAAACTGTCTGCAGTCTGGTAATATGACGATTAAAATTGATAAGTAAAGAACCCTAAAAACTCATTCGCCACGGTATTCAGCCTTGTCACTAACGGCTTAAATAGTACTTTCACACGACGTGATAATGGCTGAAAAAGATTTATTAGACAATAACTAGGTCATTATGTTGTAATCTGGATTAGACCGGGTTTTATTATATCTCTTAACGTTAACGTTTATCCGGTATCTGATGAAGGGGGAAAATAAGTTTTAGCAAACGTCCGATTCAGAAGCATGCGCGGGAATTTCGGGAACAATTCCCTAACTTCCCACGGGGAAGTCGCGGGCTACAGCTAGTAGTATCATATATAAATATCATATATCTGGGTCATTCCAGAAAAATCGGGCAATTTTCGAAAGATTTTTGTCCGCAACACTTTTGTGATGCTATAGATTGTCTATTGACATTATATGGTGGGTTATACATTAATAACACCATACCTAAGAGGGTCAGACACTTTATGCACTATTTTAGGAAATATTTGGTGTTTTGTAAATTAAGGTATCTAGGGATTGATAGGTATACCTAGGGACTGATGGACTATGACGATATGGTAGTAAATAAGTAAGTGTTTATTTAGAATCATATATTTATTATAACTTTTAGAGTTTAACAAATACCGTTGCTGTTTTTTTTTTACTTATTGCAAGTAATGCCCTATTTTAACCCGCTGCAGTGCGACTATTACTGTCATCTTCATACAATTTGTGAACAGTTTGGATTACCAAGTTTTTTTTTGGTTTTAATGTATTTTTTAGAACCTTTGCTTCGAAACATTTTATGTGACAAAGAGTTATTACTACTGAATAACCGAATTTTATATTTTTCGACTTAAGACCCGACAAAATTTAAATTGTGATCTCACTTGATGAGATTTAATTTTTGAAATATTTTCTGTAATTTGATTCTGCAACACTTCACCAAACAATTTTTGACAAGCTCTCTCCTTTGATCAGGATCTTCTGCCATTGTTTCAAATTTGCTTGTAGGCGTGAGAATCTTTGATATCTCAATTTTCTTTTTTAGTCTTCTGTATTTCTTTTGCTTCGTGTTAAGCGGCTATCATAATTCATAAGCAAACTAGAGTTACCTATAATTTTATTTCTTTTACTCTAAAAACAGGTCAAAATGAAAAATCTAAGAAGGCAGGTCGCTAGTAAATAACTTCTTATATTTTTGGTATTACTTTTCATTATTTTAACTTTGGTTAATTCAGAAAAAAAATCATAATGCCACGCCACCACTTTTGGCGGTAAGTACTGAGATTTTTTCTTTGTACTGAGAATCAATTAATGAAAAGTAATACCAAAAATACTAAAAGTTATTTACTAGCAACCTGCCTTCTTAGATCTTTTCATTTTGACCTGATTTTAGAGTAAAAGAAATAAAATGATTGGTGGCGCTAGTTGGCTTATGATAGCCCCCCTTAAGCTTAATTTTTAAATCTTTTATAAAATCTGATTTTCTTCATAATTCCTCATTTCTTATCCTCCTTTGTTTCAGTCTTTTTTTTCTGAGCCTGCCTGTCTCCACTTCTTATTTTTCTTTGTTCACGCGGTGTCATATTCTGAACAGACTTTCTCGGTCCCTTTTCCTTTTTTTTTTCAAATACTTTAGTCTTTCTTTCTTTTTGTATTCTGCTTATAATACTGGATCACTTTTAATCTTTTCCAAACGTGCTTTTGCGGCTGCTGATTTTTTGATAGCTATTTCCTCTTTGGACATCTTAGACTTCTTTTTATACGCCATATTGCTATAAAATAGACAAATGTATTCAAAATTAGATACATGTAATTATTAATTGTAAAATGCCCTAGGTTTTGTTAAATTTAGGTAAGTTAAGTTCTAACGAAAAAAACTAGAAGGAAATTTACCATTTAGATTTATGTATTTAAAAATAATAAGTATAATTTTATTTATACTGCATTAAATAAAATGACCTTTTTTGTTCCATTTTTACTTCCCTTGCCATAATTTATTTATATATTTATATTCTTAAACACACTAGCAGCTTATAATAACTAATTAATTTTAAAATTGAATGACAATTTGTTGAATATTTATACTAAAACATAATTAACATCATTCCCTCACCACTCCCGTCAGTCCCTAGGTTTCTTGACAGCTAGGGCCTGATGGTTCAGGGAATGACGATTTGGAATGAAATCAAACATAAAAAGCCGATTATCGCTTTTTTAACACGCATAATACGATCTTTTACAATTGGCCGATAAGTTACTTGTAAATAATAATAAATCAAAAACAATATCCAATAGTTAACCATTAAAATTACTCACCTAGGGATTGATGAACTCACTGGACAAGCAGGTGTTTGCACAGCAACCGCCGCGTTTGCACTATTTTACAAAACGGCCGCTACCAAGCGAGTATTGCCCGCAGATAAATTGTGGTGGTACTTTTAAACTGACAAGCGCTCATTCCCGCTTCATTCAAACGAAGGCGCGAAATTTTAATTTTAAAATGACTAGGGATTGACGAGAAAAGTTGAGGACATAATTCTAATTTAGAAAAAATATATAATTATTTGATTATACAGCATAATTCTTGCAGAATTAAATTGTAAAGACATTATTAATTATAAAACTTGTGAACAAATGGTAGGCAATATTTAACATTTTCAGAAATAAAGACCATCGAACACAAAATTTCGGAATTCGGACACTGCTAGGGATTGACATTTTGGGTATAAACAAAATAATTTCGATATTTATTCATATTATTATTAAAAACAAAACTTGGCTTACTAGTAAAACACAATGTGATCTATTGTTACGTAATATTGAAAACTGTATAATGTAAATATATAAAGTGAGAAAGCCCTCGGACATCAAGTTGCCCGATTTTTCTGGAATGACCCATCTATATTATAACATAATCGAGCATCAAATCGCCATAGTTGGCAATATCATCGACGTACACAATTAACGCATATTGTCACGCAACAGGAAAACAGTCGCGTGACGTCCATTGAAAGTGATGTGGTGACTGGCGCGAGAATGTTTTCTTTTTTTTTTTGGTAAATTCAGTTTCCCTATTTATTTGCATTATGGTTTACTGGCTTTCGCCCGCGGCTTCTTTTTTTTTTTTTTTTTATTTATTTACATAGGACCACAAACAGGTTTACAATATTGATTCTTAATGTTATCGCTAAAACTAAATATAATTATAAACCCAACAATGATGGTCACATACAATATATATATATAAAGTTTTACATGTGCGAAACTAAATTTTGCATACTTAAACAAAAACAACAACACAATAATATGCCAATAATCGATTTTATAAATTGGCTTTAATTTTGAGTATTTAGGTCAGATTGTGATGTGAAAAATTCTAATACAGATTTTTTAAAAGCATTATGTGACAAACCTAATATATCAACGTGGGGTAATTTATCATTATACAACTTCTGTATTCGTTTCAGAGGGACACGAAGACTTGCATTAGTTCGACTTGATTTAATGAAAAACAATTGATGATGACGTGACGGTCTCATCTGGGTTCTAGTTGGCACTCGGTAAAATAATTTAGACGTAATTTCAATACAGTCATATCTTTGATGAACTATATCATGCAGAAGCATAAAACCCAGCTGTGAGCGTCTAGATTTGAGATCTAAAATCTTATAATGCTTCAAAATTTGTTCATAGGGTAGTCGACTACGATGACATTTGTTATAAATACGACGAAGAAACTTTTTTTGTACCATTTCCAGATTACAGACATATTTATCATAAAAGGGATCCCATATTGTCACAGCATACTCTAATTGTGATCTTATAAGAGATTTATAAAGATATAGATATGTAGAACTATTTTTAAACATGCTGCATGTTCTCATGACAAAACCATACATTTTATAAGCTTTATTTATGATATTCTGAATGTGTATGTCAAAATGCAATTCACTATCAATAGTAACACCAAGATCTTTCACTGTTATGTCTTTATTGAGAGGAGTGCCACAAAGGTTATAGCAAAAGTCACTTACAGTTTTCTTTTTGGAAAAAGTTATTCGTTTGCATTTATTAATACTAAGTTCGAGTTTATTATTGATGCAGTATTGTGAGAAACGATTGAGATCTTCCTGAAATTGAATGTGATCTTCATCATTATTAATTATTTGATATATTTTTAAATCGTCTGCATATAGTAAAAAGTTACAAAATTTAAAACATTCATTTATATCGTTAATATATAACAAAAATAATAAAGGCCCTAAGATAGAACCCTGTGGCACTCCAGATTTTACATAAACACTATCTGACTCGTATCCCTTTATGACTACTTTTTGAGTTCTATAAGAAATATATGACTTAAACCATCTCCAAAGACTTCCTCGAATACCATTGAAGGCAATCTTTTCCAAGAGTATTTTATGATCAATCCTATCAAAGGCCTTGCAAAAATCGGTATAAACGCTATCTGTTTGCTTGTTTGCATCAATAGCTTCAAATAAGTGGTTAATGTATACAAACAAATTTGTTACGGTAGAACGGCGTTCAACGAAACCATGTTGTTGAGGTATAATAATATTATGTAAATGTGAATATACAGCGTTTTTTACGAGTCTTTCACATAGCTTTGCAAGGGCCGACAATATAGAGATTTGGCGATAGTTTTCTACATTTTTCTTAGATCCTCCCTTATGTACAGGTACAATTCTAGCCATTTTCCAAATTTTAGGAAACACTCCTTCAGAGAAACATTTATTAAATAAACAGCAAACGGGCTTATCAATAGAATCAGCAGTACTTCTTAAAAAATATGGAGGAATATTATCAACTCCTGCACCTTTATAAATATTAAGAGCCTTAAGCTCTCTATTGACATCTTCAACAGAAACCACAAGCTTACTGATTATAGCATCAGGAGACACAGTGTCATCAATCACAACATCCTCAATACTATATTCTTCCGTAATTGAAGAATCTTGAAATACAGACTCAAAAAAACTTGAAAATAACTTGCATATATCATCCGGAGTATCAGCCGACATATCTTTATAATGTACAGAGGTAGGTATATCTGAAGATTTTTTATGAGTACTTACAAATGACCAAAAATATTTAATATTTTTTTTAATACTTTGTTCTACGCGAATCATATATCTTTTGAAGCATTTGTCAGACTTTTCTTTAAATTGCTTTCTATATAAAGAGAAAATATTGTAATTGGAATCAGAATTATATTTTTTCATCTTTATCCATGCCCGATTTTTCTTTTTATACAAGTGAATAAGCTCGGCAGTAAACCATCTAGGATACAGAGAGGAATTAATAACCTTAGTAGGTACGTGTTTCTTTATAATATTATGAATTATATCATAAAAGGATTCCACCGAACTTTCTGTATCTTGATTCAGCAAGAGGTTATCCCAATCAATACATTTGATTTCTTCATTAATTACGTTATAATCAGCTTTATTGTAGTAATATTTTAAATGTGACTTAGCAGGCATACGTACAAAAAAACTATTTACTGTAAGTAATATCTGAAAGGGGGGATGATTGGCATCAGGAGGGACAAGAGGCAAGTTGCAAAGTGTTAAGTTATGACAAGTTATGTTTGTTATGCACAAATCTAATATCCTATTATTTGCATTTAACAACGTGTTAATCTGGTGACAATTAAATAATGACAAAAAATTTACCAATACATTATGTATATAATTTCTATCACTGCTAATATCCGGTTGCATATAAGATCCACACTTACTCCATTTCAGTTTAGGTAAATTAAAAAAAAAAAAAAAGTATCTTGGTTTTGTCCGGGCGGAATGTAAACAACACTAATAAGTAGTTTTCGGTTACCAATACTAAGCTGAACGAACAAATGATCTACAAGGGGCGGGAGAGGTGCTGAGGCAGCACCATCACTTTGTGCACACCTCGGCCGGTCACCAAGGACAATCGCAGCGATGGAGCGGTTTACCGCTACCACAACACCTCCGCCATCCTGGCGGCCACAGCCGACCCTATCCCTGTCATGTCTAAATACCTGATACCTAGAATCAAACATTTCACTATCGAATATATTACCATGAACCCAGGATTCTGTAAGTATAATTATATCAAATGAATGGGAAATAATATTCATACGTAAAGTATGAAGTTTTGTTTTAAGGCCGCTACAATTCTGGTAATAAACTGACAGACAATTAAACACTGGAGATGTTATATTTTAAACAAGATAGTAAACATTCAGTTACATCCTTCATATCATCACTTAAATTGCACATAATATAATTTGGTACATACCAGACCCGAACAGTACAGTACACATATACACATGAGAGAAGCAACATGTTTAATGTAGGCACAGAATATATAACATGTTCCGAAAAACTCCCTAATTTTATTACAGACATGACAATGTAATCCTTGTATCTTTTTTTATTTATATTTCGGTAAAAAGTCTCATTAAAAGAGAAATAAGTTGCCAAAGTTACATTATTCATATAATGCATATAGCCTGAAATGCTTAAATACATCTCTAAAAAGAATAAATCTATTTCAGGAATATATTGTTTAACAAGTTTATAAGAAAAATAACCCAAACATATAGTCAGAAATCTATGATTGATCACCAAAGTATTATTATCTTTATGATTATGAACATTATTTGAAGTGCTTAAATATATATGTGAAAAAAATAAATATTTTGAAGGGATATACTGTATTAATATATGTTTATAAGAAAAATAACTCAAACATAGGAAACACATAGTTAGAAAACCATGAATACTATATAAGTTTTTATTGTACATATTGTCTAAATAACTAAATATAAATTTACTAAATATACGTATACTACCAAACACATACACATAATAGTAACAATAGTCATTTAATTTTACACAGGTCACTAGTACACCTGATGGCAACAACAGGCGATGAGTCACTCTCGCGGACCAATATCGTACCGTGTTTAACCCAGACATGCTTATAGTTATGTTTTTTAGCAGTGTGGCGACACTAGCGCCACAACAATATCTACAAAGACGCACCACAGATGGCGTTAAAAGCAACAAACTCAGAATTGCATACAAGATGGCAAATTACTATGAAAAACTAAATCGCGCTTGCAAAGTGTCTACGGATTGGAGCATAAATACAACCTCCGACAAGACATCGTCGGAGCCGCGGTTCCCCAGGCATATATAACACCCGGCCTGGCGGGAAGATCTTCCCTTTGTGGCGGTCGAGCATAACACTATCGCTCCCGTCACTCTCTCCAAAGTGGTGACCCCGACGTGATTGGAAGCAGCCTTCTCCATCAATATTCTCCGATCCATCATCTCGCTACCTTTCAAGCTTCAGCAGCCAGCAGTCTCACAGCAAGCCAACTACGATGGGGTATCTACAGGTCCAACGCAGCCGACGTACCGAGCTTCCTGGTCCTGCAACCACCCTCACTTCAAAGACTTCAGCGACCGGCACATCCACCGCAGCCCACGCCTGGTATTCATCGGCCGGCCACCGCACCAGCGTGGCAGTTCTGCAGGACATCTACCGGCGCCAACAGGTCTACATCGCTCACTACAGTCTCGACTCACCGCAGACTACGAGCAAGCAGCAACAACGTACCCGACTCACTGGGACGTCAAGTCAAGCAACTGGCACTGGCACTTGCAAGCTAACATCATAAGCACAGACTGCACATGAAGATTTATCAGACCTTCGGTCTTGGAAGGGAGTCCTGTGGCGACACTAGCGCCACAACAATATCTACAAAGACGCACCACAGATGGCGTTAAAAGCAACAAACTCAGAATTGCATACAAGATGGCAAATTACTATGAAAAACTAAATCGCGCTTGCAAAGTGTCTACGGATTGGAGCATAAATACAACCTCCGACAAGACATCGTCGGAGCCGCGGTTCCCCAGGCATATATAACACCCGGCCTGGCGGGAAGATCTTCCCTTTGTGGCGGTCGAGCATAACACTATCGCTCCCGTCACTCTCTCCAAAGCAGCTTCACGGCTTGCACGAAATAATTGTTTGTTTTTGGGCGTTAAGTGCTCATTTATATATATAGTATGAGAAGCCCCTGAAATAGACAGCTGATTAGTACTTAAACCCTTAGTTGCACGAGCCGCTGTAATGATATTGTCACGAAGTACTTTTGAGGTTAGCTTAACCACAATATTTTTGGGATGCGAGTTTTTGGAGTCCATATGTGGCACACGATGCGCAGACACAATATCAGTGGCTTTAATGGGATGTCTTATTATACCACCAATCTGCTCCAGCACATGCACCAAGTTTTCATCTCGCCGCTCAGGAAGGTTTAAGATCTCAACGTTACATTGGCGCGCCTGCTGTTCCATATTATCCAGTCTAATTTGTAATATATTTATCTGGTCTGACGAAACCCCCGACGTTGCCTTATTTTCTAAAAGTTTTAGTTGACTTTCTAGGGCGTCCTGCCTGGTGCTGGCAAAAGTCACGGATTTTTCGATGTCATCTAAACGGTTTGTGATACCTTCTAACGAGCCGCTAAAAGACGTCGACATTTTACATATTTCTGACTGAAGAACTGAGCCCAGTTTAATTTCTAGGTTATTGATCTGGTCCGATGTGGCACCGGACGATGCCTTATCTTCTATAAGTTGCAGACGAATATCTAGGGCATTCTGCCTATCGCTGGCACAAGTTACCGACCTTTCAAAGTCATCCAGTCGAGCTGTTATGCCTTGCAAGGAGTCGCTAAAGGACTTTGACATCTTAATTATTTCGACCTGAAGAGCTGAGCTAACAGCATTCGTTACTATTTCTGCGAATTTATTCTCCATGGTCGCCTGCCATGTTTGGAATTGCTCGGTAATCTTGTGCTCAACTTTGGACATAATAGATTCGATATCATCCGGTTGTTTGCGTTTTCGTAGTGTAATACGCTCAATATCACTATCACCGGAACCGCCAGGAGCTGCTGATAAGTCAGGAAACGAAAAACACTTCGTAGACACTGGTGTCATAGACGGCCCGGGCGGCGGCGTTCGTTCCATTGCACTTAGGTAAGGTAGATAGGTAGGTAATAGGTATTCGCCCCACAATATAAAAGTGAGATATAGATACGTTATTTCACAAAATGCCTAGGGATACACACTAACACCACACTAAACAGACCCACGATCTCAAAAATCCACTTACAAAACGATTATTTTGTTACGCATTACGGAGTGTTGTAATAACTAGTTGTAGGTACACGACCACGCGAGCTTAGCTTCGCACGACGAATGCTTCGTCGCAGTACCCTCATACTTCTATCTATGTGTATGCAAAATTTCAGCAAAATTGGTTCAGTAGATAGAGCGTGAAAGCGTAATTTACCCAACTAACTGAAGAAGGGTTAGTGTCTTTAAGCGAATGAATATCTGTCACTTTGTCGCCCCCTTTAGCCTAAACCACTGTCAAATTATATAATTAAAGTTGAAGTATAGAAGTCTTGGCCGAGATAAGATATAAAAATTATAATAGGATAAAAATGTGAAGACACTGGGAAACATAAACAGCCCAAATTCCTGACCTTTAAAACCTTAGCAAACCTGCTAAGTAAGATTACTTAATAATAATGTGACCAGTTTTCCCTAGTCTAAACCACAACGCAGATTCAATTCAAATTTGGAATGCTGATTCGCATTTCATTCATGGTTCATTCGCATTCCAAATTCAAATAGCATCTTACGATGTAACGAATTCACACCTTATTCCTTTGCAATAAGGTTGTTTAATAGTGTAAACTTAATTGTTATGCATGGCGCATACTAAAGATTGAATCCAAGTTATGTCATCGCTTCAATGAAAGTAGATATGTTCTGTTTAAGGGTTTGTTTACATTGTGTTATACCGGAGGTATGTTGCGATTGAAAAAAGTCAGTGTGTCAGTGTTTTAATATGGATTCTTCGTAGTTTATGATGCAGTTACAATACAATACTTAAATCCTCTTTATAGCACCACAAATTAATAAAACTACATAAAACAGCTTTACTTAAAACATACATATCATCACGCCTGTCTCTGTCTCTGCCTACAGACAGAGACTAGAGATTTCCATTGGCTACGATCCTTACATATCTCCCTCGCTTCCTCCACACTCATCACTCTCGTCATACACGCTCGCCGATTTTGGGTACTCCTAATGTCTCCCTTTTAAAAGGATGTGGCACAAAGGCGGACTTATCGCTAAATCAATCTCTTCCAATCAACCTTAGGGTGAATAGAAAATTATAAGGAAAAGGCGTTGGCGTTATCATCATTTGAGCGTGATTCCCAGTAGCATTCTCATCCTGGGGGCCTACTACCATTTCTTAAAACCATGCAAGATCCAGTGAGTAAGCGAGATTCTAACGCAATACATGATGTAAGGCGACATCTCCCTTAATCAATCGTTTGCATGGGTTTAAGGTGATACCTCGGTGAACACTAGCGCCACCGTCATTTAAAAATCATTACTCACTGAAAACACAAGTTATCAAAAATCCCTCTGCTGTAATTAAGGTTCTGGATCTGAAGTTAATTTCAATCATATTCAATTATTTAATTATAGTTCCATATAGTTACAAATTGCAAAACTGATGTGGGGATGCACTGTTCTTGTGCAATCGGTTAAGGTGTCAAACCTCCGCCGATTGCACAGAACAAATAAAAAAAGTATAAAACTATCCATGATGGATTTTGTTGATTGGTTGTTATGGAGACGAAGAAAAACCTGTGTGATTTGTTAAACAATTTGTTTTGTAAAATAAATTACTAGATATATTAACTGCACAATCATTTACCTACATTGGTGACCCTCTTCAAGCAACATGCAAAAACAGTATGAGGATGCACGTGAGTCAGTTTCACCTACTGAAAATAGAAATATGACATCCAAATCAGAAAGAGTCTGTAAGGTATCTGTGCGTATACCTCCCTTTTGGCCGGAGGAACCGGAGATTTGGTTCGCCCAGGTAGAGGGACAATTCAATATATCTGGAATAACAAGCGATAATACTAAATTTAACTATGTAATCAGTCACTTAGATAACACGTATTCACGTGAAGTAAAGGACATAATTATAAGTCCACCAACATCAAACAAATATGATAAACTGAAGTCTGAACTAATCAAAAGATTGACAACGTCCAATGAGAACAAGCTCAAGCAATTGCTCATGCATGAAGAACTCGGTGATAGAAAACCATCACAGTTCTTGCGGCATCTTAAAAGCTTAGCTGGCCTAGACGTACCTGATGATTTTTTGAAAACTATTTGGATAAGCCGTCTTCCATATGGAATCCAAACAGTGCTTGCGGGTCAACCATCTTCCACCGACTTAAATGACCTGGCAGACCTAGCAGACCGTGTGAATGACCTTACAACTGCTTCACCTAGAGTAGCGGCTACGTCTCAGCCCAGCCAGAACTCGGAGGTCGAAGAGTTGAAAAGTGAAATAGCTGAGCTCCGGCGGACAATTCGAAATATGTCGACTGGCAATGAAAGGCAATCAAGACAACTCAATCGCAATAGATCGCAGTCGAGGCAAAGGTCACAGTCAAACTATCGGAAATACCCGCTTTGCTGGTACCACTGGAAATTTGGAGACAAGGCTACCCGATGCATTAAGCCCTGTGATTACAAGACGGAAAACAGCAGCGGCGATCGCTAATGGCGACTGACGATTGCCCGTCTTCTGCAAGTCGCCTATTTGTAACTGACCGTCATTCGAAGCTGCAGTTCCTGGTCGATACTGGTAGCGATCTCTGCGTCTTCCCCCGGTCTAAGCTTCATGAGCGACGATCTCCAACAGGATATCAGCTTACAGCGGCGAATGGAACGACCATCGAGACTTATGGTTATGCACATTTAGTTTTGGATATAGGGTTACGTCGAAGCTATGCTTGGAAGTTTGTGGTAGCAGATGTTACTAAACCCATCATAGGTGTAGATTTTTTATGTTATTATAGTTTAATTGTAGATTGTAAGAATAGGAAATTAATTGACAACAAAACTTCTCTGATATCATCTGCATCCTCAGCTCACACTAGCAAAAGTATTCTATCTGTAAAGATACCAATTGGACCTTCACGATTTCATTTACTTTTATCACGTGAGTTTCCTGAAATTACACGCCCAGCTGGTACTCATCGTACGATTTCTCATAATACATTGCATCATATCCGCACAACACCTGGTCCACCCGTCTCATGTAATCCACGTCGTTTAGCTCCTGACAGACTTAAAGTGGCAAAAGACGAATTTGCAGCCATGTTAGCCAACGGTACTGCTCGACCTTCAGAGAGTCCCTGGTCGTCACCTCTACACCATGCTCCGAAGAAGGACAATGGTTGGCGACCCTGCAGAGACTACCGTCAGCTTAATGCTAGAACGATTCCAGACAGGTACCCAATCCGCCACATTCACGATTTTGCACACAATATTTCTGGCAGCAGAATTTTTAGTAAAATTGATTTAGTTAAAGCTTATAACCAAATTCCTGTATTTGAAGACGATATACCAAAGACCGCGATCACAACCCCATTTGGTATGTTTGAATTTCCTTTTATGACGTTTGGCCTTCGAAATGCTGGCCAAACATTTCAAAGGTTTGTTGATGAAATCACTCGCGGACTAGATTTTGTATATTGTTATTTAGATGATTTCTTAATTTTTAGCCGGGATGAAACCCTGCATGAGGCCCACCTACGCCAAATATTCACCAGATTGCGTGATTATGGCATGGTGGTTAACGTTTCGAAGTGTGTTTTTGGCGCTTCTGAGATAACTTTCTTAGGTTATCATATTTCTGAGAAAGGCACCAAACCCTTGGATGAAAAAGTACAAGCCATTCGTGATTTTGCTCCGCCTCAGAACGTTAGGTCTCTCAGAAGGTTTTTGGGTATGATAAATTTTTACCGGCGATTCTTGCCAAATGCTGCCCAAAAACAAGCACCTCTTAATCAACTTCTGACGGGAGCAGTGAAAGGATCTCAGCCGATAAATCTATCAGGTGATTCCTTGGTAGCTTTTGAATCTTGCAAGGAAGCTCTCTCCAATGCTGCGCTTTTAGCACATCCTGACTGCTCTGCCAAGTTGTCTCTAGTCACAGATGCGTCTGATACAGCTATCGGAGCAATTCTTCAACAATTAAAGGATGGAGCATGGGAACCTTTAGCATTCTTTTCCCGTAAATTAAGTCCTTCGCAGGTCAAATATTCACCTTATGATCGCGAATTGTTAGCTATTTATGAGGCTATAAAGTATTTTAGGCATATGCTGGAGGCTAGACATTTTACGGTCTACACAGACCATAGGCCGATATGTTATGCATTTCATGAGAGAAAGCATAACTGTTCACCTAGACAGTTCAGGTATTTAGATTATATTGCCCAGTTCACAACTGATATAAGGCATATCTCAGGCAAAGATAATGTTGTTGCCGACACCTTATCCCGTGTTAATGAACTGAGCATTCCAGTCAACCTTGAACAACTAGCCCAGAGCCAAACCTCCGATTCAGAGTTGGCAAAACTTATTGAAGAAGGATCTTCTCTGATTCTCGAAAAACTGCAAATACCTGGTAGTCGTATTCCTTTGTACTGTGATGTAAGTACAACGACACCCAGGCCTTTTGTAACAAGGTATTTTCGTAAACAAGTTTTTAACAGTTTACACTCTTTAAGCCATCCTGGTGCATCAGCTTCAGCTAAATTAGTTGCTGAAAGATTTGTTTGGCCAGGCGTCAGGAAAGATTGTAGGGAATGGGCATGCATTCAATGCCAACGTGCGAAAGTCACTCGGCATGTTAACGCTCCATTTGGTTCTTTTAAATTACCTCGAGCGCGATTTACTCAAATCCATATCGATTTGGTAGGTCCATTGCCCATTTCGCAAGGCTACCGGTATTGCCTAACGGCCATCGATCGCTTTACACGTTGGCCGGAGGTTGTTCCAATAGAGGATATATCTGCTGAGACTGTCGCTAAGGCTTTGCTGTCGTCATGGTTTTCCCGATTTGGATGCCCTACGGTCATTACAACAGACCGTGGTCGCCAGTTTGAATCAGCTCTGTTCGACAATTTGTCCAAAATGACTGGTTTCGAACACAAACGGACAACGGCCTATCACCCAACATGTAATGGTCTTATAGAGCGTTTTCATAGGCAACTCAAAGCTGCAATCGTTTGTCACGCCAACGATAGGTGGACAGAGTCACTGCCTTGGGTGTTACTCGGTGTGCGAACAGCTTTTAAAGAAGATTTACAAGCTTCGTCAGCCGAATTGGTATATGGGGAAACTTTAAGACTTCCTGGCGAGTTTTTTGAAGCCAATGTTCCTATATCCACCGATATGTCAGAATTTTCTGCCCGTTTGAGAAGTATCGCGGAACGTATTCGGCCAGTACCAGCCTCGCGCCATTCGTCCCAGAAAACTTTTGTTTTCAAAGAGCTTTCAACTTGTGACCATGTTTTCTTGCGTGATGACACCACGCGCGGTTCCCTTACCCCCGCCTATTCTGGTCCATTTAAGGTCATAGCTAGAGGGGAGAAAGTTTTCAAGATCCTGTTTAAAAATAAAGAAGTTAACGTTTCTATAGACAGACTTAAACCAGGTTTTATTCTTTCTGAACCAAATTTAGTTGTCGATGCCTTCCCCACAACTCAAAACTTCGTCACCCGTGCTGGGCGACGAGTTAGATTTCCCGATTTTTATCGCCCTTGACGGTCTCTGGGGGGGAGTGATGTGGGGATGCACTGTTCTTGTGCAATCGGTTAAGGTGTCAAACCTCCGCCGATTGCACAGAACAAATAAAAAAAGTATAAAACTATCCATGATGGATTTTGTTGATTGGTTGTTATGGAGACGAAGAAAAACCTGTGTGATTTGTTAAACAATTTGTTTTGTAAAATAAATTACTAGATATATTAACTGCACAATCATTTACCTACACTGCTAAAAGTGGCCGTTTTAAGCAATAATGCAATTTGTAACTATAGGGAATTATAATTAAATAATTTAATATGTTTAAAATTAACTTCAGATCCAGAACCTTAATTACAGCAGAGGGATTTTTGATAACTTGTGTTTTCAGTGAGTAATGATTTTTAAATGATGGTGGCGCTAGTGTTCACCGAGGTATCACCTTAAGAGACGGTGGTAAGCCACCTGGTTATTAATAATAACCAGGTGGTTTACCTTTTACCAATGGAACGACTGCCGTCTGGCCTCCGAAAGACTTTTTTACAGGGAAACCAGATCATGATCCGAATGTGTTGGTAGCCAAGGGTGTCAGATTTTTTAGACTGCTTCTGCATCTGACACAACATAAATACTACCATCTAGCGATGCGATAAAACCAACCGAAGCATGGAGGAGCTTTAGATAGAATGCCACTAGTGGCGACCAATCTAAGTCAGGCCTCGCTCGCTAGCGCTTGACACGCACGATCGTTACGCACACGCATGTTGAGCTTCTCATGGAGACATACTAATCCATTCTAATATGCCGAAACGGTTAACAATACATGATTATGGTTAGAAGGACTTGGGTTTTCGGCGCTTAACGTTCTAGCAGACGAAGTAAGAAATTCTTGTTTCGAAGTGAGTTAAATATGACATACATACATGATTCATGAGTCCGAGGATGCCCGAGCTAACAGCGAACCTTATCTTTATGATAAAATACTACTGAGTCTAGGTCACCTAGGTGTTTCTAAAAGGCAATAATTATTTTTAATGACAAGGTACGTAATAATACCCGCATACCGTATATTATGCACTAGCATGCCTAGTTTCATGACCAATACTAGCTGTTGCCCGGGGCTCCACTCCCGTGGAAATTCCGGGATAAAATATAACCTATGTGTTGTTCCAGGGTCTAAGCAATCTCCATTACAAATTTTAGCAAAATCCAATATCTCCTGCCGTCAATTCGATTTTGCCAAAACGTTTTTTTTAAGAGTTCTACTTTAACCATGAACCATGAACCATTTTACATAAATGTTCTTGTTTACGCACGAGTTTGCGTGTATTATATATTCCTTGACTATGTTACCGGCCAAACCCGATTTTAGGACGAACTAGTTTTTCCTAGGCCTGGGGCCCAATTCTCACGCAATCGAAGTTCACTTCACCGATTTTCTCCAATTATTTTCGATGATTTTAAGTCAACAAACAATCGAAAAATTTCGATCGATCGATGCGTTCGATTGAACTCTTTCAATTGTGATTTTTTGAATAAGCAGAAACAGTAATAAACCGGCGAAAAAAAAATGAAGAAAATCGGTGAAGTGAACTTCGATTGCGCGAGAACCGGGCCCCTGGCCTTTAAAATTAACTTCAGATCCAGAACCTTGATTACATTAAACGGATTTTTGATAACTTGTGTATCAGTGAATAATAATTTTTAGTTGATGGTGGCGCTAGTGTTCACCGAGGTATCGTCTTAAGAAGGTATAAAGTAAACACTCACGCTTCGCAATAAGGCAGTTTGCCGTATCCCTTGTACGTCCTCATGTTGAGGGTCATGCCGCATTCTTGGCATTTGAAGCATCCTTTGTGCCACACCTGAAATAAACAATAACATACATTTTATTTATTTATTTACATAAAATAATAAAAAGCGAAGGCATAGAAACCTTCCTCTTGAATCACTCTATCTATTAAAAAAACCGCATCAAAATCCGTTGCGTAGTTTTAAATATTTAAGCATACAAAGGGACATAGGGACAGAGAAAGCGACTTTGTTTTATACTATGTACCTAGTGATTTGTATAAGATGTGATCTCTCCAGCAATCCTAGTATGAGATTTTATAAACGCAGACTCTAGCGAATTAAATGAGTGGTTCAAGAGAAAGGTTTTTATGCCCATGCAAAGTCGAGGCGGGTCGCTAGTATAAGACTCCTTTTTCCCTTCAACAACATGTTATGGACAATGTCCGAAATAAACGAATTTTTTTTTATTTTTTTATTTTATTTGTTTACTTTTTAGCCTTGGCATCTCGAATTCCAGTTTCATACAATTGAACTGTGTCATAGGTTGAGTCATACAAACACATCATACAAACAGAGAATAATGTACATCCGTGTCCATTCCTATGTAGGGCGGTCTGTTCGTCCATTGAAAATGGGTCGTTGATATTACCGTTTAGAACTCTCATTGTACATTCATTCATGCATTCATTACACAAAATTTAGAAATATTAACAAGAAGTGGCATAGCGCACGAAAAACGTGTTCTAGTTTGGCTTGCAAGCCAACATTTAACACAGAGAAAATGGGCGGGGAATTTGATTGCGTCGTTTATTGCCACTCATTCATCATTCATTTCGTGTAGGTGTCATGGTCAATCGATCATGCACACCCTGGTGTCAGAGTTCATCGGAATCGCCTCTCGGCCTCTGACATGGTTCCTTTAACGACTACCAGATGGCAGCCGGGACCAACGGCTTAACGTGCCTTCCGAAGCACGGAATCATCTTTTTTGTCAGACAATCAGGTGATTCAAGCCTGCAATGTCCTAACCAAACTGGAAACAACTAAACAAAGTATGCTTCCCGTGGGAATTGAACCCTCGACCCCCGGGTCTACAGGCAAACGCCTTAACCACTGGACCACGGAGGCAGTTATTGCCACTGTTATTGGTCGATAATATTAGGTGGCTTTGTTGTAAATTACGTAATACATTTCTAATAAGGTGTGGTGTTGTTTATATGGGTTTACATGCATTAATTGAAGATAAGAAGAGAGAATACGCTGCCACACTGATCCTGGAACAAAATCCGCGTCAAAACATTTCTATTCGGATAATTCCTCTGTTCTGTGGTTTATTAGATTAATGCTGGCCAGGTTGTATATATTTATGTGTGGCCCACTGTACACAATCACCATGGGTGTATTCGTTACAAACCAATCTCCATATCTTTTATCTTTGTTATCGTTATACATAGACGACATTAAAAGGAGTATGACGTCACAATGTTGGTTAAATATGTAAATATTTGCTGGAAATTCACCTACATTGATAGAAGATAAAATCTTATAAACGTCACCAGTAAATATATAAATAGTTTAGTATGATATTCATTAAAAAATGCCCATTGTGGAAAATTTGTTTATTTTTAAGTATTTTGCCCCTCGACGCAATTTTTTTTTTAAGTCTATGATTTTGCCCTGTTTTTCCCACAGATTTTCTGTTTCCCGCAGCTGGTAGAGAATACTTTCAGGATTAAGTCCGCCAAATAGTATAAGCACGTATAAGTAAGTATTTTGTACTTCTGGAGCAATAAAGTTTCAATAATTATAGTTCTGTTTGTTTTTTTTTTGGGTTATTTTTGGTTATTTATTTTTTAACGTGCAAATGTAATTAATTGGCTAGTCCAATTTTTACAAAGATGTCTGATTCGAAATCAAATTTTTTATTGAGGACTATTTTTGAGATAGTTGCAAAAAATCATTTTAAAAAAAATTACTATAAGGTCAAATAAATTGTACAAGCCGCTTACGTGTGACGTAAGTGGCTTTCTTGATTTTATCTGTAAGTTGGCAGCATAGGGATTATATACTCTTTGCTTGGAAGTACTGTAAGCACAAGCCAGTCAAATCATGAACGTCAAGATGACGGGATCACTTTCTGTTTTAAACAGCTTTTCCTATCTTGTTTTAAAACTCATTTAGCACCATTTGGCACCTTTAATAATAATTTAGGTACTTCCTTGGTCTTGAAGATATTGAAGGCCAACACTGTGCCCCTAGTATGAGTTTTTCTTAACGCAGACGCTAGCGACTGCGTTAGTGATTTAGTATGGCAAACCTGTACAGCACCTCTGGCGGATAGTAAGGCAACTAAGAAATTCCATACAAAATCCTAACGCAGTCGCTAGCGTCTGCGTTAAGAAAAACTCATACTAGGGGCACTGATCCCGCTATTTTGACACGTCAAAATGACGGGATCAAGCTGTTACCGAGAAACTGCTAATTATTTTATTGAAAGAATTATTCAGTTATTTAGAGCTCATTTAACACCTTTGGAAGATCTTGAAATATCACTTAAATAAACTATCGTTTCTTTGTAATTTAATTTTTATCTATTTTATTGCTTTAACGCCTGTTCCGTTGTTAAGAGCAAATCTTATAGAACAATAAACGTGCTCTCAAAATTTGGGCAAGTAATTTGGTAATATTAAACTAGCGTTCCGTTCCCGGTTTCACACGGATTAAGGTCAAGAAAAAGGATAGTTTAGGTCGTTTTCATATCAATTACTGACCTTAATCCGTGCGAAACCGAAAACGGAATATTTGGTGTACACATACAAATATTCCAGTAATCTCCCAAAAGTAGCCTATGTTACTCTCCATCCTTTCAACTAACTCTATGCCAAAAATCAGGTCGATTGGTTGCTTAGCTACGGCGTGAAGGAAGGACAAACAAACAAACAAACACACTTTCATATTTATAATATTAGTATGGGATTGTGATAGCTATTATGTTTAGTAACATGTAACATTTTATTTACCAGCAGCGCATTACGATCAGTATGTATGTTTGTATCTATCTCGTAATGAAATACCCTAAACTCGTCCGAGCGCTCAACCGTCACAAGTCATTGTGCTCGCTATTGCAAATTAAATATAGTACGGATGCGGCATTAACGATTCGACGTGTCGAGAATTTTTTGGAGTAGACCTGGCGGGACTCGACGTCAAGGCGAATCCTTCATATGCTGGATCTATTGCGCTGTTGCGAACTAGCAAACTTACTACTTATTACTAAGCAATATACCTACTAGTATAACCAGTGCGTGTAGGGATAAATAGAGCAGAAGATTCCATATGTCTCAACCGGTATCTATATGGAAAAAATCTCTATCAGTAGGGATGTGTCAGTAAGGATTTATGGAATACTAGCTGCTTGCCCGGTGCTGTTCCCGTGGGAATTATGATTATGTGAAAATATGATTATGTGTTGTTCCAGGGTCTAAACAATCTCCCATTTCTATCGGTTCAGCCGTTTTCTTTTGAAAGAGTAACAAACATACACACAAACTTTCGCCTTTATAATATTAGTTGGGCGTGGGTACATCACGTGGGAAAATTCATCATAGAGCTCTAATTTTGTATGCCGACTCTAATCACTTATGTATGTCAAATTGGTACACATAATTGAAGAAACGCCACGCTCTGGCCTTTGGCGAGTGCCTGGAAAAATCTATAACCGACTCAAAATCAGTAAGTCCAAAAGATTATCAAACCTTTTCTAATGACTTTGGCTTTAGGTGAGTCATAGATTTTATAAATAGCATTAAATAAATAAATAAATAAATATATAGGGACAAATCACACAGATTGAGTTAGCCCCAAAGTAAGTTCAAGATTTGTGTTATGGGATACTAATTCAACGATAGTTTTTTTTTTATTACAAAAACATTAGATACATCCATACTTCCATATCCATACTCGATACTAATATTATAAATGCGAAAGCCTGTCTGTCTGTCTGTCACCTCTTCACGGCTAAACTGCTGGACCGATTGTGATGTATTTTTTATGGATATAGTTATGCACTAGGAGTCAAACTTAGCCTACTTTCGGGCGCGATATAAGCGAGGCGCACGCGGGCGGAGCCGCGGGCAACAACTAGTATTAGATAAACATCCAAGACCCAGGTCAATTTCTGCAACAATTTAATAGTATGGAAAACCGGAAACTATAAAACTGTACAGTCTTGACCAATTCCATTACAATTTGGCAGATTTTGCTCCAACATCCTGAAACTTTATGGAGCTTGGTCTTCATTATTTTATTTATTAGTCAAATCACCACCCTTTCCGAGGATTTGCGCTCTTCTGTATCCTCAATATTTTACGTTATCGAGTCTCCACTCACCGTGACCAAGTAGGATAACCAAGAGACTTCGCTTTTATATTGTTTTCTTATCAATATATAAAGAAAATTCAAAGAAATTCGAATCGCGCGCCGTCTCTCTACCGATGCAAAAATGATATTTTATCCTATGACAAAATCACTATCGTTTTCCTGCATTATTTGTTTTGTTGATCGGTCATGCGGTATTTTTTTATTGACAGTGCAAGCGAAGCGAAGAAAATGGGGAAAAAAAAGGGAAAAGTTTTCTGTGACGTTGTTTACGAACGGATTCTACGGTATATACCTAATAACACGAGTATTCAATTTATATACACGATCAAAGTTTAAAATGTTACACTACCCATTATCGTTCTCTGCATCAGCCATTTGGTTGACTGGTAGAAAAAATAAGCAAAAAAAAAAACAACGCAAAAGTTCATATTACGGAAATTATTGTTTATTTTTTATTTATTTTTTTAAACTATTTAGGTATTTATTTAAAACTTTAGTGAGCCAAGAACTACAAATGGTGAACTTAATGCTACAAACATTCTCTGCCAGTTAATAAAATTTAGTAAGCAAACACGCATACGGTCCACCTGATGGTAAGTGGTCACGGTAACCCATGGACAAAACGTTCATAAAATCCCAATCCAATCAGTCTGCAAGTATCACCAGTTCTCAGAAGCCCCACAGAGGCCCAATTAACGGTCCAGTCACATACACAATCGGTCCAAATTGAATTATTATATTAATTCAACTGGGATTGAACGGTGACTAGTAGCGACATTGTGTCTTTGTATGCGTTCATGATCGACCAATATCTATGTTTGTCTGTCTGATTACCCGATTGCAGAAAACTTTACAGGTCTAAGATACATTTTATTTAGATGAAGATCTAAATAATGATGGTGGCGCTAGTGTTCACCGAGGTAAAGGGGCTTACATCAGCCCACTAGCGCCACCATCATTTAAAAATCATTATTCACTGAAAACACAAGTTATCAAAAATCTCTGTTATGTAATTAAGGTTCTGGGTCTGAAGTTAATTTTAAACATATTAAATTATAGTTACAAATTGCAATATTGCTTAAAACGGCCACATCTAGCAGTTTTGCAATTTGTAACTATATGGAACTATAATTTAATAATTGAATATGATTAAAATTAACTTCAGATCCAAAACCATAATTACATAACACGGATTTTTGATAACTTGTGTTTTAAGTGAATAATGATTTTTAGTTGATGGCGGCGCTGGTGTTCACCGAGGTATCGTCTTAAACATGGTTTATTTATACGGTACGTTTATTTATTTATTGTTGGTGCAACTCGCCTCTCGCCGACCTTAGGCGCCATCTGCTGTAATAAGGTCAGGTAACTTTCTATACTGCAATAACAGTGGAAGTCATATTGATCGCTGAACTTGGCTGCACTTTACCAACATGGATTACAATACAATACAATAAAAAAATTCAATTTGTCAATGAGACTAAGTTTTAACTCTAGATTGTCATCTTCAATGGAAAGCACATATTGAAACTTTAATATCTAAATTAAGCAAATATGTTTATGTGCTTAGAAATATTACTAAAACTATCTCACAAAAAACTGCTGTTTGTGCATATCATGCTTATGTTGCTTCTAATTTGAGATATGGTATTCTTTTTTGGGGAAATGCTGCAATGATACACATTCTACCGCTATTTAGGGCACAAAAAAAATGTATCCGAGCCATGTTTGGAGGTAAACAAAGAGATAGTTGTGTACAGTATTTTAGAAAATTGAACTTATTGACTTTACCCTCATTGTTCATTTTTGAGGCATGCTTGTATGTGAGGCTAAATATAAATAGTTTTAAGCAAATTGTTAATAGACGACCAAGACCAACAAGAAATAAGATAGATAGATAGATAGATATACTCTTTATTGTACCATTATCATACAAATTATACATGTTGAATACAAATACAAACAATGTGTACAAAGGCGGACTTATCGCTGATGCAATTTCTTCCAGCCAACCTTAGGGTGGATAGGAACAACGTGGAAAAAATGCGGTAAATAAGGTACAAATACTTCCTCAAAATGAATCTAATCTTGCGTCGTATAGTAGGACAATATATGTTTTGGGACCGAAATTATATAACAAATTACCTGACAGTATGAAAGAGTTAAGATATAAAGCATTTAAAGAAATATTACGATCACTATTAATAGAAAAATGTTATTATACAATTAAAGAATATTTACAAGATACAATTTAGTTTTATAATCATTTTTATATTCAGACCCCATTTTGTCAAATTTATTTTACTAACACAATATGACTATTGACTACTCAGATTATTATATTTTTATTGGACTCATTGCAATTTGGAAATTATGATAACATGTTGACTTTATTATTTTGACTTAGGTATATTATCTTTTTTTTTTAATTTGACATTTTGTTTTAAATTATGTATCCTTATAATTGAGTATTTTTTAGACATGATAGATTTGCACGCCTTACTAAGGTAGAATGTATTCGCACACTCATATTGTTACAACATCATTTTGTACATACATTCATGCAAATAAAGACATTTGATTTGATTTGATACAACATATCTTTATTGCCCACATACAGAATATATAAATTACAGTAGAAAAACTTTACACACATATGGAGCAAAAGCGGACTTATTGCTAAGCAATCTCTTCCAGGCAACCTTTGGGTAGTGGGTATACCTACTTACATATTAAATAAAATATATAATACTAGCTGTTCCCCGCGGCTCCGCCCCGCGTGGGATTCGGTTATATCGCGCCCAAAACTAGCCTATGTTTGACCTCAGGTCGTTAACTACATCCCTACTAAATTTTATCACAATCGGTCCAGCAGTTTAGCCGTGAAGAGGTGACAGACGACAGACAGACTTTCGCATTTATAATATTAGTATGGATAATACAAACATATATATAATAGATAATAAAAACATACATAATTATAATACATGACATTTACACATATATTAAGTAAATACGGAAATAATAATAATAATAAATTTATACCTCGAAACAGGTTAAAGAGAGAGATAGTATTCTTTCAAATGAATTTTAAAGCTGCTTATGGTCCGAGCAAAGCGAAAATCAGCAGGCAATGCATTCCAGATGCGAAATTATCCAATCCTATCCTAATAATATAAAATTACTAGCATTCGCCCGTGGCTTCTACCCGCGTGAACTTCCCTCTGGAACAGTGCTTTTTCCTGGGATGTAAATACCCTATGTCCTTCTCAATACTTCTATCTATGTGTATGCGAAATTTCAGGAAGATTTGGGGCGTGAAAGCGTAACAAACCAACACACTTCCGCATCATCACTACATAGTATAAAATAAAATCGCTTTCTCTGTCCCTATGCCCCTTTGTATGCTTAAATCTTTAAAACTACGCAACGGATTTTGATGCGGTTTTTTTTAATAAATAGAGTGATTCAAAAGGAAGGTTTTTATGCCTATGCGAAGCCGAGGCGGGTCGCTAGTTAGTAATATTTTAAACGCGAAAGTTTGTATGGATGTATGTTACTCTTTCACAGAAAAACTATGGCACCCCATGATGATAATAAATAAATATATAGGGTAGTACCCCATAACAAAAGTCTCGATCTAACTTTGGGGCTAACTCAATCTGCGTGATTTGTCTCTATATGTTTATTTATTTATCCGTATAGTTGGAACAATATTGACTCATCGCATTATTACTCATATGCTGTGATGTGATCATGGCACAATGTTTTGCTATCCTGTTGAGCGTTTTATTTGTAAACTAGTGACCCGCCCCGGCTTCGCATGGGCATAAAAACCTTCTTCTTGAATCAATCTATCTATTAAAAAAAACCGCATCAAAATCCGAGGCGTATTTTTAAAGATTTAAGCATACACAGGGACATAGGTACAGAGAAAGCGACTTTGTTTTATACTATGTAGTGATTTAGATTCGCAGCTATAAATACTTATGTCAGTCTTCTGTTATCTTTTCACGCCAAAAAGGGATAAAATTTATTCGGCGTAGAGCTTTGACAAAAGGTCGTGGTTTATTTTACTCCTACCATAGAATATATCCATACTAATATTATAAATGCGAAAGTCTGTCTGTCTGTCTGTCACCTCTTCACGGCTAACCTGCTGGACCGATTGTGATGAAATTTGGTAGGGATGTAGTTAACGAACTGAGGTCAAACATAGGCTACTTTTGGGCGCGATATAACCGAGTCCCACGCGGGGCGAAGCCGCGGGGAACAGCTAGTAGGTATATATATTGTACTGGTATAATCAAAGAATTTCGAATCGCGCGCGGTCTTAAGCCAATTTTTTTTTTAAATCTATGAGTTAAATGGTACAATCAAATTCCTAGCCCATTTTTTCTGTATGAAACGTTCGCTTGCAAGCCAAACCAAACGCTTTTCGTGCGCCATGCCACTTTTTATTAATATTTCCAAATTCTGTGGTTACAGCCGATATCGTAACAAATAGTTGTAACCAATACATGTCTATTATCGTTTTAACTATGGTTTTAACACGCAATTAGTTACGGCTATCGAGGCGTTGCACCGTTTGACGGCTCGTTGCATAATACAAATAGATATAGTTCAGATTGTCTGTTAATTGTTATTACTGCATCGGGTACGATTACTTTGACCTACAATATTAATAAATAACATTAAATTTTTAAAAAAACCCACGACACATTTTCCTTTTAGTGGTGACGGTCGACTGATTTATTACACACATATTATTTGCAGATATTAGGTATTTTTCCCACTAACACCCCCAGAGCTTTGTAACAGCTCAATCGATTTTCAATAAACATATTATTTTGTAATGTTTACGTGATGCCCTTAATGCGCTTTCATTTGAGATTTGCACCCCACTTGAGTATTTTTGCAGACATTCGGTTGTTCTTCCCCACTTTTACCCCCACAAATTCTAAACGGCTCAACCGATTTTCATCAAACATGTCTAAGAACACTCGCCCGTATGTCACCTTTAATACGAAAAAAACTAAATTGAAATCGCTTCATCCGTTCGGGAGCTATGATGCCAGAGACAGACAGACAGACAGCCAGACAGACAGACAGACCAACAGACAGACAGACACGTCAAACTTATAACACCCCTCATTTTGCGTCGGGGGTTAAAAAAAGCCATAGCCATTATGATTCAAATAGAAGAACAAAAAACCGACTAATATACTTTTGCCAAATTAAGTATAGTCTTGTAAAAGGGGTAGGTACTGTGGACGTAAAATTCTATCCGGTCTGTTAGAACCGATTTTTTATATTGTATCCTGATCGCGTCGCCTTTTTACAAACTACAATAGTTTTGTTCAAACTATGACTTAACTTACTTTGATAAATGCTGGTTTAAACTAGAACTACCTATTAGTAAGTAAATCTGCGTTTTTTAATGAGATGGTTAATTAACAAATATCAAATCCCCTTTTCCCAATATAACTGATTTTCTTATGTTAGAATGTCGGAAATCAAACTTGGTCGACATACTTACTTCATTTATATTATTTGAAAACAAACCTAATTTTAACGAAATTTCAATGACATGGATCTGAAAAAATATAATTTTCCTATTCCATTGATAAATCAATAAGTTGTATCGTAAGGAGAAAAAAAACACGTGAGATTTTAAAGGAATAAATAAAAAAATATCGGGCCCATTAACCAGTTCCAAGTCGATAGAGCTGGTTTTAATATTAGTACTGATAAATTAATAATAAGCAATTACATAATAAATTCAACAACTTATTTATCGGATACAGATGTTTTAAATGTATGAAATGGCATTGCGCCGACGTGATGTGACGTCACGTTATCGAACGTTGTCTCAAAGTGAGCGTAATTTTAGCCGGTTCAGTCACCCGGTTCCGTGGTGTAGTGGTTATCACATCTGCTTTACACGCAGAAGGCCGCCAGTTCGATCCTGGCCGGAATCATACTTTTTACATTATTTATTTTTCTGTGATTAAAAGCTGTTATTTATTCGCAAATTTTTTTTAGAAAAAAAAAAAAAAAACAATTTTCTCAGATTTTTTTATTGGAAAATGTTTTACCTATTAGGTTAAAGTTGTAAAAACTATAAGTAGAGCATTTATATAGAGATAACCCTTTATGGGAATGCTGTTGGTGGAAAGTGCCACCAGTCGAAACAGTTTACCTAAATCCAGCATTTACGTAACTAAAATCGCATCGTTACAATTTGACCATTGACCTACCATAATAAAAAGATAGTTAAGCTCGAGTTCTACTTACGTTACGGTTCCGTACAATCAATGAGTTTTTTTTTTTCTAAACATCTTTATTTCGCACGAATAATAATTCACTTTGTAAATTTCACTTGATTCAAATATTTACATAGTATATTTGCCACCAAAAAAACTCACTATTATTACTTGTTTGCCTAACCCCCGTGGTCAAGTGGTTAAGGCGTTTGCCTGTAGACCCGGGGTCGTGGGTTCGATTCCCACGGGATGCATACTTTATTTAGTTGTTTCCAGTTTGGTTAGGACTTTGCGGGGGCTTAAATCACCTGGTTGTCTGATGATAAAGATGATTCCGTGCTTCAGAAGGCACCTTAAGTCAAATAAGAGTATTAAATTGGCAAACCCCTTTCGTAGAAGATCTTTTGCCAGGAAAACGACGTAATTCTATGGTGTTCAACCACACAGCCAGTACAGAATCATTAAAAATGTTAGTTTTTTTTTTTAATGTCATATAGTGACCATTGCCATAAACAGCGGAAATGGCGGTAAACGAACGTTACAACACAACATAAATGTTACCTAATGTCCCGCTATGCGGAATTACGTCGGGCAGGTGAATTGCGAAACCGTAAAAATTAGATAAAAATGCTGAATGATTTGGAAAGTCTCTTTCCCGAATGGGATTAACTTTTATACGACTAGCTGTTACCCGCGGCTTCTCTACATGTATGTACGATAGCCTATAATCTTTCCCAAGACTCAGGCTATCTTATACAATTTTTTCAAATCTGACCAGTTCTCGTTTGGTTAGTCTAGTTATAAAGTTATAAGCGCTCAAACAAACTAACATTATATTAGTATCATACATAGATTAGTATAGACCAGTAGAACGCGGGGATTGGACCAACCGCAATAAATGAACAATAATTATGTTATATATGCTTATGGTTATGGTAATGTCACATGATGTCATAAATGTATCATGTCCGCTACATAAAACACAACTTTAGGCTTTAGTATCCACTAAGGGCATCCTGAGGTGATGTTCTGAAGCTCATGCAGTCCTTCTTCGGAAATCCCGGTGTGGGTAAGTAAGGAATGGGGTAAGTACAAAAGGACCCAAAGGTTTGTCGTGCTTCCTATAATTTAGGACCCCATAAGAAGATACGATAAGAAGGGCATCCTGAAAGTTATCCATAAAAAAGAATAACAAAAATGAGATGCAGCTTCAACTTTGGACCAGCAGTGCCAGTAGTTTAAGAAGCCTATGTGGAGAAGAGTTGCACAAGACCATGAAGAGTAGCATGCATTGGAGGAGGCTTACGTCCTGCAGTGGACGAAATAAGCTGTCAAAGAGTTTAAAAAGCTAAAACAGCTGATTATATGTACACAACTATCCACTATTTGCAAACATAGAGTCCTCGAATTCTTTGGTCTTACTGTCGAGCAAAAACTCCAATAAATTGGAACAAATCTTCCCCACTGTCGAAAGTACTAGAGGAAAAGGGCACTCTCCTCCACAATGGTCACATACAGAGCTAAAGACCACTGGCACATTCTTGCAGGATCAGGACTGCCAGGAGAAAGATAGTGGCAGGTGTTGACCTTGATGGTCACAGATCTCACTCAATAAAGAAGAAGTTGGGGAGGGAAAAAGAAGGGAGGTTTGAAAGGAGACAGGTAGATCATTGCTCAGCCATAGGACAATACATTATAGGGACTGGTAAGTTTTTGTGGCTTATAGTGTTGTAGCTTATGCCTCAAGAAACAAACAAACAAACTCACTTCGCATTTACAATATTAGTTAGGATAGGTTTATTTAACCTTATGAAGACAGTTAATTTTTGATAAGATATGACCCTGACGCTGATGAAGTCAAGTTTAAGGTAAAGTAATTGAAGAGAAGCCTATGTGTCAATATGACATGCTGATACGGAAGACTGACTATATTTTACATTAACTATGTTTATTTTATTGTATCAGCCACTATAGGCTAATAAATAAATAAATAAATTGAAGAGTAGTTGATGACCTTAAATTTTTATTATTTACTAGCCCTCGGCTTCACCTGCGTGAATTTCGGGAACAGTGCTTATTCCCTGGATGAAGGGTACCCTATGTCCTTCTCAGTACTCCTAACTATGTGTACGCGAAGTTTCAAGCAGATTGGTACAGTAGATAAAGCGTGAAGAGGTAACAAACAAACAAATATTCAAACTCACTTTCGCATTTATAATAGTTGGGATGAAACCATGGGCTAGTTGGTGTTGTTGATATACGAAGATTACTTGTATGACTTTAATTTATTTTTTATCAGTGGCTGATAACACTAATCTAATAATACAATATAGATAATAACAGATAAGCTATAAATAAACAAGCATTTCTGGAAAAATAAATTGGTTGCTTACGAAAAAAAAAAATGTTGACTAAGGAATATCTGCTAACAGCCTCATCATCATTTGAATACAATCGATGCAAAATGTGACACAAGGTCATATTGCCTAAGACAAGTCTAATTAGGTAAAAGGTCGACGGTATTACAGATATGGTGTTATAGCGGCAATGATATCAGGCAATTTATATAATTTAATGAGTCATTCTCCGGCTCAATGAATTGATGTACCGGCCCACTGTTACACAGTTGCTAAAAAAGTTAACATCATTCGAATTTGGAACAAGTCTTTGTTGTTAGAAGCAAAGTGGAATAGTTAGAAAGTTAAGATTTTACAACTTTACTCACGATAGGAATCAATCTGCAGGAAATTAAACTAGTTTTAAATAAGGAATGCAAGTGAAAATTACCTTGTCCAAACATTTCAGCTCCTCCGTTGGATAAACTGTTTTCTCACACCTAGCGCAAGTTTTATTCATGTTGAATGGTTTCTAGTCACTAACACTTATAATAATTATAGGCACTGGTATTTCACAGAGCAGCACAAATTTCCACGATTCACAAAGTTATGAATTCACTTTTCAATTCCAAAACACTCGTGAGCACGAATTTCGTAGCATCCCCGAACGCGCATGCCGAAAAATGACAAATGGCGGCTGCCGCTGATAGTGTTGCTCGCAAAAGTCAAAAGCTACCATTATATTTGTAGTGTTGCCTATGTATGGTACTACTGTCCAAGTGCCCAGTGATACAAACAAGCAACGCCGGGTGTCAGACTTGTATTACTTTTGCTGGTACAAGTGGGATAAATCAGTGCCATTCGTTTGTACCATTAATGGTACTTACTAATGGTACAGATGGACAAGCGAGGGGTGTTGCATAGACATGGGGGGTTAATCTTCTCTTAAAAATGCAAATTCATGCAAATTCCAGTGAGTAAGCGAGACAGCGCGATACAAGATGTAATGCGACATCCCCCTTACTCACTGGATTTCGCATGGTTTTAAGAGATCGTGATAAGCCACATGAATTGGTTGCATTGCATCTATATTTCCATATCCACTCATTCATCCATAGTTCCAAAGTAATATTATAAATGCAAAAGTTTGGCTGTTACGCTTTCGCGGCTAAACCGCGGGACTTAATTAAAGATCGAAGAACAAACATAAGCTACTTTTTGTGTTATTTGTAACTATATTAAATTTTCTGTGCTATTATACGAGTTTAATGCTCTACCTCCTACCTACGCATTAACTAGGTATACGTATAACTACTTAAGGGCGAGGAGGGCTCGTTCTTGCCTTTCCGCTACTATCTTACGCAGTCTTCTGACTTGATACTATGGACTTTAGTATTTTGGTTTCAGTTCAAAAAAAGTCAAAATTAATATTATTTATCGAATATAATGAAAATATTAAAATAAATATTAGCTATTAAAATAAACAAATAACTAAGAACACAGACATTTCTCTCGCTGTAGAACTGCTAGTGCTTCGTTAAATAGTTGTTTCGACGATTGGATCATATCGGTTAAATGATTATAATCATCTCTCTTTTCCTCTTCAATCATCTTTAGTTTATCTTCCATGATTTTCAATTTCTCTTCACTAAGTTCCAACTTGTATTTCAATTCATCTTTATCAAGAGAGTCATAACCTTCAGGTGGCTGGGATTCAGAGGAACTCTCACTTGGTCTTTCTGCTACGGCTGCGATAGAAGAGTGTTTCTTTGTTAACGATATACCCACAGGCTCATGTTGGTCTTTCATTAACGAAGATTTTGAAATTTTAGACCCTCTCTTAGATTCTTTCAAACTCTTTACTTCTTCTTCAAGGTTTGCTACTTTTCTTTCCAGTCGTCGTTTCTTCTCTTTAATTTTTCTGTGCGTTATTTCAAGTTCATCCCATTTATGTCTTTCGGTATCAAGCCTGTCATTTAAAATTACTACCAGTTCAGAGAGCTTCTTTATTTCGTTATCTGTCGCTGTTTTCATTGGAGTAAAAAAAACACTCTGCAATGAACATTCCTCATATCTTAACAGTTGCGCTCGCAACTCTTCTATTTTTGTTGTCTTTTCTGAGGCTTGTTTCCTCAATGCGTCTATTTTCGCATCAGTATTTTTCAAAAGTTTTTGATATTCAGCCATTTCGCTTTGCATTTTGTTCATTTTTGCTGTGTTTTCTTTAAGGATTTCTTGATAATACAGTTCCAGGCTCTTGATTTGATTCTAAGGAGATGAAGTGCAATTAAAAATTTACCATAACTGTCTGTTCTCTCTCATTATTTGCATTTACAGTATTGTTAACATTGAGCAATAGATAGTAATAAATGGTTTATATTAAGAAAAACATTACTTAAGTACCTACCTATAAGAAGTCTAGCATTTATATTATACTTACCCTTTGCTCATTAACCAGCAAATCATCATGATTGCTTTTTTCAACAAACGTCTGCATTTTTTGTCTGATTGTTGTGGCATCACATTCAAGATTTCTGATCCTACATTTAGCTCCATCTAGCTTTTTCTTTAGATCTTGATTTTCTTCTTTAACTGTCTCCATATCCTTCATAGCTAATTCAATTTCTTTCTTTCGTTTCGCTTCTATTTCTCTTATAACCTTAAACAAATTTAACATTTAACAATGAAGGTGTCGAAAGTGTGAGGTGGTGAAAGACGCGATATAAAAAAAAAAATCACCTGAAGTTGGTCTTTTCTTTTGGCTTCAATTAGATCTTTCTGCCTCCCATTTAGCTTCTCTTCCAATTCACTAATTCTTGATTGAAGAAGAACTATCTGCTGAGCTCTTCCTTTCCAACCAGCCAAGTCATTCTGTAACTCTTTGATGCTAGTGAACTTATCTCCTAGTTCCTGTTGAAGAATCTTAGTAGCGAGCAAAATATCGTTCTTCAACTCCAAATTTCTATTTTTACTATCATACAATTTTTTATTTACAATAGTGAGTTTATGATTCAGTTCCTTCAACTCATCAGGACTTGCATCCTGTGCATCTTTACACATACAAACATCTAACTTTCCTTGCTCACTACTGATTTCCAACTGCATTATCTTTCTTTCAAGATTAGCATTCCTTGTTTTATGACCTTCAAGTTCTGCTATTAAATGTCGATTCTGTTTGCAAAGATCAGTTATTTTGGCGCTGATAACGCCGGCTGATTTAGATGAGATGGCTGGTCCTGAGCCAGATATAATGTCACGGATGCGCTGATTGAGATCGCCGACTGTTTTATTTAGCTCTTTTATCTCTTGTTCTTTTGTGAAAACACATTTGCGTAGCTCGTTATTTTCTGATGTCATAATCTGAAAATAATAGATTTTAAATAGTTTACCAGTGGGTCAATATCTTTATCACAGCATGTTCTTGGTTGAATGAGTTCCAAGTTATGTTAGTGCTAGGTATTAGGTATTCTGTGACTCGGCTGAATCTCAATGTGTTCTTACTTTACGGTACTTAGAGGAGTAAAACGAAAAAGAGGAAGACAAGACCAATTATTAGTTACAGATTGCAAGAACAGCTTGGACCAGAAATGCACAAGATAGATCAAAGTGTAAAGACTTGTAGGTGGCCTATTTTAATGAACCATCTATGGTGAAAAAGCAATGTAAGTAAAAAATATGTAAAAAAGGTTATTAAAAAAAACACAAAACATTCCGACGAATCGATCCTTTTTTTTTGAAGTCTGCTAAAAACCTAAACATAAACGCTAACTTTATCTTAGCCGCTTCCCTGATGTCAACCCGCTTTAGTTATGCGATCGTTGAAAGAACCTATGATCAGTATGTTCATGTATTTTATATGATTTTTGATTAACCTGGTTAATCAGATTTTCGATCCATGCTTCTCATAGACTCGGAGAATCTGATTGCTTTATTTATTTCGTACTAGCTGTTGCCCGCGGCTTTGCCCCGCGTGGGACTCGATTATATCGCGCCCAAAAGTAGCCTATGTTTGACCTCAGGTCGTTAACCACATCCCTACCAAATTTCATCACAATCGGTCCAGCAGTTTAGCCGTGAAGAGGTGACAGACAGACAGACAGACAGACTTTCGCATTTATAATATTAGTATTTCAATTTAAATTTATTTATTGCATTCACATATGAATATGGATTGTGATCAGTCTGAACTAGGGCATGCAGTTTCATAGATTCTCAGTTTCGAAATTGGCTTATGAAATTAGGTTCATTAGTTTCGAAATTTCGTAATTCAAGGGACACCTCAGTAATAAAATATGAGGCTGTTTGTGAAACTATAATTCTGGGCGTTCTTGGGGCCCAAGTCAACCTTATCTGCGAGCTGGTGCTCCTGCTGATTAACGGACGAGGCTCTGGCGAAGGCTTTCCCTTGGGGTTTGAAGGTCAGACGGCAGTCGCTCCCGTGAAAGCAAAATCGCCAAATCTAAATGGTAAGAACCAGAAGGAATATTGTCACAGATTTGGAGCCGCCGGCGCAAAACGGCGCGCAGGAGCTTCGCCCGACTCCTGTGACAAGTGGGCAAGGGCTGTCGTGACCGGGGCGGCCTACGCGCCACAGGTCGGTCACAGTGACACAGATAAGACGGCATTCTGGAACCTACTTGAAGGTGTGCTGCGTGATATAGTTGAGATAGTATTAGGTGGCCATCTGAACGGTCATGTTGGTGAGAGGTGCAAAGAGTTTGAGCCTATTCATGGTGGGTACGGATACGGCAAGCGCAACGAGGAAGGCGAAAATATCCTTAATACGTGTGCGCTTGGCGATCTTGCCATCGTCAATACGTTCTTTATAAAAAGAAGCTGGAGCATCTCATCACCTACCTACAAGAGCTACCCAAATCGATTTCGTACTAACCAGAAGACGCCGTATGGGCAAAGTGGCCAACTGCAAAGTTATTTCAGAAGAGAGTCTTACTGCACAATACCGTCTCCTTGTCATGGTCTTTTGGGTCAAACCTACTGGCAAATCGTGACCAACGCCAAATTAGTAGGAGGCGGATAAATACGTTGACGCGGATACGGATGACTCCATCTAACATCGATGGGACGTCATTCAAACCGCCATCACCGGTGCGGGAAAGGCCTTGCTTGGTGTGTCAAAAAAGAGGGGGGGGGGCGCACAGGTGTGATAGGGAGACTTGGTGGAATGACACAGTCCAGAGGGAGTTAAGGGTAAAGAAAGACTTCTTTAAAGCGTGGCAAGCGTCCGGAACTCCTGAAGATAGCGACGCATATAGGGTTGCAAAACGGGCTAGCAGGAAAGCTGTTGCCAGAGCTAGGCGAGACTACTTGCGACCTTTATACGAAAAGTTAGAATCGTCTGAGTGGCAAAAGCTCGTCTACAAACTGGTTCACTCAAGGGGGTTGGCGACGAAGGACATTTCCAAATGTCGCTGTGTTAAATATCCCAAGACAAACTCTTATGCGTAGATCTCGCGGTGAAGGAGAGATGGCGCTCTTATTTTCACGAGTTGCTAAATAAGCAACACAACGAGGTGAAACGTTTAAAAAAGCTGTTACACATAGAAACTCTTAATGTTTTTGTCTTAAATTTTTATCTATAAAATGTTTTTATTTTTATCTTTGTCTAAAATCACTTGTATTATAGTTTGTTTGCATGTACTTTGTTTACCTTGTGGAAAATGATGTGTATAATCATTTATAGGATGTCAGAATGAAAATGATTAGATGTAAGTTTATTTAGTTAAAATGTTATGTTCTGATTTCTGTGATTGTACCTTATTCAATAAAATAAAATAAATAAAATAAACACCGGACCTCCCTCCAAACCAGGGACTAGTGCCACACCACTCTTCCACTCATCAGACGAGGTCCGCCTAGCTCTTCGTGACAGTGACGTGACGTGACGTGTGAGGCTGTCGGTGGAGTTCCAATAGAGGCTTGGAAAGCATTGGGCCTGCGTGGTGTGGACCTAACTGACCTTTTTAACCGTATTCTTTTCGGTGGCAAGATCCCTGACCAATGGAGGTTAGTACCATTACTCCAGTATTTAAGGGAAAGGGTCGGTGCAAGAGTGCAAGAGTTGCCGCGGCATAAAATCACGTCCCTCACCATGTACTCTGTCTTCGAGAGTGTACATGGGGTGACTGGTGTCACTTGTGATCCTAGAATTCCGGTCAGGCTAAGGAACAGGTCTATAAAATCATCATTAGGCCTGTCCTTCTGCACGATAGTGAGGCGTGGAGGGGTTTTTTTTTAAATAGATAGTGATTCAAGAGGAAGGTTTTTATGCCCATGCGAAGCCGGGGCGGGTCGCTAGTAAAAAAATAATTTCGAAATTTCGAAACTAAAGCTGCTAATTTCGAAATTACGTGGCATGCAAATATTGCCCGAAATTTCGAAATTACGAAGTTTCGAAATTTCGAAATGCATGCCCTAGTCTGAACCACCAGGATTCCCCAGACCGATCTCCCAAGAGATCACCGTGAACGTGAACTCATTACTTCATTAGCTTATATTACTTAGTTAGATTGACTTTAACAATATCCAGTGAAAGAGAAAGTGGTAAATTTTTGATAAGCGGATTTTTAAGCCGGTTAAGTATTTTAAAATTTTATGGTCATTTGGAAATTCAAGAGCGTGAGTATGTATAGATTAATTTATATTACAACCTTTAATTGTTCAATAAGATGGGCATTAAGTTCCGGCGGGTACAAGACGTCCTCAGGATCTGGTTTGTCAAGAGCGCCGAGCATTTTGAGTTTCATCTCATCGGTTTCATCAATTTTAGACGCTAACTCTGCTTGCTTATCCTCCTTAAAGTTAGATTTTGACCGCATCTTCGTGGATGATAGTAATTTTTTATTATCAGTCATTTTGGAAAATAAAAATCTTTCCTCATCTCAGATCAAAGGGTCAAAAAATTATGACTCATGTCATTTCTAAATTTAAAACCGTTTCTGTAGTCTGTAGTTTATGAATGAACAAATTATAAAGCAAAAAGGATTCAAGGATTTACTGGTACCAAAGAGGAGTAAACAAAAAAGAGGAAGACCAATTTACAGATGAAAGGATGATATTTTATTAAGAAGATCGCAAGAACAGCTTGGGAAAACTTAAATTGGTATAATATGTGCAACATTAAAAATGTCATAATGAAACATTTTTTTATAATTAAATAAAATAAATTAAATCCGTGCAAAGTATAAGTAAGGTAATTGTAAGGTAATATCCGTACAAAAAAAGGGGCTTTGAGCTTATAATCACTACGTTGCTTTGAGTACTAGAATAGATACTCAAAGGCTGAGGTCTATTTTTATTTATTGCTACCAACATTACGGCTTGCAAATAGTTGGCAACTTTATCTCCATACTGTCAGTCAGAGCTGTCATCAGCTGTCAATGTCAGTCAGTCAGTACTTAGCTCAATAAATTTGTCCTCAATTGATTTGATAAAACATTGATTTTATTAATTATTTTTTATTTTATCAACTCAGTGTAATACAGATGAACTGGACGTAACTCTTTCATCGGCCTTGTGGAGTTTCCCCGTCCTGTGATCGGCAGGTTCGTTGAAAACACCAAATTTTCATAGCTGGCCTGTGTACTTATTATCTCTTTATTATGCAAACAAATCAATTTCAAGGCGTATTTTAGTATTGTTTTTCTTTATTATTCATCACATAATACCTACAAGGTGTTCCAATATCTTTGAAATACGTTTAAACTCACTACGCTATTTTGCAAGCCTTGTTTTTCACGTGAATTAAAACATTTCTTATAAGAATCAACTATGTGTGTTTCTTCTAGTTTTGCCCAATTTTCCATTGCTAATGATTGTCATATCATATCAATAAGTGTCACTTGAAATTTTTATTTGAACCACATTAGAACAGTATGAATCAATAGATATACAGATTTCTTTTTTGTTTTTTAAGAGGCAGAGGGTTCCCCAGTTAGTTACCACTGTGCGGTTGTTTTAATGCTCTAAGTCCTAACCTGATTATTTCAGCCACCATGCCCGGCACGAACCTCATCGTCCCAGTCGTCCTCTGGGGCAAGCATGCGCCCACCCACTGCATATCCTCCGTCTATCTCTCCCGTGACCAGAAGACACTGGTGACCGGCTGCTATGACGGCCAGATTTGTATCTGGCAGGTGGACCCTGGGTCCTTAAGGATGATCCCACGGTGCTTGCTGGTGGGGCATACCGCTCCAGTCACTTGTTTGTCAAGAGCTTCCATCATACAGGTAAGGGTCAGGTCAAATTACTCTGCAAACCTTGATGTCAGTTTAGTGAACTAACTCGAAGATTCTAAAGCGATTTCTTTTGAAGTGGGATACGAGGTCAAATTAATTTGCAAACCTTGGGCCAGAGTTATGGTAAACCAACTTAGCAACACTTCCATGCTGGTCTGGGCACTTCCATGCTGGTCTGGGAGAAAAAGAAAAACATAGAATGTACCAGCTGCTTCTCTTCCCGCCCAAGCCGTAATAGTCGTCTGAGGGAATCTCCGAATGGGGAAATCATGACATAGACGATGCGGCTAGCAACCCATCACTATTGATTTCCTGTTTCAACTACCATTATGCTAAACGTGGCCTAAGGTCTTATGGCTCTAGGCTCTGTCTACCCCTTATGGGGTAAAGACGTGATTATATGTATGTATGTATGTACCATTAACATACAAATTATACATGTTGATACAAATACAAACAATGTGTACAAAGGCGGACTTATCGCTGATGCAATTTCTTCCAGCCAACCTTAGGGTGGATAGGATCACCAGATGGCAGACGGGTCATTGGTTTAATATGCCTTTAAAAACACATTTAATCATCTTTACCATATTGTTCTTGTTTTTTTATGCCATTTAGTAAACAAGCACTTGGCCTACCTGAAAAAAGGGTTAGTCTTTATAGTGGTTTTAAGGCAGTTGCACCTTATTTTAATAACCAGTGTTTCCATATCTAGGACTTCTGAAGATTTAATTGAGAAATGTGGATCAAATGTTCATGATAGTCAAATAATAATACTATATACTTCAAGCAATTTATTAATGGATTAAATTATACAATTGTAACAAAATAAAAAGAAAACCTAGTGTTGAGAATTACCTAAAAACTATCTACAATTTTAGGCAACATGCCCAAAATGCTGGCAGCGTTCCCACGCTGGATTGCAATACTTTAATCAAAGATATAAACCAGCCCAAATGGTCACGAATTGCCTCTTTAACCTTCCTGGACAAATTTTTTAATATTTCAAACTAGCCACCCGTCCCGGATTAGCATAGGCATAAAAACCTTCCTCTTGAACCACTCTATTTATTAAAATCCATTGCTTAGTTTTAAAGACTAAAGCATACATAGGGATATAGGGACAGAGAAAGCGACTGTTGACTGTTTTATACTATATAAAGTGATAGTGATGTAATGACGCAAAAGTGTATATACTAAAAAAATTTTTAATATACTCCATTCTCACTTTTTAGGATAATAACTTCATCGTGAGCTCATCAGAAGCCGGAGAGATGTGCACCTGGGACCTCGTCGATGGGAAGTGCAGGGAGAGTGTCAAATTGACACAGATACATACTAACATACAGGTTCGTGCGGAAAGTTATCTACTTATCAATACTTAATATAATAAAGCTGAAGAGTTTGTTTGTTTGTTTGTTTGTTTGTTTGTTTGTTTGTTTGTTTATTTGAACGCTTATAACTTGTTAACTACTGGTCGGATTTGCAAAATTATTTTTGTATATAAAAGCCTGATTCTTGGGGAAGGTTATAGGCTATAGTACACACACACTAATGGCGAGTGAAACCGCGGGGAATAGCTAGTACTCAATATAATAAAGCTGAAAAGTTTGTTTGAATTCTTTTAACTAGAACTATTGGTCGGATCTAAATTATGATTTATTCATATCGTCATCATAATTTTATCGTGAATAATAAAAAAAAATTACACTGAAGTGTGTGTCACACAACAATGGTTCTTATATACATTCCAGGCGTATCACATGTGCAACAGTGAGGACCTGCGTCTCTTCTGCAACGGCTACTATGCGGAAATCCTGATAATGGATCCGTTCTCACTTGAAATACTCTTCTCTCTCAGTTCCAAGATGAATCCGGACTGGATTTCCGCTTTACATGTGAGTAGATGGTCCCGGCTGTTATTGGTAGATGGCAGTTATTAGGCTATGGCAGATGCCTTTAGGTAGCCTGAAAAATGGGTCACACACCTTGGTCAAGTTCCTGTGGGTCTGGTTTCCCTGTAAAAATTGAAGCCTGCACCCAGTGCTTGTCTGCGACCTTCTTCAGGTCATGAAAACTATCTGATCGGTGGGCATCCGTGGCTGCCGATGCGTGATTTTCATTTTTAAAATGTATTTCCTACATCCATACTTCCATATCCATACTTCCATACTAATATTATAAATGCGAAAGTCTGTCTGTCTGTCACCTATTCACGGCTAAACTGCTGGACCGATTGATTGAGTGATGAAATTTGGTATGGATATAGTTATGCACTAGGAGTCAAACATAGCCTACTTTCGGGCGCGATATAACCGAGGCGCACGCGGGCGGAGCCGCGGGCAACAGCTAGTATCTAAATAAATCGATTAATTACAAGTTTTTTTTTTTTTGTTATTCCAGGTCCTCCGCCCCTCTTCGCGGAAAGATGACGTCGTTCTGGCTATTTCTATCACGGGGACAGTCAAAGTAAGTCTTGAGTTGGCTTGTTATAATTATCTTCTAGCGACCCGCCCCGGCTTTGCATGGATATAAAACTTCCTCTTGAATCAATCAAATCAAAAATCCGTTGCGTAGTTTTAATGATTTAAGCATACAAAGGGACATAGGAACAGAGAAAGCGACTTTGCTTTATACTATGTAGTGAGTGATGTGTTATTGTATCAAGTTCCAAAAGTGAACGTAATTTTAGCCGGTCCAGACACGCGGTTCCGTGGTGTAGTGGTTATCACATCTGCTTTACACGCAGAAGGCCGCCAGTTCGATCCTGGCCGGAATCATATTTTTTTTTTGTTTCACTATTTATTTTTGTTTTATACATTCTTGAAAAATTATTGATCGGATAATATCGAAGGATGTACTTCGACATTGCCGACGCATGTTTTTTTGATTATTTTCTTTATACAAGCAGCATAATTTTTTTGTTGATTGCCAAGCCTTTTATGTTTTTTTTCTTTTATTAATACTAGTGACCCGCCCCGGCTTCGCATGGGCATAAAAACCTTCCTCTTGAATCACTATCTATAAAAAAAACCTCATTAAAATCCGTTGCGTAGTTTTAAAGATTTAAGCATACAACGGGACATAAGGACAGAGAAAGCGACTTTGTTTTATACTATGTAGTGATAATGAAGAACGTACAGATGGCCTATTATCATCTCTAAAAACCATGCAAGTTCCAGTGAGTAAGCGAGACAGCGCATTACATGATTTAAGGCGACATCTCCCTTACTCACTGGATCTTGCATGGTTTTAAGAGATGGTAGTAACCGCTCAGTTCTATACTGATTTATTTCTATTTATATTAAACTAGCTGTTCCCCGCAGCTTCGCACGCGTGGGACTCGGTTATATCACGCCCAAAAGTAGCCTATGTTTGACCTCAGGTCGTTAACTACATCCCTACCAAATTTCATCACAATCGGTCCAGCAGTTTAGCCGTGAAGAGGTGACAGACAGACAGACAGACAGACAGACAGACTTTCGCATTTATAATATTAGTATGGATATGGCATCGTGAATAAAATCACAGTCCGTGAAAGAACTTTATCACACTAATATTATAAAGGAAAGATTAGTATGTTTGATTGTAATTAATTAACTTAAAAACTACTGGACCGATATTAATAATTCTTTCACCGATATAACGTTTTATTATTTCTCAGAAACATAGGTTAGTATGTGCACATACAGGCGAAACCGCGAAATACAAGTAGTAGTTTAAATTATTAAAAAAATCCATATTTTAAAACAAATTTTTTTTTTTTGCTTTCTTTGGTAAATAAAATAATCACAATGTTATAATTAACGATTAGTTTTTTTTTACAAATAGGAATATGTTTAATCCCCGACGCAAAAATAGTGGTGTCATTAATTTGACGTGTCTGTCTGTTTGTCTGCCTGTCTTTCCTGGCATCATAGCTCCCGAACAGATGAAGCTATTTCAATTTAGTTTTTTTCGTATTAAAGATGACTTTCGGGCGAGTATTTGACATGTTTGCTAAAAATCGGTTGAGCCGTTTAGAAGTTGTGGGGGTGAAAGTGGGGAAGAACAACCGAATGTCTGCAAATATACTTGAGTGGGGTCTCAAATGAAAGCGCATCACGTGCACATTACAAAATAATATTTTTTATGAAAATCGGTTGAGCTGTTACAAAGCTCTGGGGGTGTGAGTGGGGAAAATACCTAATGTCTGCAAATAATATGTGGGGGGTAAATCAGTCGACGGTCAGAAAATGTGTCGTGGGTTTTTTTTAATTTTAAATTTAATATTATTCTGTATCACGGTCATGTTACTTCTAGGTGTGGTCCCTCCTCGGACACGAGAACAAGCAGTCCGAACCGATATACGAGAACGAATCGAAACAGATACGGTGTCTGAACGCACTGTCTCTCAACTGCTGCGCTTACAACCAGCGCACAGTGCTCATAGTGTGCGCGAAGTACTGCCAGATATACGATGCAGGTTAGTAAAGTAAAAAAAAAAGAAAATGGAAAAAAAAATGGTTTTTTTTTTTGGAAAAAAAAATTTTGTGCCCTGTGCTCATAGTGTGGGCAAAGTATTGCCAGTTATACGATGCAGGTTAATAAAAGTAAAAAAAAAGAAGAAAAAAATGAAGATTTTTTTTTTTTTTCATAAAAGGTAAATATTGCGCCGTTGGTACTCTTAGAGCAAAAAAATGTGCAAAATTATCAGAACATAGCACTGGCGCAGTATAAAAACGTATATGAATATATCATCATCATCATTGCGAGTAGACGTCACTGTCAATTGACCATGCACACCTTGGTGTCAAAGTTCTTCGGAAGCGCCTCTCGGCCTCTGACGTGGTTCCTTTAACGACTACCAGATGGCAGCCGGGACCAACGGCTTAACGTGCCTTCCGAATGGTAATCATCTTTATTATCAGACAATCAGGTGATTCTAGCCTGCAATGTCCTAACCAAACTTGAAACAACTAAACAGAGTAGGCTTCTTGTGGGATTAGAACCCACGACCCCCGGGTCTACAGGCAAACGCCTTAACCACTGGACCACGGAGGCAGTCATAAATATATACAACATGTAGACCTCTGAGCTCCATCTGGACTACTTTGGGAATATCTGGCTTAGATGATGAAATGAAATGAAATTATTTATTTACATGAAACATGAAAAAATTATAATGTTTCATTGTTAATTTGATACGTGCCTGTTTCGCCAATAGTATGGCATGTAAATATTGTTTTAAAATTAAGTGACTTGACTTTCTGATTATTCGGATACAATATTTATTTTTAGGGTCAATGTAAATTAATTCATTATGACCAGCCATACTAATATTATAAATGCGAAAGTCTCTCTGTCTGTCTGTCTGTCTGTCTCTTCACGGCTAAACTGCTGGACCGATTGTGATGAAATTTGGTAGGGATGTAGTTAACGACCTGAGGTCAAACATAGGCTACTTTTGGGCGCGATATAACCGAGTCCCACGCGGGGCGAAGCCGCGGGAAACAGCTAGTATTATATAAATACGTCAATATAAATTATAATTAAATATTAATATTATTATAACAATTGAAAAGACAATATCGATATAAAGTAACGAAAATTGTTTGATGATGCAACGAACATTGTTTCCAGGTGACTTCTCAGTGCTATGCTCCATACAATCGCCGTCTGGCGAGCGCTGGATGTCTGGGGACTTCCTCGCCCCAGACCGAGTATTGGTTTGGTCGACCGAAGGCAAAGGATACATGTACAAGTTGCCTGCTAAGTGAGTATACTAATAAATAAATAAAAATCATCGTTATCATTTCAGTCGCAGGCTGTCCACTGTTGGACATAGTCCTCCCCCCAAGGAATTCCAAAATGTCGCGGCCTGAATCCAGCGTCTGCCTGCGACCTTCTTCAGGTCATCTGACCATTTGGTCGGCGGGTGAGACGGTACGTGGTCGCCATTCGAGAGCCTTTCTGCCCCATCGGCCATCGGTTATATAATAATAATAATAAAAATGTGTGAGTGCGTGTGTTCGTGCTGTCGTGCGTGAGTGCGTGCGTGCGTGCGTGCGTGCGTGAGTGCGTGCGTGTGTGTGTAAGCCTATAACCTTCCTCAAGAATCAGGCTATCATATGCAGAAAGAATTTTTCAAATCCGACCAATAGTTCGAAAGTTATAAGTGTTTAATTTAAACTTCTTGATTCTTCTTGTGATTGATTATATTATATTTTTAGATTATTAATGCCCGAACACTCAAACGCTACTCAATTTCGAGAGCTGTTCAAGTATCATGCTGTCACTGTCATATCGTTGACGTTCAGCGCGACAGCATGATACTTGAGCAGCTCTCAAAATTGATTAGCGTTTGAGTATTCGGGCGTAAGTCCCTCGCTCTTATTGTTATTTCTAGTGGTTTTAAATGTTGTTTAAAACAAATCCCCTTTCGGTGTGGCCAAGCGTGTTTTTGACATGTTTCCCATTGCATTTGATGTCCGCCATATTTCAGTTTTTATTAGAATTAATTGTCTAAATATTTAACTTGTGTTTATTCTTGGTCAAATATTTCTAAATCTGTCTTTTAATTAAAAGATAATGTATTTAAATAATCATGTAATTTTTCAAAGTAGCTAATGGTTTGTCGCGTGTTTTTATTGCGACAAAATGTAATCAAATTAATTCTAACGGGTCCTTATTAGAATTATAAGGTACTAGATAGTTCCCGGGATGAAAGGTACCCTATATCCTGGTTCTACCTCCCTACGAATTTTCAGCCAAATCAGTTCAGCCGTCCTTGAATTATAAATAGTGTAACTAACACGACTTTCTTTTATATATTTATAGATATAGATAGATAGATTGGAAATGGGATTTATTTCTAAAGATATATTGAATTATAACCACGATTAAAATCTACTTTTTGTCGTGTTGATGAGTGTATTTTTCATGGTCTATATTTGGCGGTACTGGTTATTACGATGGAGCAACTGCCGTCTGACCTCCGTAACCCTTTTTACAGGGAAACCAGACCCATAGGAACATGACCCGGGTGTGTTAGTAGACAACATTGTTAGATTTTTCAGGCTGTCTAAAAGCATATGACAACTACTAAATGACATATAACGATGGTTCCAGTAATAATGACGAAAACTACTAAAACTACCAAGTTTTTGACGTTTTGTTTTCATATTATGTGTTTTTAGGGCTTGTGTACCACAACAAGTTGAGACACAAGACTGGGGCATAGAAAAATCGCTGACAGAACATGTCACTCCCATATAGTAAGAAACCATGATATTACAAATATTTAACAATTTTTAATCTTATAATTAATGATTATAAATAACGCCTAATTATTTAAAAGCACGTTTTTATTATATTTAGATGATTATAATTAACTGAAAAACATTTTAAAAATACTAATAGAATTGTCTGAATAGTGTTTAGCTTTTTTATTTATTTATTAATAGCACGTATAAACAGAATTTCTTAAAATTGTATGTGCTTTTTCATCACATTAGTAATATATAGTAATTAAAAAAAAAAAAAACCCTTTGACCATAATGATAAAAAAATGTGATTTTTGTATTTTACTATTGGAATAAGTCATATAATTGCATGATCTACGAGACATCTTAATACTTACCGTGTTTTCATTCTTATTAATAAAATAGAACATAATAGAGTTAAATCCTAACTAATATTATAAATGCGAAAGTGAGTTTGTTTGTACGCTTTCAAGCCCTATCTACTGAACCAATCTTCCTGAAATTTTGCATACACAGATAGAAGTATTGAGAAGGACATAGGATACCTTTCATCCCGGGAAAAAAGCACTGTTCCCGTGGGAAATTCACGAGGGCGAAAGCTAGTATAGAATAAATAATAAACGTACATCTCAATAAACATCATTTTTTTTAGTTACATTATATATTTTGACATCTTTGACCAAGAATAACATTATAACAAATCATTTCTAATCTTAAGCTGTAATTTGCTTTATTTAAATTTATACAGAAATATAGATTGAAACAGTTTTAAAAAAAAATTCAAACGGTTTTATAGACACCGAAATATACGTCGGCGTCTATAGACACCGAAATAGACGTCGGCGTGTTTGTAAAATAAAAATTAAAATATTCAACACGGCCTTTATTATGGCTCTTTGACAAACAAATAAACTGAACCAGAGCAAAAAACAAAAGACAAAACATAAAAAAGAGGCTGATTGAGCCATCGGTGCTCAACAGGTTTCTTATTTTATGGCAATATTTAACAAAAGATTCGGAGAGCTTGCAAAATAAATAAACAATAACCTACTACTGGTTTTCAGTCATCATACTGGTGTCAGAGTTCTTCTCTACACGACTTATTTAATGGGACGACTTTGCTTCATCAAAAAGTTATGATTTCAACATCTTTAGACATTTATTTGACTTTCATTGATAATATTAGTATGAATGATTGTTATAAAAACCTATCAGTAGGGCTTGTTACCTTTATATTATTAACGTTAAGTATTAGTATGACATTTTATAAACACAGAAAGCTAGCGGCATAGGATTTTATATGGAATTTCTTAGTTGCCTAACTATCCGCCAGAGGCGCTGTACAGGTTTGCCATACTCAATCGCTAACACGCAGTCGCTATCGCAAGCGTGTGCGTTTAATAAATCTCATAATAGTTTCATCACCAATTTATGGGTGAGAGGGGCATTGACATCACTAGGTACAGTGGCGAACCGTCTTTGGCCGCGAGATGGCAGCACGATTGTAACACCCTCAAGGTTTTACAAGACGAGTACATATAAAAAAGCAAAATAAAGCAAATTGCATATTAAGACGATACCTCGGTGAACACTAGCGCCACCATCATTTAAAAATCAGTATGTTATGTAATTAAAGTTCTTGATCTGAAGTTAATTTTAAACATGAAATTATAGTTTCCTATATTTACAAATTGCAATATTGCTTAAAACCGTCGCTTTTAACAGTTTTGCAATTTGTTACTATAGGGAACTATAATTTAATAATTCAATATGTTTAAAATTAACTTCAGATCCAGAACCTTAATTACATAAAACGAATTTTTGATAACTTGTGTTTTTAGTGAATAATGATTTTTAAATGATGGTGGCGCTAGTGTTCACCGAGGTATCATCTAAAGAATCAATGGTGAATTCATCCGTATCGTCTCATAATAGCACTCGCCTAATTTATTTACTTAAATGTTTACGATAATATTATACTAAAATACATTTATGTTAGTTATAATAATTATAATAAACAAAAACTGGATTGCGGTGCTCAGAGTAGGGATGCATGGCGCAGACAGAGGGAGGCTTATGCCCAGCAGTGGGCTGTAGACAGCTGATAATGATGATGAAACAAAAACTCACAGCGCCACTAGTTTTGAGGGTTCCATACCGCAGTCAACAACCATAGGATCACTTCGTTACAAAGTTTGTCAAGACGTGACATCACAAAATAATTATTTTTATTCTATACTAGCGACCCGCCCCGTCTTCGCATGGGTTCAATGCTGTATAATTCATGTATTATACCTTATAAACCTTCCTCTTGAATCGCTCTATTTATTAATAAAAACTGTTGCGTAGTTTCAAAGATCTAAGCACTTTCAAAGAAATAGGAACAGACAGCAGGAAGCGACCTTGTTTAATACTATGTGGTGACTTACAGTTTAGAAACTAACCGTCTCCTAGGTCAATGGAAAGTTAAAACTTGTTTTCAGGGAATAATGATTTTTAAATAACGCTAGTGTTCACCAAGGTATCGTCTTGAATAAGTTATTTCCAAAGGCTGCTGGTACGGGGCCCTTGATGCACGAAACTCGTGCTTTTTTGTGTTTGGGGCAATGACTTTTATTTTTACTGTTCTGAATCACATTGTACGTGTTGTATATTTTGAATGCTGAAACTTTTGCATGACCTATTTGCAGTAAGTGCAATTTTATAACGCCAGCATAATAAATATTTATGTATAGTATGTATTTGGGATATTAATACTAAATACACATTTTCGAATTGAAATAAATATTTTTAAATACTAAATTTCACTCTAGATGGCAGCACTAAGGCATCGCGTCTAAATTGTCCAATACAATGTAGTCATCATGTCTAAATTGTTCTGTAAAATGTAGTCATCATGTCTAAATTGTCCAGTACAATGTAGTCATCTTGTCTAAATTATCCTGTGAAATGTAGTCATCATGTCTAAATTGTCCAGTACAATGTAGTCATCATGTCTAAATTGTCTAATACAATGTCGTTAACGGTTAACAGTGCCAGTTGTCAAATTCCAATGAAAAATTGGCAACATATGACAGTCTTTAGACATATGCCTCACTAGCGCCGCCGTTTAAATGCTCATAAGTGAATTTCTGTTTTATATTTCTTCATATTCCGTCAACTCTTGCCAGTCGACGTTTTAGAAGGATTCCAAACCTTTACATACTTCATTTTTTCAGCATACCTGGAAAGACCAACCGGACGTTTTCCAGCCAGTCTTCCCATGTACGCTCCCTTTATTGCCCGATCATTTCCCTTCAAACTTTTTAAAATAATCAGTTTTTGAATATAAGAAATTACCCTATCATAGTTCCACAAAAACATTAACAATTCATGGGCTAATTTCATGGCATAATCATAATACATTTTTTGTTTTAGCAAACTTCGTGGAAAGGCTATATCTAGGTCAGCACAAGTTTATTTATACGTCGATGTAGTATATGTAGTATTATTTTTTGCGAGCACCATGTATTCGCTTGATAAACCCTTTAGTTTAGTGCCTTATGCTCGAATACTCAAACGCTTCTCAATTTCGAGAGCTGTTTAAGTATCATACTGTCTCTGTCATATCGCTGACGTTCAGCGCGACAGCATGATACTTGAGCAGCTCTCAAAATTGAGTAGCGTTTGAGTATTCGGGCGTTAGTTAGTATTTATAGTTTGGAATCCATTTGCAAATACTGAGGCCTACTATAACTGCTTCTAGCGATTCAAAAAACGAGGTTGCTCAATACATAATGTGAGGCGTCATCTCGTTCACTATCGCCTCGACCCCTGGCTTTGACAGGAAATAGAGTTTGATTGTGAATTTAAATAGAGTTTAGTATTATTGAAATAAGGTTGTTTCTTTTTTTAATTTGTTTGTTGAATGACTTTTGATAATTTTTAGCTCTTTTATTTTAAAACAGTGAAATGAAAACCTTATTTTAACGATTCAAAAGTCTATTTTGATAACAATTAAATTTGCTTGCTTTCTAAGTCTTTAGATTGTAGACATACACTTATGTAAAGATTTAATTAGTTCGAAAATGACAGATGCTTCTCATCTTTTAACCAAATTGCCGCCAAAGTGATAAAGGGGCACGGGATGGCAAGCAAAATCTAAAGTCGTGTCGAAGTTCAGTAGTGTCGAAATTATATTTTGTTGGAAGGTCGGAGTACAGTATTTGAGTCAAATTAAATGTCAAATAGCATTGTTCTAATTAAAAATAGGCCAACATTTTTTAAAATAATTTGGTAATATGGTATTGATACAAAATGTCTAAAATAAGGCTCAGTTTCCTTTGTACAAAGTAGTTGTATGCAATAAGTTATATTCGCAAACAAATGTTTTATTAGATTTATTTTTGGTTGCTTATTGCACATCCATTATAATTCATCTTTAGATGTGTGATACATTTTATTGTAGTGTTTGTGTTTTATTTTTATTATTATAAAAACATCATCAACTGACTTATACTTTATAATTTGATTTTTCATCATTATATTAAAAAAATAATACGTGTACAGTCTACGACGGAATACTCTAATGTATTAAAAATATTTTATAGTAATAACGTGAATTAAATTGTATTTGTTTAAATAATTTATTAGACACAGAATAGGTAATATTACAACAATTGTTACTGTAGCTATTACGCCAAATGTGATTAAATATTGATATTAGGCCAAATGCGACTAAACTTAATACCAGTAGAATCATCTTTAGGTATTTCTATTGTAGTTAGAAATGATAGAACATTAGATTTTAAAGAAATAATTTCTTATAACAAAAATAATGATACTTTGTCGAATTAATACATTTTTTATAAAACGGTGTAGTGTTTTTTTTTTCGAAACATTTTTAACTTTATCATAATATTCTATGTCTGTTTGTGTGTTCGCAGTTCCGTACCGGATCACAAAGGCTTTCACGGACCAACAGTGGACCACGATAGTCCTGTGTTGTTCAGTATATTAGCCCATCCTGACAACAAGGTAAGGTGTTAAAGTTTTTTTTTTATTTAATCATTCATATCATTGACCTCGTAGTCAATTAGCCTAACACACTCCAGTATCAGTATTTTTGATCCGTCTCTCGGCTACCTGATGGTTATTTTTTATGTTAGGAGTAGGCAACTAGGTCTAAAGCCCACCTAATGGGAAGCGACTACCGTAGCCTATGGATGCCTGTAAAACCGAAATAAAATTAGCGCGTTACCGACCCTTTTAACGATTACCAATGTACCACGTATGGCAGGAAATGAGAGACGAGGTGAAGTGTAGACCGTTTATTCTCTCAACGACTGGACAATATTAACAAAACAAAATCACTTTATATACTAAATTAAGACTTAGTCACAAACACGTATTAGCCAGACGTGAAGCGATGAACTTGCAATAATGATTTGCTTACAATTTATAAACATTTCCTTGACCACATCACGTCTGCTAAATAGGGACGCAATACCACGCACCGGCAAGCGAAGCGTCGAACACCCACCGACCAGATGGTCAGATGACTGACGCTGGATGCAGGCCGCGACAACCGGTCATTCTGAAAACCCTTGGCGGGGGGCCTATGACCAGCAGTGGACAACCTGCGGCTGAAACTATGATGATGATCAATGTACAGTCACGATCATTAATATTTATACATCAATATTCAATTATAGACCTTTTTACATGGACTTAAGAACCAAAGGTTATATTATTGCACGTGATTAAAGAAAAGTTTAGCCAATAATTATTATTATGGTTCTTTTTTGGTACTAGCTCCTGTCATGCCCGCCGGCTATGCGCTTCATCATCACGTCGGTTGGTGGGAAGCAACGTAGACTGCTGTTGCGTGGTGATTCTCACGGCGTGGTCTCCTTGTGGAATGTGGACGATGCGGCCACGCCTGTACCTAACCAGCTACCCTGTAAGTCATCTATTTCAACTACAATCAGTTTTAAACTGTCATGCTTGATAAGTTACTAAAAAACTGTAATTTTGCACAAATCGGTCATGAATTTGTCAAGTTTGATAAAAAACCACAAATTCATATTTGTAAATTTTTAGTCAAACTGTCGTAATTGACAATTTAGGCATTCTGTAATTATTGACAATTTAGACATTCTGTAATCATTGACAATTTAGACATTCTGTAATTATTGACAATTTAGACATACTGTCATTATTGACAAACGTTATTACTTGGTCATTCTCATGGTGCGTGGTCTCGTTGTGGAATGTGGACGATACTGTGTAAGTCATCTATTTCAACTATAATCAAACTGTTATACTTAACAAATTACTCATAAACTGTCAATTTTGACAAATCGGTCATGAATTTGTCAATTTCATATTTTTATTTTTTTAGTTAATCTGTCATAATTGTCAATTTAGACATACTGTCATTGTTGCCAAACGGTATTACGTGATGACTCTCACGGCGTGGTCTCGTTGTGGAATGGCCTGTGCCTAACCAGCTGCCGTGTAAGCCGTCTATTTCAACTACAATAAGTCAAAATATTTCATTTATTTATTTCATCAAAAACTTGAACTTATTGAATTTAGTACAAGTGTGCTGTTCATTTTGACAAATTGGTCATACATGACAAATCGAGACAAACTGAACTGTAAATCAAAAACTGTTGTTTTAGACAATTTCATCAAAAACTGTTATTTATGACTCACTAGCTGACCCGGCGAACTTCGTACCGCCTTTCTTAATATTTTTTTCCGTAAGAACCTTGTACAGAGTATTAGAAAACTACAAAAAAAAAATCAGCCAAGTCGGTCAAGCCGTTTTCATGCTATGTCGTGACAACGGAAAACGGGTTTCATTTTTATATATATAGATTACTTAAAAATTGATGTCGTTGACAATTGTTAAAACTGACATCATTGATAAACTTGTCCAAATTCTGACGATCTTGATAAATAAGACAAATTCTTACGCCATTGACAATTTTTTTAATAACTCATATTCATTAATCAAATAGAAAAGTCCTGACAAAATGGTAAAAATAGTCGAAAACAGACGTCATTGGAAAATACAGTGTTTATTTTAACAGTCACCACATTTTAACCCCAGCATTAAGAATAGTTTGTTAAGCCCAGTTTGGTTAAAATGTGTTTTGTCTTGTTCTTTCACGTGAAATGTCGGCAGGAGAGAAGGAGACAAAACATATTTTTTAATTATAACGAGCTAAACAAACGTTATACGGAGAATAGTCTTTAGGTCAAAGTATAAATTTTGTTTTTCCTTTCAGGCCACGCACCCATAAAGAATACCAGTTTGGATATGGCGTGGGCTGAGATGAACCCGAGTCCCGTTGGGATCCTGGACCAACTGTATCATCCAGACGAACCAGGTATGCGTGTTTGTAACGATCGTGCGTGTCAAGCAACGGCGAGTGCGACCTGACTTTGATTGGTCGACATTAGTGGCGTTTTATTGAGTTCATGCCGTTGGTCCCGGCTGTTAAATCTAGATGGCGTTGGGCATTATGCCTGAAAAATCTGTTAATGTTGGCCACACAAACTGTTCCATGTACCGTAAGAGATAATATTGGAATTTTCTCATATTATAAATAGATAGATAGATAGATAAATGATTTATTCTCAACCATTTACAATTTGTACAAAAATAGAATTACAGTACAACAAAAAAGCAAACTACAGATTTTAATGCGGGATACAAAAAAAACATAAGACGGAATTGAAATGTGCAAGTTGAATGTACTGTAACCTTACACCAATGTAATATTAATAAAAGTGTAATCCATACTTCCATACTAATATTATAAATGTGAAAGTCTGTCTGTCTGTCACCTCTTCACGGCTAAACTGCTGGACCGATTGTGATGAAATTTGGTAGGGATGTAGTTAATGACCTGAGGTCAAACATAGCCTACTTTTGGGCGCGATATAACAGAGTCCCACGCGGGGCGAAGCCGCGGGGAACAGCTAGTTATATATAAATGGAAATGAGAAAGGGTCCAGACTCAGCAAATAGTCACAGGTGAGGTAGCCACGCTGCGACGCTGATGATTCTGCCAGAACCCAGAGTGAGGTCAGCGAAGCGACACAAAATGAGCCAATTAAAGACTTCAAAATGTATGATAAGCAAACAATTTTATGTATTTGTATTGCAGCTTATCTATACTAATATTATAAAGAGGAAAGATTTGTATTTTTTTTTTGTGTATGTTTGTAATGAATAAACTCAAAAACTACTGTGCCGATGTCAAAAACTCAAAAATGTTATTATAATATTCATGACTTTTTTATAGATTCAAAATTTGAAAAATTGCTCGACATTGATTTTAAGATGTAACGACGCGACCAAGAACTTATACTTGTATGCCGTGACGCTTTAGGCATGTTTGTTTCTAACAGTGATTTGTAAAACCTTACTGTACAACATGTTTACAAGTAATAAACGAATTTGAATTAAAATTCTTTCACCATTATAAAGCTACATTCACCCTGAGTGACATAGGCTATGTAATGTACCACGGACGAAGCCTGGATGGGCTGCTAGTTAAACTATTTTAGTTAGTTTTTTTTTTAAAACGGGGGAGTTTTTCTGTTTCTCCCAATGGTTGGCTGGTAGAGAATGCTTTTAGCATTAAGTCCGCCAATTGTATAAGTATTTTGTACTTATGGAACAATAAAGTTTTATTGAATAAATGCTGCTTCTCTTCCCGCGCAAGCCGTAATAGTCGTCTGAGGGAATCGCCGAATGGGGAAATCATGACATAGACGATGCGGCTAGCAACCCATCACTATTGATTTCCTGTTTCAACTACCATTATGCTAAACGTGGCCTAAGGTCTTATGGCTCTAGGCTCTGTCTACCCCGCATGGGATAAAGACGTGATTATATGTATGTATGTATGTAAATATATAAATAAAGAAACGAAAAAGAATATAATGAAATTAGCAATACGGGAAAAAGGTAGACATTATTATTCGTTTGTTACAGAAATTAAACTGACCGCCTCGATATACCTTCTGGCCGCCAATCGCCTGGTTGTAGGCCGTGAGGATGGATCTATAGTAATTGTGAATGCAACGCATACTGTGCAACTGCAGTTATTGCATGGGTCACATCAGCAGCTTGACGGTAAAGTGTTACCCAGATATCACCCTAATATTACCCTAATATCACCCTAATATTACTCTAATATAACCCTAATATTACCCTAATATCACCCTAATATAATCCTAATATCAATTGATTATCATCTTGGAACCACGCACCGGCAAGCGCAGCATCGGACACCCACTGACCAGATAGTCAGATGAAGGTCGCAGGCAAGCGCTGGATGCAGGCCGCGACAACCGGCCATTATGTAAATCTTTGGGGGAGGCCTTTGTCCAGAAGTGGCTAGCCTGCGGCTGAAATGAAGATGATGATCACCCTGGATTCACCCTAATATCACCCTAGTATTACTCTAGTGTCACTTTAGAATCACCCTAGTATTTTCATCACATTGGCACCTTAGTATCACCCTAGTATCATTCTTGTACCAGTTGTAATACCCTAGTAGCATCCAAATTAAAAATTTAATACACTGTTCAATACATATAAAACAAAAATCAAAAAAATGTGTTCTAATTTTGAGGATTTTAGCGACTCAAAACACGGTTTTAATTTTATAATAAACAATATACGGACCCTAGCGACAAAAAAGTATAATCAATACGTATAATAAGACACTAAAATGCGAGTGTCTGTACATTTAATATTTTTCAAAAAAACTGATTGAGTGCGATTAAAAAAGAGTAACAGAAACCAAAAAGACAGTTTTTGGAATTTTTGTCTGTCTGTATGTATGTATGTCTGTCTGGTACGTTATAACTTCGAAAATACTCAACGGATTTAAACGCGGTTTTTACAGTTGGATTACATATAATTAGGAGCGTTGTCAAAACTTTGTTTCGTCAAAATCGGTTAAGGGAAAAAGAAGTTATGGTCGATTGAAAATTTACTTCAAACACTGCTTTAAAACTTTTAAGGCGTCAATTTGCACAAAACCATTTGAAATTTCGGCAGTAACAAGCAAAGTATGTTGGCCTATCGGTAGAGGTCGCGGATCATTTTTTTAAGTAGAGGGTTCGAATCCTGCTAGACATCACTTCTTTTGTTTTTACCCTTTTTTTGTTTTGTATTAATTTTTTAGAAGTATTTTTTTTTAATATTTTAGTAAAGAAATGTTTCTAGAAAGTAGCTGGATCGAATCCTGCCACAAACAATAATAGGCTAGTTGACAAAATTTCAATAACTGCTTAATATTTTAGCTTATTAGGCATTTTATCGAAAAAAAAGGTTTATTTATTTTTAATCGAGCGTTTACAATATAAATTTCGCGTTTTAAAAAACCATTTTTCAATTTGGTTCCAAAACGCACAAGACTGTCATGGCGTCTTGAATGACGTCACGCCGTGCGAAACAAACCAAAGAGCGATCGTGTCTTCGTACATTATAGCTAGTTTTAATCGTTTAAAAATAAATTTCTCATATTATAAGTACTGTATAGTGCCCCAGTGTGATAGCACGACTATAAAAACGCCAAACAAGTTATTTATATATGTTCCAAACAATGGAGAAATACGGAAAAAGTGGCTAAAACTTGCAAGAAGAGATGATGCTCATACTTTTGAGATCATACTTTATGCTAAGAGATCCCTTCCTGGGATGAGTCCGTCATTGTCTTCTGATTTTAATAATGTTCTATTTATTATGTATTTTAAAGCAATAAAGATAAACAAACAAACAAACTTTATCAACAGGTTCAAGAATGTATTTTTGTGAAGATCATTTTGATTAAGTATTTCACACAATACAATCTATTACTTAATTCGAGCAAACTAGATGTGTTTTGTAGAATCCCTATTTAATAAATACATGAGTTCAGGTTAAGTTGTTTCACTTTTAGGAGTGAACGTTTCATTTTAGTTTTCTAATTAATGTTACAAACATACTCTTTTTATTATTCTAGTTGCCAAATGATATGACTAATTATATGGAGTATCATATGAAGGGAACAGTAAAATAGTAAACAGTATCTTGCAAAATGTACGTCACAACATTAAGTTCTTGTGTACCGAACTGAAATATCACATAGCATTTAAGCTTATAATAAATATTTTATACTTACAAGGAAGTTTTAACATTGCGAAATTCAGATGAGCAAAAGTTACTGTTCGACGCGAAAAAATTTCCAAGCATAACGGCATCGATTCTGGGCAAATTATTACTGTCTGCTTTGCTGAATCCAGATTCCATGGTTAATTCTTTCAAATTATAATTAGCAAAAACTGTATCAACTTGATATTAGTTGTTAAAAACCAAAATTTTATCAAGAACCGGTAGTGATACTCGAAACGTCAAAGACAAGATTGGAGTTTCGCACGGCGTGACGTAACGCTTTCTGATTGGTGTTCACTGTCACGTGACTAAAGGTTTCATTTTACGAAATTTATTTTTAAAAAATATTATTAATCTTTAACGCTTTTAATAATTAAAATTGTTTGTTATTTTCTCCATAATATAATTAATCATTATAAACCCCTATCCATTATATTTATTCTTAATGGAAACAAGCCTATTTTCTGTTTTCGTTTTTTATTTGTTTTCTAGAATTATTTTCTTACTTAGAGAAAGCTCTTAGCGTTAATTCCGTTAATATAAAAGTATTTTGTACTTATCTATCTATACATATAATAAGACAGTAAAAATCGAGTGTCTGTACATTAAATATTTTTCTAAAAAACCTCTACGGGGCAATTAAAGAAGAGTAATAAAAACCAAAAAAAAACAATTGTTGCAATTTTTGTCTGTCTGTCTTTCTGTCTGTGTGGTGCGTTATAATTTCAAAACTACTCAACAGATTTGAACGCTGTTTTCACAGGTGAATTACATATAATTAGGAGCGTTGTAAAATCTTTGTTTCATCAAAATCGGTTAAGGGAAATAGAAGTTATGGTCATTTAAAGTTTACTACAAGCACTGCTTCAAAACTTTTAAACAGTTGAATGCGATTTACATAAACGTATTTAATTTAGATAGAATTTCTACTTATATCAATAAAGACAAAAACACACTGCAGTCTCTATTAAATTTTAATAAAATAACACATTGAATGTTTGTGGGCGTATGATTTAGTTACATAAAATATCAATAGATGGCGCTAACTTTATTTTAATAGCAGATTGAAATTTTTTCTTACGGCAACAATTAATTCCAATTATTTAAAAAAAAAAATTTGGTTGTTGATTTAGTACTATTGGTTGGTTTGTTTATCGGTCGTTTGTTGTGTTGTATTGTAAGCTATTTGAATTGATTGGTTGGTTTGGTTTGGCTTTGGTTTAAAAAATAATCAAATCAGTGTTTGACGGAACATACGGTCGTGTCGTAAGGACTAATTTATCTGACTTATCACTATTTATTGAGATTTTCTCCACTTTTCACGCCCACTAAAACTTTGGGAGTGGATTTTAGGTCCTAATGACTCTGTTATAGGCTGCGTCTACTCTTTTAGAGACAAAGATTGATAGTATGAATGTTAAGGGCTCCTTCTTCTGAAGGTCCGTTGTCCGTAAGCCGCGTAGTCGCGGCGCTCACTCATTTTGTAGGCATTTAGACATCATATTTGGGAAAATAACACTACAAAATCTACTTCAGCGATTTTCACTATATAAATACTTTATCTAAAGGCTGGTATAAAAAGCAGGACAATAAGTTTATTATTTTAGGCATAGTATTGAAAATAAACTTCCAAATGAGGCAACTTAGATTTTTCTATCGAGCGAATTTTGTCTGATATTGTTACTGTTACTGTAAGCGAATTTCACTCTGCTAGATCTTCAACTAAAAACATATATTTTTTTTAGAATTTTACGACTGTTTAATACTGATTCCTATTGATTTTAAAAACGGTATTTGAGAAAGAAGTGGCCCTAATATTTAATGATATCGTAGCAATGTAATGGCTTTATAAAATTGGCACGGGAAAAGGATACAATAGAATTAACTATAGGTCTGGATAGTTGTAGTTTCCACAGGTTACGCGAAATGCGACCTACACGCGGGCGGAGCCGCGGGCAACAGCTAGTAGAATATAAAATAAAGGTATTTTTTATACAATTTAATAAACAGACATAATGCCCATCTGATGGTAAGTCGTCACCGTAGCCCATGACCGGCAATTTCGTTATTGTACTTAAACTTTTTTTTCTTCTTTAGATTGGCCCCCTCATCAATTACTTCTCGGCCACAACGGCAGGGTAAACTGCCTTCTCTACCCACATCATGTTCATCAGAGGTAAGCAAATTTGTATCTTTTCTGAAATATCGACACGAAAGGGACGAAACATTTTTGTCTTGTCGACAGCGGGTTTTATACTCAAACTCTAATATGATTCAATAATAATCAATTGTTATTTACTTTTTTAGTAAACATGTGAAATTAAGGATGGTACAAAAGTATTAAATTAACTAATATTATAAATACGAAAGTGTTTGTTACGCTTTCACGACCTATCTACTTCCTGAAATTTTGCATACACATATATAGAAGTATTGAGAAAGACATAGGATATCTTTCATCCCGGGAAAGAGCACTGTTTCCGTGGGAAACTCACGCGGGCGAAAGCTAGTAGTACATTATATGTTTGGCCTATCTAGCGTACAAAAATGTAGTCAGCGGTGTAACACGTTATCTCATTTGATTGAAGATAGTACTATTAACATGCAAAAATTAAATTAACTAAGAATAATGTATGTGTACATCCAACTAATATTATTACTAAGTAGATATTTATATGTATGTTTTGTTTCTTTATTGAACGTATGTATATATTTATATAGTATGATATTTGTTTAGGTTTATTTATTTACTAGCTGTTGCCCGCGGCTCCGCCCGCGTGTAGGTCGCTTTTCGCTTAACCTGTGGAAACTACAACTATCCAGACCTATAGTTAAATCTATAGTATTCCCGTGCCAATTTTATAAAGCCATTACATTGCTACGATATCAAACTGAAAATATTAACATTCATACTATCACATCTTTGTCTCTAAAAGAGTAGACGCAGCCTATTACAGGGTCATTTGGACCTAAAAGCCACTCCTAAAGTTATAGTGGGCGTGAAAAGTGGAGAAAATCTCAATAAAAAGTGATAAGTTAGTTAAATTAAACCTTACGACACGACCGTATGTTCCGTTAAATAATAACTGAACTGACTTGCCGATTTGATTATTTTTTTAAACCAAAGCCAAACCAAACCAACCTATCAATTCAAATAGTTTACAATACAACACGACCGATAAACAAACCAACCAATAGAACTAAATCAACAATCAAATTTTTTTTTTGATAATTCAAATTAATTGCCGTAAGGAAAATTTTCAATCTGCTATACCATATGCGAAAAAATAATTAAAATAAAGTCAGCGCCATCTACTCATATTTATGTAACTAAATTATACGCCCACACACATTCAATGTGTTATTTTATTAAAATTTAATAGAGACTGCAGTGTGTTTTTTTCTCTTTATTGATATCGATAAAACGAAGTAGAAATTCTAGCTTTATCTAAATTAAATACGTTTATGTAAACCGCATTCAACTCTGTTTAAAAGTTTTGAAGCAGTGCTAGAAGTAGACTTCAACTGACCATAACTTCTTTTTCCCTAAACCGATTTTGACGAAACAAAGTTTTGACAACGCTCCTAATTATATGTAATCCACCTGTGAAAACCGCGTTCAAATCTGTTGAGTTGTTTTGAAGTTATAACGTACCAGAGAGACAAAAATTCCAAAAAATGATTTTTTTTCTCTTATATTCTAGAAAACAAATAAAAATCGAAAACAGAAAATTATTGTTTGTGGCAGGATTCGATCCAGCTATTTCTTGAAACATTTCTTTACTAAAATATTAAAAGCAAAAATATAGAATTCTAAAAAACTAATAAAAAACGAAAAAAAGTAAGTAAAAAAAAGTCATGTTTAGCAGGATTAGAACCCTCTAATCAAAAAAATAATCCGCGACCTCTACCGATAGGCCAACATGCGTGGTTAGTAATTGGCGAAATTTCAAATGGAATTTGTCTTTAGGTACGCAAATTCACCCCTTTTTTGGATGTAAGAGTTGGAATTGTGAACAACCCTTTCTTATGTGGGCAGTATATAAGACAATATATAAGACACTAACCAAATTTCACGTTTATGGCTTTTATAGTTTCGGTTTTGTGATGATAAATTAGTTAACCTCCCCCTTTTTACCCCTTTAGAGGTTGAATTTCAAAAAACGCTGAAATACGCCATTAGTTATTTTTGTTGAGAAGCATTCTTGCCAAGTTTCAAGTACATCAGTGAAGATTTTAATTTTTATTACAAATTATTTATTTATTTTTCATACAAACTTTTCCTTCAATTGTAACCCTTTTAGGGGTCTAATTTTGAAAAATCCTTTCTTATCTGAGCACTACGTATTAATATAAAACTTCGGTCCAAATTTCAAGTTTATAGCTTTTATGGTTTAGGCTGGGCGTTGATTTATCAATTGCCCTTGTTCTTTTATAGAAATAGAAATTATATTAATCTACTAACTAATTAGAAATGAATACAAATATACTTAAAGACCTACAATTTATTTGAGAAACCTTACAATATATTTAAAATATGCAACTAACTTATGGAAAATAACACAAAGATTTACCTATTTTCTAACTACTATTCGAAATCCGGATTCCGGAATCCGGAAAAATACTTTTCAAACTTAAATTAAACGAATCAATGAGTAGTCCAAAACGCAGACATTAAACTACATACATAAATTATAATGCCGCAATTACCACTCCATACTCCAAACAATTTCAATTTAATTTTATTATTTTATATTTAGCAGGTACCAAATCGTCTAAACACACAATCAAATCGTTAGAAAAGCAAAAAATAAAATGATTTATTTATTATGAATTTTGAAATTTCAATTACTACACATGATGATTAAATGTGAACGACAAACCATATCGACTTTTAAAATGTATGGTGGCGCCATCTATTGACACATTACTGAACTCATAATATTAACAAATAAATAAAACCTTTGCACTCTATCTTCTATTATGTATTGTATCCTATTACAATATGTTGTGTACATACAATACAATTCAATACAAAATATTATACCAAAAGACATTTTCAATTTTAATTCCATGTATCTCACTTCAAAAATGACAAAGTTTCATACAAACTGGCAACCCCTATTTTACCCCTATCGGGATGTAATTTTCAAAATCAGATTGATGCATTATTATTTTTTACCAATTACAAATTCAAATTAAAAATTTCATGTGTCTCACTTCAATAATGACAAAGTTTCATACAAAATGGCAACCCCTATTTCACCCCTTTAGGGATGTTATTTTCAAAATCTGATTAGTGCATTATTATTTTTTACCAGCTACAAATGTAAATTAATAATTTCATGTATCTCACTTCAAAAATGACAAAGTTTCATACAAACTGGCAACCCCTATTTCACCCCTATAGGGATGTAATTTTCAAAATCAGATTGATGCATTATTATTTTTTACCAATTACAAATTCAAATTAAAAATTTCATGTGTCTCACTTCAATAATGACAAAGTTTCATACAAAATGGCAACCCCTATTTCACCCCATTAGGGAAGTAATTTTCAAAATCTGATCGGCGCATTATTATTTTTTACCAACTTTAAATGTAAATTAAAAATTTCATGTATCTCACTTCAAAAATGACGAAGTTTCATACAAACTGGCAACCCCTTTTTCACCCCTTTAGGGATAAAATTCCCAAAAATCCTTTCTTAGTGGACGTCTCTTAGTCAGAATCTACCTTCCTGCCAAATTTCATCTTCATCGGCTCAGCAGTTTTGGAGATTTCGTGATGAGTGAGTGAGTGTTTTTCGCTTTTATATATATAGATACACTAGCTGTTCCCCGCGGCTCCGCCCCGCGTGGTACTCGGTTATATCGCGCCCAAAAGTAGCCTATGTTTGACCTCAGGTCGTTAACAATATCCTTACCAAATTTCATCACAATTGGTCCAGCAGTTTAGCCGTGAAGAGGTGACAGACAGATAGACAGACAGACAGACAGACAGACTTTCGCATTTATAATATTACTAGCTGTTGCCCGCGGCTCCGCTCGCGTGTAGGTCGCTTTTCACGTAACCTGTGGAAACTACAACTATCCAGACCTATAGTTAAATCTATAGTATCCTATTCCCATGCCAACTTTATAAAGCCATTACATTGCTACGATATCAAACTGAAAATATTAACATTCATACTATCACATCTTTCTCTTTAAAAGAGTAGACGCAGCCTATTACAGGGTCATTTGGACCTAAAAGCCACTCCTAAATTTATAGTGGGCGTGAAAAGTGGAGAAAATCTTAATAAAAAGTGATAAGTTAGTTAAATTCAACCTTACGACACGACCGTATGTTCCAATCAAAACCAAAGCCAAACCAAACCAACCAATCAATTCAAATAGCTTACAATACAACACGACCGATAAACAAACCAACCAATATAACTTAATCAACAACCAATTTTTTTTTAATTAATTCATTTTAATTGCCGTAAGGAAAATTTTCAATCTGCTATACCATTATGCGAAAAAATAATTAAAATAAAGTCAGCACCATCTATTGATATTTTATGTAACTAAATTATACGCCAACACACATTCAATCTGTTATTTTATTAAAATTTAATAGAGACTGGAGTGTGTTTTTTTCTTATTGATATCGATAAAACAAAGAAGAAATTCTAGCCTTATCTAAATTAAATACGTTTATGTAAACCGCATTTAACTCTGTTTAAATGTTTTGAAGCAGTGCTAGAAGTAAACTTTAACTGACCATAACTTCTTTTTCCCTTAACCGATTTTGACGAAACAAAGTTTTGACAATGCTCCTAATTATATGTAATCCACCGGTAAAAACCGCGTTCAAATCTGTTGAGTAGTTTTGAAGTTATAACGTACCAGAGGGACAAAAATTCCACAAATTGTTTTTTTTTGTTTCTGTTACTCTTCTTTAATCGCTCCGTATCAAAATATTTAATGTATAGACACTCGATTTTTACTGTTCTATTATTTGTATAGATAGATAAGTACAAAATACTGATATATTAACGGACTTAACGCTAAGAGCATTCTTGATTAATCTTCTTCTTAAATGTCGTCAATGACAAACTATTAGATTTGATTTGATTGGGGTTGCGATATCGTTTATCCGGAAATAAATTTGCAAATGAATTTATTTGTTCCTTTTCAAAATTAAAATAATAGTAAGAAAATAATTCTAGAAAACAAATAAAAAATGAAAACAGAAAATTATTGTTTGTGGCAAGATTCGATCCAGCTACTTCTAGCTATTTCTTGAAACATTTCTTTACTAAAATATCAAAAGTAAAAAAAAAAATGAATTCTAAAAAAATAATACAAAACGAAAAAAAAGTAAGTAAAAAAAAGTCATGTTTAGCAGAATTAGAACCCTCTACTCAAAAAAATAATCCGCGACCTCTACCGATAGGCCAACATGCGTTGTTAGTAATTGGCGAAATTTCAAATGGAATTTATCTATAGGTACGCTAATTCACCCCTTTTTTGTTAAAACTGTAAAAAATAAAATTGTTGGAATTGTGAACAACCCTTTCTTATGTGGGCAGTATATAGTATAATAATGAAGACACTAACCAAATTTCACGTTTATGGCTTTTATAGTTTCGGTTTTGTGATGATAAATTAGATAACCTCCCCCTTTTTACCCCTTTAGAGGTTGAATTTTAAAAAACGCTGAAATACGCTATTAGTTGTTTTTGTTGAGAAGCATTCTTGCCAAGTTTCAAGTACATCAGTGAAGACTTTAATTTTTTTTCATACAAACTTTGCCCTCAATTTAAACCCTTTTAGCGGTCTAATTTTAAAAAATCCTTTCTTAACTGAACACTCTACGTATTAACATAAAATTTCGGTCCAAATTTCAAGTTTATAGCTTTTATGGTTTAGGCTGGGCGTTGATTTATCAATTGCCCTTGTTCTTATATATAGAAGAAATTATATTAAGCTACTTACTACCTAATTAGAAATAAATACAAATATCAGTACTTAAAGACCTACAATTTATTTGAGAAACCTTACAATATATTTAAGATATGCAACTAACTTATGGAAAATAACACAAAGATTTACCTATTTTCAAACTACTATTCGAACTCCGGAGTCCGAAAAATTACTTTTCAAACTTAAATTAAACGAATCAATGAGTAGCCTAAAACGCAGACATTAAACTATACATACAATATAATGCCGCAATTACCACTCTATACTCCAATTAATTCCAATTTAATTTTATTATTTTATATTTAACAGGTACCAAATCGTCTTAACACACAATCAAATCGTTAGAAAAGCAAAAAAAAATGTTTTATTTATTTGAAATCTCAATTGCTACACATGATGATTAAATGCGAATGACAAACCATATCGACTTTTAAAATGTATGGTGGCGCCATCTATTGACCCATTACTGAACTCATAATATTAACAAATAAATAAAACCTTTGCACTCTAACTTCTATAATTTAGTTGTGTACATACAATACAATTCAATACAATACAAAATATTATACCAAGACATTTTCAATTTTAATTCCATGTATCTCACTTCAAGAATGACAAAGTTTCATACAAACTGGCAACCCCTATTTCACCCCTATAGGGATGTAATTTTCAAAATCAGATTGATGCATTATTATTTTTTACCAATTACGAATTCAAATTAAAAATTCCATGTGTCTCACTTCATAAATGACGAAGTTTCATACAAACTGGCAACCCCTTTTTCACCCCTTTAGGAATAAAATTCCCAAAAGTCCTTTCTTAGCGGACGTCTCTTAGTCACAATCTACCTTCCTGCCAAATTTCATCTCCATCGGCTCAGCAGTTTTGGAGATTTCGTGATGAGTGAGTGAGTGTTTTTCGCGTTTATATATATAGATTAAGTATGGATGGATGTATGTGTAAGTATTGTATTGTACTTCTTCCTTCTACTAGTTACTATATTATAAGCATCCTCTCTGTCACTCACTGGTTGACGGTAAGAGATCTCTTTTTGGGATAAGTCCGCCATTGTACTTTTGTTTTATTATCTATGCTTTTGTATTCACTTGTGTTATAGTACAATAAAGTTATAACAAACAAACATTATTAATGCGAAAGTGAGTTCGTTATTTGTTTGTTTGTTTGTTTGTTTGTTTGTTTGTTTGTTTGTTTGTTTGTTTGTTTGTTTGTTTGTTTGTTTGTTTGTTTGTTTGTTTGTTTGTTTGTTTGTTTGTTTGTTTGTTTGTTTGTTTGTTTGTTTGTTTGTTTGTTTGTTTGTTTGTTTGTTTGTTTGTTTGTTTGTTTGTTTGTTTGTTTGTTTGTTTGTTTGTTTGTTTGTTTGTTTGTTTGTTTGTTTGTTTGTTTGTGTGTTTGTTTGTTTCGCTTTCATGTCCTATCTACTGAACCGATCTTCCTGAAATTTTGCATACATATTGAAGTGTTGAGAAGGACATAGGGTACCTTTCATCCTGGGAAAAGCACTGTTCCCGAGGGAAATTCATGCGGGCGAAAGCTAGTAAATCAATAAAACACATTTCATTTTTTTAGATACGACAAAGCACATTTGGTGTCAGGCGGGATCGACTTCGCAGTGTGTTTGTGGGATCTGTTCAGCGGCGCGTTACTGCACAGATTCTGTGTGCACGCTGGGGAGATAACACAGCTGATTGTACCGCCGAGCAATTGTAGTGTAAGTGGTTTAAAACACTATAACTAACGGTAATTAACGTTATCGTTGAAATGTGGCAATGAAATTTATTGAAGGTAACGATTGTTCTATATGCAAGGCTGGGGAGATAACACAGCTGATTGTACCGCCGAGCAATTGTAGTGTAAGTGGTCTAAAACACTATCATCAACATCTCGTGTAGGTGACACGATCAATCGACCATGCACACCCTGGTGTCAGAGTTCATCGGAACCGCCTCTGTAACTGTAGTGTAAGTGGTTTAAAACACTATCCTCCTTTAGTCGTTAGCTCACTCCTGAATTTTGTAATATTATTCAATTTGACATTATTGTAATTTTAATTTAATTTGACAATTCTTACTGTCTGTTGCATGTCAGAAATGGCTAATGTGTGATACCGAAATTTTATATATTCCACCTATTGTACCACATTTAAAGCAATAAAGTTATTCATTCATTCAGCGTCGTGATGTGCCCGACCTATCTTCTTTACAACTTTCTTTACTTATAAAGATCTTTTGCCACGTGGATTAAGTTGAAAATCTGGATGTTGAGCTGCTGACACTATAAATAGCGGTAATTATTATTTCGTTTATTAGTTTTATATTAAGACTGGTATCGTTAATATTGCTAGCATTAAAGATTTAGATGACCTCCGTGGCGTAATGGTTAACATGCCTGACCGCTACTCAGGAGGTCCCGGGTTCGATCCCCGGTCAGGTCAAGATGAAGAATGATCTTTTTCTGATGGACCTGGGTCTTGGATGTTTATCTATGTATGTATTTGTTATAAAATATATTATCGTTGAGTGAGTATCCCATAACACAAGTCTCGAACTTACTTTGGGGCGAACTCAATCTGTGTGATTTGTCCCTATATATTTATTTATTTATTAAAATGTGGTAACAATTTTTTTTAAGGTAACGATTGTTTTGTATGCAGGTAACGTTACCCGAGTTAATAATACCTTGTCAAGACAACGGTGATTCAGCCCATCGGATAAAGCCCCCCGATGGGCTTAATTCACCATTTGGCTATAAGTTTATAAGAAATGAATTCTTTTGCACACCAATAAATTAATAATAATATTTTTTTTTTGTTAACATATCGGAAATTAATATAATAGAACATACATATTTGGCCTTTATTTGGCATATAAAAATAACAGTTATCACCCTATTTGATGATATTATTAGATACTGATTCAAACATTTTGTTACAGCCCAGGATCCAGAAGTGCATTTGTTCGGTTGCTTCAGACCATACCGTAACATTGCTCAGTGAGTATGGATTACTAGTGACTTGTTTTTAACCTTTTTTCTCAATTTTATTATTGCTCTACATTTGAAATTAAATATTATTCATCATAACTTTCCAACTAATATGATGAATGCGAAAGTGAGTTTGTTTGTTGGTTGTATTGAATCAATCTTCCTGAAATTTCGCTTACACCTAGTTATCAGTATTGAAAAGTATTTAAAGTAGCTTTCATCCCGGGAAAAAGCACTGTTTACAAGGGAAATTCACGCGGGCGAATTATTATAATGATATAATTACAGAATAAGACACAATTTTAGCTTTGGATATTTTATTTAAAATTCTATAGCACTATTTATTAATTTGATGATCAAGTGGTCGTTAAAAAAACCACGCCAGATGTTTCGAAAAACTCTACAGAATGTAAGACACCTAGCTGTGCAGGGTAATTAACCTCAAATATAATATTATATATAAACCTAAATGAATGAATATATTGTACTATTTACAAATTGAATATTTATATACTATCACTTTTGTAAGAAATAAGACACGCCGTAACATAAACCAAGGTAGCTAACTATTATTCCTTACTTGCTGTTGCCCGCGGCTCCGCCCGCATGCGCCTCGGTTATATCGCGCCCGAAAGTAGGCTATGTTTGACTCCTAGTGCATAACTATGTCCATACCAAATTTCATTACAATCGGTCCAGCAGTTTAGCTGTGAAGAGGTGACAGACAGACTTTCGCATTTATAATATTAGTATGGAAGTACTATAATAGTAGTATGGATTACTGCAAATTGCTTTAAATCTGTGTTATTAATTGATTTAATATTTTTTGTCTCAGGTCTGTCGGAGCGCAAATGCGTGACGTTAGCTTCCCGCCATTTGTTCCCCGTAGTGAGCATAAAATGGCGGGTAGCTGACGATTTCATGGTGGTAGCTTGCAGCGACGGCACTGTTCACGTTTGGCAGATGGAGACTGGCCATTTGGATAGAGTGCTGCATGGTATGTGTCTCCATTATCATCCTAGTATCACCCTAGTATAGCCTTTATATTACCCTAATATAACCTTAGTATAACGCTAGTATATCCCTAGTTTAACGCTAGTACCACCCTAGTATAACTAGTATCACCCTAGTACAACCCTAGTATCACCCTAGTATTACCTTAGCATCACCCTAGTATCACCCTAACATTACCCTACTTTCACCCTAATGTTACCCTAGCATCACCCTAACATCACCCTAACATTGTGGGCGACTTTGTAGATATTGTTGTGGCGCTAGTGTCGCCACAGGACTCCCTTCCAAGACCGATCACCCTAATATCACCCTTATATCACCCTAACATCACCCTAGTATTACCTTAATATCGACTTAAAAAAGGATTTGATTTCGATAAATTGCAAATTAATGACGTTCTTAATGTTCTCTCTAACAGGTATGATAGCGGAAGAAGTTCTAGCGGCCTGCGACGAAGCATTAGCTGATGATTTGGGCGGTTCGCTGTCTCACGGCTCGAGCGATCTACAAGGCTTGGCCAACCCTGCAGTGCATTTCTTTAGGTATGTTTTAGAAGTTTCTAATTGTAATTATCCGAACATGTTTCACGGGTTAATTAATATATAGTCTAGCTGTGTCTTGTTATATACTTTTCTTGCTCTTTATTTAAAAAAATATGTCAATAGAGTCTTCGCTGGCCGAGGCCAACAATTAAATTAAAAAAGATACATTGTCGGCCGCTAGATTAGATTTTTTTTTTTGGTAGGCTAACCAGAGTGAAAAAACTAAAAACCTAATGTATGAAAACGTGTACATCAAAAACCTTAATGTAAACGATAATGGAAATTGTTGGACAGTTTTGTTAAGTTGGTACTAACCATTAGTTCTTTTATTGTTTAAAAATATGTATAAGTTGGCGGTTTTATTTCAAAAATTTGAAATAAGACCGCTAACTTGTCGTTGAACTCGGCTCCGCCTCATCCTTTTAAAAATAAAAGAAAGTGAAAGAATAAAATAAAAAATAATAGAATAAAATAGAGTTAAATTTCAAGTAAAAGCACTTGGCGAGCAATATAACTCGGCCGTAAATCGCACCATTTCCGGCCTCGGCAGTGATGCACTATAACACATATACCAGGGGTCTACGCCATCGCAATCTGACCGCAATGCGAGCGGCGACCCAGCGCGGGCTGGCCGCGCTGCAGTCGACAGGCGGCGCCGGCGGGGCGGGCCCGCTGGCCGAGCCGGCGCGGCCGAGGCGGGCCATGCTCACGGTACAGGGGTTCCGGTCCAACCCAGCAGGTATGTTGGGCTAGACCGCGATTAGACAGTGTTTAGCCGGTCTAGACACTAGTTAGACTAAGAAGACCGGCTAGACACTCTCTAGATAAATATTAGACCGGCTAGATACTGTCTAGGTACGGTTTAGACAGGCTAGACAATGTCGGGGCAATAAGACCGTCTAGGCACTGTCTAGACAACTATTAGACCGACTAGGCACTGTCTAGACAACTATTAGACCGACTAGGCACTGTCTAGACAACTATTAGACCGACTAGGCACTGTCTAGACAACTACTAGACCGGCTAGACTCTATCTGGACAATTACTAGATTGGCTAGAAATTTTCTAGACCGTAGACCGTCTAAGTAATTAATAGACGGGCTTGACTCTGTCGAACCACTATCTAGCTCGGGTAGACATTGTTTGGACATTGGCATTCCTGTATAGGCCTCTTTGACTCGAAATGAAGAAAATGAAAGTATTTTAGACAGACTAGACACTGTCAAACAACAGTTACAAGTTAGTACTATTATATATATAATGATACTAAGGTGATGCTAGGGTAATCAATAATCATTTATTTTTTGTAAACATGTGAAAATAAGGATGGTACATAATAAGGGTGATACTAAGGTGATGCTAGGGTGATACTAAGGTGATACCTGGGTGACGATAAGGTGATACTGAGTTAATTAGAATAAACTAGAATGAAATTAATCGCAGCCCGTATTTGTTAGGTCTTATATGATTTTCCTTGTCTATAGATCCAGAAAGCCACATCCTGTTCTTCGACATCGAAGGTCTGATCGTGGAACTCCTCAGTGAGGAGTACTCCGCTATGAGCCCCGCTAGTTTAGAGGTACCGAAACATTATTTATACATACTAATATTATAAATGTGAAAGTCTGTCTGTCTGTCACCTCTTCACGGCTAAACTACTAGACCGATTGTGATGAAATTTGGTAGGGATGTAGTTAACGACCTGAGGTCAAACATAGGCTACTTTTGGGCGCGATATAACCGAGTCCCACGCGGGGCGGAGCCGCGGGGAACAGCTAGTACATATATAATTATACTAGCTATTGCCCGCGGCTCCGCCCGCGTGTGGGTCGCTTTTCGCGTAACCTGTGGAAACTACAACTATCCAGACCTATAGTTAAATCTATAGTATCCTATTCCCGTGCCAATTTTATAAAGCCATTACATTGCTACGATATCAAACTGAAAATATTAACATTCATACTATCACATCTTTGTCTCTAAAAGAGTAGACGCAGCCTATTACAGGGTCATTTGGACCTAAAAGCCACTCCTAGTTATAGTGGGCGTTAAAAGTGGAGAAAATCTCAATAAAAAGTGATAAGTTAGTTAAATTAATCCTTACGACACGACCGTATGTTCCGTCAAACAATAACTGAACTGACTTGCCGATTTGATTATTTTTTAAACCAAAGCCAAACCAAACCAACCAATCAATTCAAATAGCTTACAATACAACACGACCGATAAACAAACCAACCAATACTTAGAACTAAATCAACAACCATATTTTTTTTAAATAATTCAAATTGATTGGAAAATTTTCAATCTGCTATACCATATGCGAAAAAATAATTAAAATAAAGTCAGCGCCATCTATTGATATTTTATGTAACTAAATTATACGCCCACAGTGCCCACACACATTCAATGTGTTATTTTATTAAAATTTAATAGAGACTGCAGTGTGTTTTTCCTTTATTGATATCGATAAAACGAAGTAGAAATTCTAGCTTTTTCTAAATTAAATACGTTTATGTAAACCGCATTCAACTCTGTTTAAAAGTTTAGAAGCAGTGCTAGAAGTAAATTTCAACTGACCATAACTTCTTTTTCCCTTAACCGATTTTGACGAAACAAAGTTTTGACAACGCTCATAATTAATATATGTAATCCACCTGTGAAAACCGCGTTCAAATCTGTTGAGTAGTTTTGAAGTTATAACGTACCAGAGAGACAAAAATTCCAAAAATAGTTTTTTTTTTGTTTCTGTTACTCTTCTTTAATCGCTCCGTATCAGTTTTTTACAAAGATTAATTAAATATAAAAAATTAATAAAAATAAATTTAATGTATAGACACTCGATTTTTACTGTCCTATTATTTGTATAGATAGATAAGTACAAAATACTGATATATTAACGGACTTAACGCTAAGAGCGTTCTCTACCAGTCAACCATTTGATTAATCTTCTTTAATGTCGTCAATGACAAACTATTAGATTTGTTTTGATTAGGGTTGCGATATCGTTTATCCGGAAATAAATTTGCAAATGAATTTATTCGTTCCTTTTCAAAATTAAAATAAAAGTAAGAAAATAATTCTAGAAAACAAATAAAAAACGAAAACAGAAAATTATTGTTTGTGGCAGGATTCGATCCAGCTACTTCCAGCTATTTCTTGAAACATTTCTTTACTAAAATATTAAAAGCAAAAATATAGAATTCTAAAAAACTAATACAAAACGAAAAAAAAGTAAGTAAAAAAAGTCATGTTTAGCAGGATTAGAAGCCTCTACTCAAAAAAATAATCCGCAACCTCTACCGATAGGCCAACATGCGTTGTTAGTAATTGGCGAAATTTCAAAAGGAATTTGTCTATAGGTACGCAAATTCACCCCTTTTTTGGATGTAAGGGTCGGAATTGTGAACAACCCTTTCTTATGTGGGCAGTATATAGTATAACGAAGACACTAACCAAATTTCACGTTTATGGCTTTTATAGTTTCGGTTTTGTGGTGATAAATTAATCTCCCCCTTTTTACCCCTTTGGAGGTTGAATTTCAAAAAACGCTGTAACACGCCATTCGTTATTTTTGTTGAGAAGCATTCTTGCCAAGTTTCAAGTACATCAGTGAAGATTTCAATTTTTTTTCATACAAACTTTGCCCTCAATTTTAACCCTTTTAGAGGTCTATTTTTGAAAAATTCTTTCTTATCTGAGCAATACGTATTAACATAAAACTTTGGTCCAAATTTCAAGATTATAGCTTTTATGGTTAGAGCTGAGCGTTGATTTATCAATTGCCTTTGTTCTTTAATATATATAAAAAAAAATTATATTAATCTACTAATTAATTAGAAATGAATACTAATATACTTAAAGACCTACAATTTATTTGAAAAACCTTACATTACATTTAAGATATGCAACTAACTTATGGAAAATAACACAAAGATTTACCTATTTTCAAACTACTATTCGAAATCCGGAATCCGGAATCCGGAAAAATACTTTTCAAACTTAAATTAAACGAATCAATAAGTAGCCCCAAACGCAGACATTAAACTATACATACAATATAATGCCGCAATTACCACTCCATACTCCAATCAATTCCAATTTAATGTTATTATTTTATATTAAGCAGGTACCAAATCGTCTAAACACAAAATCAAATCGTTAGAAAAGCAAAAAAAAATATTTTATTTATTTTGAATTCTCAATTACTACACATGATGATTAAATACGAATGACAAACCATATCGACTTTTAAAATGTATGGTGGCGCCATCTATTGACACATTACTGAACTCATAATATAAATAAATAAAACCTTTGCACTTTATCTTCTATTATGTATTGTATCCTATTACAATATGTTGTGTACATACAATACAATTCAATACAATACAATACAATAAAATACAATACAATACAAAATATTATACCAAAAGACATTTTCAATTTTAATTCCATGTTCCACTTCAAAAATGACAAAGTTTCATACAAACTGGCAACCCCTATTTCACCCCTTTAGGGATGTAATTTTCAAAATCTGATTGGTGCATTATTATTTTTTACCAACTTCAAATGTAAATTAATAATTTCATGTATCTCACTTCAAAAATGACGAAGTTTCATACAAACTGGCAACCCCTTTTTCACCCCTTTAGGGATAAAATTCCCAAAAGTCCTTTCTTAGCGGACGTCTCTTAGTCACAATCTACCTTCCTGCCAAAGTTCATCTTCATCGGCTCAGAAGTTTTGGAGATTTCGTGATGAGTGAGTGAGTGTTTTTCGCTTTTATATATATAGATAGACTAGCTGTTGCCCGCGGCTCCGCCCGCGTGGGACTCGGTTATATCGCGCCCAAAAGTAGCCTATGTTTGACCTCAGGTCGTTAACTACATCCCTACCAAATTTCATCACAATCGGTCCATCAGTTTAGCCGTGAAGAGGTGACAGACAGACAGACAGACAGACCGACAGACAGACAGACTTTCGCATTTATAATATTAGTATGGATTAGTATGGCAGTATGGATAATTAAAAATCCTTATATCAGGTGAATTTAAATCAACTGTAAATATTTTAAGGGCAGATTCAGACAGACCACTCAACTGAACAACTTTCCTAAATAAAATTATGTCGAAATACGAAAAAAAATTTTTGACCTCCCATACCATATCCCATGTATCTCACTTCAAAAATGACAAAGTTTCATACAAACTGGCAACCCCTATTTCACCCCTATAGGGATGTAATTTTCAAAATCAGATTGATGCATTATTATTTTTTACCAATTACAAATTCAAACTAAAAATTTCATGTGTCTCACTTCAATAATGACAAAGTTTCATACAAAATGGCAACCCCTATTTCACCCCTTTAGGAATGTAATTTTCAAAATCAGATTGATGCATTATTATTTTTTACCAATTACAAATTCAAACTAAAAATTTCATGTGTCTCACTTCAATAATGACAAAGTTTCATACAAAATTGCAACCCCTATTTCACCCCTTTAGGAATGATATTTTCAAAATCTGATTAGTGCATTATTATTTTTTACCAACTTCAAATGTAATTTAATAATTTCATGTATCTCACTTCAAAAATGACGAAGTTTCATACAAACTGGCAACCCCTTTTTCACCCCTTTAGGGATAAAATTCCCAAAAGTCCTTTCTTAGCGGACGTCTCCTAGTCACAATCTACCTTCCTGCCAAATTTCATCTTCATCGGCTCAGCAGTTTTGGAGATTTCGTGATGAGTGAGTGAGTGTTTTTCGCTTTTATATATATATAGATATCTTTACTTCTATACTAATATTATAAAGAGAAAAGATTTGTATTTTTTTGTTCTCTTTCAACATTGGAAAGCCCGGTTGATGCGGCCTGCATCCAGCGCCTGCCTGCGACCTTCTTCAGGTCATCTGACCATCTGGTCAGTGGGTGTCCGAGCCGGTGTGTGGTACTAGATTCAACTTGAAATTTGACTAGTGATTTTATTATCATATTTAAATAAAACTAGCGACCCGCCCCGGCTTCGCATGGGCATAAAAACCTTCCTCTTGAAACACTCTATCTATTTAAAAAAACTGCATCAAAACCCGTTGCGTAGTTTTAAAGATTTAAGCATACATACTATAGGGACAGAGAAAGCGGCTTTGTTTTATACTATGTAGTTATAGTGATATAGTAATTTAAATCTTTTGTTTTGTAGGAGGCTGGTTTGGTGACGAGCGAATATATGAACCTAGCGGCATTAACTCAGTCTGCTAGTCCGGACGCGACCAAACGGATATCCGGTAAATATCTACACATTTTTCAACAATCTATATATATAAAAATGAAACCCGTTTTCCGTTGTCACAACATAGCATGAAAACGGCTTGACCGATTTGGCTGATTTTTTTTTTGTAGTTTTCTTATACTCTGTACAAGGTTCTTACGGAAAAAATATTAAGAAAGGCGGTACGAAGTTCGCCGGGTCAGCTAGTAATTTCTAAAAATTAAAAATAGTATATATACAATTAGCTGGCCATATAAATTTCTAGGTAATTTAAGGGTAACCAACCCTTATCACTTAGGGGTATGAAAAATAATTAGTAGCCGATTCTCAGACCTACTGAATATGCGTATATAATTTGGTAAAAATCAGCAAAGTCGTTTCGGAGGGGAAAGAACATTGTGACACGGGAATTTTATATACTAGTAGTTCTGTGAACAGTAGACCTCGCGAATAACCTCCGTAAAACCCCTTTTCTTTTTTTTCAAACCTCTATAGATAGGCTTTTCCCATTCTGTTAAATAAAAAATAAAATAAAATTAAATTAAACTTATCTATGACCGAAAACAAAACCACCATGATCATGACCATAGCGCATATTAAGATCTGCTTCGTAAACAACGTCACAGAAAACTTCTCCCTTTTTACCCCCATTTTCACTCCAATCAAAAAAAGCTCTCGACAAAAAATTGCAAATAAATGAAGGAACACGTGTGCCAAGTTTCATTAGGATCCGTTCAGAAATGCGACCTCTAGCCCGGAACAAACAGACAGACAGACAGACATCCGGACAAAAGCAAAATTTGCCAGTCTCGAAATGGAGACTCTCGCTCGCTTCGCTCGCTTGGTAGATTATACATATTTAAATGAAAATAAAACCATGTGGTCCTATTGCCTAAGAAAAATATTTAGTTCTTTTTCTTGCTAATAGGTGGCGCTACAAGGATTGGAAAAACTGAATTTAGACAAGATTCCGCTTGTTTATTGAGAAAAAATAGTGTGAAATAATAAAACATATTTTTTTTTAAGTATTTCGTGAAGGTGACACGGTCAATCGACCATGCACACCCTGGTGTCAGAGTTCGCCTCTCGGCCTCTGACGTGGTTCCTTTAACGACTACCAGATGGCAGCCGGGACCAACGGCTCAACGTGCCTTCCGAAGCATAGAATCATCTTTATTGTCAGACAATCAGGTGATTCAAGCCTGCAATGTCCTAACCAAACTGGAAACAACTAGACAAAGTATGCTTCTCGTGAGAATCGAACCCACGATCCCCGGGTCTACAGGCCACATAACCACTGGACCACGGAGGCAATTATTATAAACTTAATGAGGATTGTATTTACAATTTTTGGTATAATTTTCTGTCAATGCCTACCTACCGGATAGATTTCTTTGGACGTGTGAAAGACAAGGCCGGCGATATGGAACGGATACTGAAGGAAAAGGACAAACACGGTGGGTATTATTGAATCCTAACTAAAATCAGGTGGTCCCATTCCCTAAGAAAAAGATTAGGTTCTTTTTCTTGCCAATATGGCGCCACTTGTATTGAAAAAAAAAAATCTAGTTAACGCTGATTTTTGGCAAGAATACGGTATTTATCTAGCGACTTGGCGTACCATTGATTACGTGTAAGTGTCACAGTCAATCGACCATGCGCACCCTGGTGTCGGAGGTCTTCGGAACCGCATCTGACGAGGTTCCTTAAACGACTACCAGTTGGCAGCCGGGACCAACGGCTTAACGTGCCTTCCGAAGCGAGGAAGAAACGAACTATTTGGCGAAGAAAGAGAGGGAGACCTAGAAAGAGATGAACGGTTGTTCTAAGGGGTTTATATACGGGAAACGAAAATGGGAGGCTTTTCCCGAATTATTCCGAACCTGACCTAAATCCCAGCAGTGGGACCTGAATAGCTAGTGAAAAAAAATAGTTAGTGCAATTTCTATTTACTATGCCCATTATAAAATCACATAGCCTACAAAAAATAATTAGTTCTCTTTCTTGCTAATAGATGGCGCTACAAGAACCGAATCACTTCAATTCAGTAAGAAAAAAGATCTCGCTTATTTATCAGCGAAAAAAGTTGGAATTATCAAAACGCGATTTTTTTTTAAAACATTGTCATCCTACCATAATCTCATTTTGTGCTTTGTTAAAAAATATATAGATAGGCAGTGTCTTATTGGATAGATAGATGGCGTTAGTGTGGTTTTGTAACAATCCAGTTTTTAGTTGTATTTCCAGCTTACGCTTTAGAACCTAAGAGCTTTTAAGGTGATACCTCGGTGAACACTAGCGCCACCGTCATTTAAAAATCATAACTCACTGAAAACACAAGTTATCAAATTCCCTCTGCTGTAATTATGGTTCTGGATCTGAAGTTAATTTTAATCATATTCAATCATTAAATTATAGTTCCATATAGTTACAAATTGCAAAACTGCAAAAAGTGGCCGAAGCAATAATGCAATTTGTAACTTGTGTAATTACACAAAATGGATTTTTGATAACTTGTGTTTTCAGTGAGTAATGATTTTTAAATGGCGGTGGCGCTAGTGTTACCGAGGTATCACCTTAACGTCATGTTCCTAGATTTGGCAACTGTGCCCCTAGTATGAGTTTTTCTTAACGCAGACGCTAGCGACTGCGTTAGGATTTTGTATGGAATTTTTTAGTTGCCTTACTATCCGCCAGAGGCGCTGTACAGGTTTGCCATACTAAATCGCTAACGCAGTCGCTAGCGTCTGCGTTAAGAAAAACTCATACTAGGGGCACTGGTTATTACAATGGAACGGGTGCCGTCTGACTTTCGTAACCGTTTTTAACCGTTTTTCAGTTTTACTGCGATTTGGGTATTATTTGATATATTCCATCCGCCGTATTAAGAAACGTTTGATAAGCCCATTTTAACTAAAATATGTTTTAGCTCTTTCTCTCTTACCTGACACTTCATGTGAAAGAACGAGACGAAACACATTTTAAATAAAATAGGCTTAGCAAACATTTCTTAATACGGGGGTATATCAACAAGGTGAGACGATGCTGATGACGTTTACCCGACTTTCCAAAATGCAACGTGTTTACAACTTTTTAGTTGTAATGTATTGCGTATTCAAAACTAAAATGTAAAAAATAATTGTTTTTGCCAAAAAAAAACGAAACCGACTCCAATTACTCAACTAATTAGGATGAAATAATTAGTACTTATGCTAGTAGGAGGCTCCATAATGACGACCAATCCAAGTCGAGCTCGCCGTTGCTTTACTCGCGCTATCGTCACGAATATGCCTACGCCCGCTACGCCTACTAAGCCCCGCTTGATTACCGAAAGTGTAAATTAATCTAAGTATTTGATTAGTTGATAATTTACGAATAAAACAAACTTAATATATCATCACCAAAGCGGTCACTGGTGACCGCTTAACGTTATTTGTTCTGTTGTATCTGTAGCTGAGGTATCATCATCATTTCGTATTGATGACACGCTCAATCGACCATGCACACCCTGGTGTCTGAGGGATTAAAACTATTAATTTTTGTGCAGGTATTCTGGCGAAGATGAAGGAAGGCGCTGAGAACATGCAGACTAAGCTACAGGCCAAAGCTGAGCAGCTGAAGGGCCATTTGGAGTCTAAAGGTAAGTGGATATTTCAGGGCTGGAGACTGACAGTTGACACCTATATATTTTAAAAAAAACGTTGGTGAAAACTCAAAACCGATTCGAATGTGACTTTTTTTACAGTGTTCTAAAAAGAAATTCAAAAGTACTGGCTGGAAATTGCGTGAAAAAAAATTGTTTCCCGCAATCTTTTGTTTTTTTAACCCAATTCGATTACAATGTCTAGATCAACATTCTCGAATAAATAATAATTAAGCAGCAGTTCAGTATGTTTTTAATAATTGCAAAAAGTAAATAAATAATAAAATATGACACAAAAAACGTGTTTCCAGAGAAGTATGTTTTTGCCAAACTTTTACATCGTGCATTCTTTAGTATCTCAAATCCATCCATTTTGCGTACCAATATTATAAATCCAAAAAATCTGTCCGTTTATCTCTGTCTGTTACGCTTTCACGGCTAAAGTTGGGTTTCAAGCTGGACCGATTTTGTCGGAATTCGATATAGATTTAGGTAAAGACCGAGGGTCAACACAAGCTACTTTTTGGCGCGATATGATGATGGAGCCACGGGCAACACCTAGTTAAATCATAATCTCAAATTACGCTCGAAGTGTTCAACTATAAAATGGTAGTTATAAAACGCTCAATTATAAATTTTTCGTTCCAATTTACGAGTAAGGAAGTGTTGGTGATCTATTTTAGCACAATATAATATTTATGCGTAAGTACATTAAGACCAAGGAGAACTACATTCGTCGGCTATTTTGTGCGAGTTGTATTGTTGGACACACTGGTGGTTAGAACGGCGAGCTGTTGGCGGATGTGCTCGTTGAAGAGTGATTTTATTTGGTACTAGCGACCCGTCCCGGCTTCGATTGGGCATAAAAACCTTCCTCATGAATCACTATCTATTAAAAAAAAACCGCATCAATATCCGTTGCGTAGTTTTAAAGATTTAAGCATACATAGGGATATAGGGACAGAGAAAGCGTAATGTGAGGCGATAGTCAAAAAGCCCATGTACAGCTAATTGCGCCGCAAAATCATTAAGGAAAATGATGATTTATTGTAATGATAACTTTCGACTTAGTTCGGGTTTGCACAGGGTTCAATTATCAATTATCCATATAAATCTATCGATAGAATTTATCTGAATACGTCATAATTAATTGTGTAGTTGTTTTAGTAGTTAGTGGAAGACGCAGCTAGCTTTCGCTACCTTGTAAATATGGCAGGAAATGAGAGATAAGGTAAAGTGTAAAACATTTATTCTCTCGACGACTGTAATAATACTTACAAAATAAATAAATTGGTATACTTAATTAAGACTTAGTTCTCAACATATATTAGCCAGACGTGACGCAATGAATTTGCAACTAAGATTTGCTTACAATTAATAAAAATTCCTTATACTTTATGCCTAAGAACTTGGACTAATAAGCTTCAACTCTTCGTCTCGTCTTAGTAAAATGGAACAGTCAAACACCAACCAAGGATTTCGAAGAATGGAACTTCGCCCGAGGAGGACAGGCATGAAAGCGGACTCGGGTTTCAAAGCAATCGGTTGACAACAACCGGAAAAACGCTATGATGAAAGAAAGAGAGAGAGAAAGAGTATAATCGAATGAAGCAATCTATTTTATAATTAAGTTATTATTTTGTAAATCTAGAGAAGTATTGACTATTCTTCCCGTCCGTGTGTCCGCATACCACGAAAGCCTACGCCCTCCTCAAGGCAGTCTAGATTTCAAAGGCACAAACTGTCGCTCTTATCACCAAGCCGTAGATGTCAAATTGTAATGACGCAAAACTAGGGCTGGGTTGCAAAATACATTATAGTATTTCCTTTGTTCTGGTATTTTATTGGGAAGCTATGTTTTCCGCGCGACTTCGCTCGTAAAGCATTTGTATGTTTTAACTAGTTATGTTCCGCGGTTGTACCTCGTCGTGGTGTGTATGTGCTAGCCTATATCTTTCCCCGAAAATAGGAGGGCTACATAAGAGGGCTTCCAGTTCAGGCTCGGTTGTCAACTAAATGATATAAAAAAATAATTACAAGCGTTTAAACAAACAAATTCTTAAGGTGATACCTCGGTGAACACTAGCGCCACCGTCATTTAAAAATCATTACTCACTGAAAACACAAGTTATCAAAAATCCCTCTGCTGTAATTAAGGTTCTGGATCTTAAGTTAATTTTAAACATATTAAATTATAATTCCTTATAGTTACAAATTGCATTATAGCTTAAAACGGCCACTTTTAGCAGTTTTGCAATTTGTAATTATATGGAACTATAATTTTTATATGATTAAAATTAATTCAGATGCGGAACCATAATTGCAGCAGAGGGATTTTTGATAAGTTGTGTTTTCAGTGAGTAATGATTTTTAAATGACGGTGGCGCTAGTGTTCACCGAGGTATCACCTTAATAATAAACCACCACTTATACCACCACCACTAACAGAGATCTCAATGTGCTTGTTTGTATCTTTTCTGTCAGCATTCCCAAAAAAGGTTTATGTCAGGCAGGCAGCCGATCATTGAAATAATGCCGAGTCTTATAAATGTCCTATGTCGATTATTGTTCTTAGTAGGTTAGGAAAAGTATCAAATTCGAATAAGTTTAGAATCGTTTACTTTTTTATGGGGGGGGTGGGGAGTTGGCGACCAATCCAACTCAGTCCACGCTCGTTGTCGATTGACTATTGACATCACAGAACAGATAAATTATCCGAATAGAAATGTTTTGACGCGGATTTAGTTCCAGGATCAGTGTGGCTAGCGTATTATCTCTTCTTATCTTCAATTAATACATGTAAACCACACCACACCTTATTAGAAATATATTAAGTAGTTTACAACAAAGCCACCTAATATTATCGACTAATAACAGTGGCAATAAATGACTCATTCAAATTCCCCGCTCATTTATTCTGTGTGAATCGTTGGCTTGCAGGCCAAACTTGTGACACGTTTTTTCGTGCCATTAGTTTGGCCGTTAATATTTCTAAATTTTGTGATTGATATACAAGCGTCCTAATTCCTTTTACTGTAATACATTCAATTAGATATCTTTAATAAGTAGGCGTAAATTATGTAAATACCTTTAAGTCTTGATTTAGAAGTAGTTGCTAATAGGCGTTGACAATAATTAATAGTCTAAAGTACTTCCTTTAACTAGAGCTCGATAGGTAATTTATTTTTTAATTCATTCATTCTCTATAGATTTTTAGTATCGTTAAGTTAGTATTCTAAAGGAAAATTCAACTACCCACCCACAGACCAGATGGTCAGATGACCTGAAGGGGTCGCAGGCAGGCGCAAACTATATAGATAGACTAGCGACCCGCCCCGGCTTCGCATGGGCATAAAAACCTTCCTCTTGAATCACTATATCTATTAAAAAATACCGCACAAAATCGTTGCTTAGTTTTTAAGATTTAAGCATACAAAGGGACATAGGGACAGAGAAAGCGACTTTGTTTTATACTATGTAGTGATAGTGATAAACATTCAAGACCCAGGCCATCAGAAAAATATCATTTTTAGGATTCCGTTATTCATCTTGACCTCACCTGGGATCGAACCCGGGGACCTCCTGAGTAGCGGGCAGGCATGTTAACCATTACGCCACAGAGGTCGTCAATGCTGTTAGCTAAGTCAAAATAAAAGTTGACGTATGGATATAAGTTGTTAGCTAAGACAGATGCCTTTGTTGGCCACTAACACATTCGATAACATAACACGAACCTTTCATGGGCTCTTACGCCCGAATACTCAAACGCTACTCAATTTTGAGAGCTGCTCAAGTATCATGCTGTCGCACTGAACGTCAACGATATGACAGTGACAGCATGATACTTGAACAGCTCTCAAAATTGAGTAGCGTTAGAGTATTCAGGCATTAGAATGATATTTGCTGAATTTATTCCTTCTGTATAAAAGGTATTTCTTTTCCACTCGAGTTTTTTCGAAGTTTTCAATGCTTTTTGATATCGGTTTTATAAAGAAACTAGCTGTTCCCCGCGGTTTCACTCGCCCTTGGTGTTTGTACTTTATAGCCTATAACCTTCCCCAAGATTCAGACTATCATATGCAGAAAGATTTTTTTCATTTCCAACCCGAAGTTACCAAGTTATAAGTGTTCAAACAAACACACAAACAAACTCTTCAGCTTTATAATTTAGTATAGATAAAGCATGCTTTGTATGGGCACCCCCTTTATTTTATTAAATGTATTATATATATAGATGTAATTAAAAGTCATAAGCAGTACTTATGTGTTTCAACTCCAAACTTTAACTGCTTAATAAGCAATTAAAATTTTCAATTCAATGTGGTTTATGTGAAAGAGAGGTTTAAGACAGAAGGACTTAGAAGGCCTAGACGAAAATGTTGCTATCCACTTTTCATCTTTTGGGTACGGAATCCTACACAAAGAATAGGAAGGGTTAAAGGAAAAAATAACATAACATTACTTTGTAAAATGTGTTTATTTACACTTTGGCAGTGATGGCATGATATTTACAAAGAGAGTTACTATATTTGAGACCTTTTTGAGCAATCCATGAGTTGAGGTGAGGCCGAGCCGGTTGGAATGGCAACGGAACAGTTGCCAACCAACCGCCAGTAACATCACCAATCAGTAAAAAATACTAATCGACAAGGTTACTAACGCTACCAAAATAACCGTTATCAAAACGTTTATCAATATCGTTATTGATGTAAACAGTTAGCAATATCGTTATTAAAAACAGTTTACACTTCCGAAACAGTAAAAAATAACGTTATTTAATAACTGTTAATAATACCGTTATTGATAAACTGTTAATAACAGTTATTATATCTGCTATTGAACAACCGTTTACCAAGCGCGGAGGCCGAGTCCGTGGACGCCTAAATGGCCGAGGCCGAGACCGTAAGGGGCAGCCAAGCCAAGAGGGGCAACGCCATAAGGAGCGACGCCCAAGTGAGCAGCGTGGGCGGCGGCAGCGTGTCCGCTCAAAGCGGCGGCTTGGGATTGAGCGGCAGCGACGATGTTCTGCGAGGCGGCGACGCCATTCCAGTAAGCGTTCTCGTTGATGTCACGGGCGGCCTCGGAGGCTTGGCGGACGGCCTCTGCAATTGAAAAAATAATATTAGCTTTTTTCTGGGTAGGGTTGAATGGTTTAGTCGTTATTTCAGCTCAGAATTAAATATCTATCAGTAATTCTGATCTTCTCGCTTGCCTATAATTATCCTAATCCTATCCTTAATGCCTCTTCATCCCAACGGTCACCGGTGATCGCGTAACGTTATACGTCCTATTTCTACGGTTTTTTCTGGTAGCTTTGGGATAAATCGTTGGCAGTCGATTCCTCTGTGTTATAAGCGACCAGTGTTATCACAGGGAGATCTTGGACAACCAACTTTACCACTCCCCACTTACACTTAAGTTTGTGTCTTCTTCGTGAGTGACGTGACTTTCATAGTCAACACTCGCCGTAATTTTTTTTTATGGCGATCCTGTCTTGAGCTAGATCGATTAAATTTTGCAACGACCTTGCACTGTCTTCTTCTACTACTAGCGATTTTCTCTAGACTCAGCTGGTTACTTCAGAGCCCAGGGTCCGCTTTAGTCCTTCATCTCCTCCATTTCACCCGGTCTTCGGCATCCTTGATAGTAAGACCATTAGCACGCATATCCTGCACCGCATATTCGTTCAGATATTTATATAGCGTCAAATAATACCTGTGTTCCATTGGACGGCGGCTTCAGCAGCCCTGGCTTGACCTTCACCAACAGCCCTGACGTGGTCTTGTGCGGCTACGGTAGCATCGATGGCGGCGGCTTGCGCGTCACCATGGTTGATGCCATAGACGAGGGGGGAGATGACTGATGCCGAAGCATAGCCGACGATAGCGAGGAGGACCTGCGGAGATTAGTGAAGGTTACTTGGTGATTCTTTTGGTAGTCATTGCCTTTTTTCTCCACTGTGTTTCTACCCTAAGGAAAAATTTAATTTGTTAACGGTACAATGAAGTTTCTATGAGTATATCTGTCGATCATACCTTAACTTATTTCTTTCGGGAGAAAGACCTTGTCCTATGAAATATAACAATCAATTTTGATGATAAAGGGGGGAAAAATTGGGATGCGATTCATTTATTGCGCTGGCATACAGTTCTCCTTTATCATCCTTTAGAAGATATTTATTGTTTTAAGCTATAAATTAAAGCCTGACGCTTGCAGTCTATATTTATCTTAGCGGATTACTAGTTGCTCATAGAAAGACCATGCAAAGGTTGTATGTTTTTTAAACATTGTAATATTTAAATGGCGTGTCGATTCAATAAAAGTTGTAATAAATAATTGGCTTGTGGCGTGGCTATTGTGAATTATTGCACAGGAACTTGTTTTTTGCTTGTTCAAACATATTAGTTTGGTTAATTGACCATTATTTGCCGCGTATCAAACGTTACTATAACTTTGTTTATTTTTTTAATCGATTTTCTTATTTTGCACTCGTTAGCATTTAAAAGCCTTTTCTGGCTTACTATTTTATGATGAAAAGAGTAACATGAATGATCTAAACTATCATCATTTCGTTTATGTGAGACAGCCAATCGACCATGCACACCTTGATGGCAGAGATCTTTGTAACCCCCTCTCGGCCTCTGATGTGGTTCCTGTAACGACTATCAGTTCTGAACCATAAAATAAGGATTAAGAGCAGTGTTCTTTTTTTAATTCTTAATTAAAAAAAATACTTTTAAATCGTTGTTATAGATAATAAAGATGAAAAACTTATTTCCTCTATCCTCAAATTTTATCATTCTATCTATCTACCGGCACTTTAAATTTAACTGATTAAAACACCTTCCTTGATTGCAGTGCCATAATTAATTCGCGAGACGGTTAATAAAAACAGAAAATCGCCGGCTAATCAGCATATAAATATTAATTAATGAAAACTGTTTAAGAATTTGTAATTGCGTATGCGCATCCGCTGTGTTCAGTAGACCGTTTAACGGTTGACTAATTCAAGCTGCTTATTGTGTTTTTTTAATTGCAACTGTCGTGTGTTGTTTGTGTAATCTTTAGGCAAATATGCGGATGACTGAGATTAATAATATCGTAATATCATGTCGTATGTAAAAAAAGTACATAGTACATAATGACGAATATACCAATAAAAAAATACAAACAAATATGCCTAATCAAAATAACTATAATTTCAATATTTTTTTTTTATTATATTGTAATAAACTAGCTTAAAACCTAATGCAGATATTTCTACTATGATTTACTGAGAAACATAGACTACATATTTATCACAGAGGAATTCTTAGTAACATTTTGTCATTTAACGGCTTACACCATTTTTTTTTTCTTTAAATAAAACCGCGTAACCGCTCACACAATAGAAAAATAATATTAAAATCGGCCAGTTACAAAAAATGTACACTACATAGGCACATTAAAAAAATTAACATTAGAATAAAAAACCATAGAGTCCATTATACGACCTTGACACGGCGTTATGCATGCAAAACTCGTCTCATGCGTAACAGCGACCTTCACACGTTATAACAGTTATAGAATAACTGTTGTCACAATGATCTGTTACACTGGATGTGTCAATGTTGTATCATTTTTTGTCTGCCTCTGTGGTCAGTTGGTTAAAGTTTGCCTGTTGACCCGTGGGTTCGATTCCCACAGGAAGCATACTTTGTTTAGTTGTTTCTAGTTTGGTAAGGAAATTGCATCACCTGGTTGTCTGATAATAAAGATGATTCCGTGCTTCATAAGGCACGTTAAGCCGTTGGTCCCGGCTGCCATCTGGTAGTCGTTAAAGGAATCACGTCAGAGGCCGAGAGGCGGTTACAAAGAACTCGACCACTTTCATAATCTCAATAATTTTTCCCAAATTTCAAATTATTTTTTGATTTTAATGCAAAAAGAAAGTCGTTTCTTAAAACTTATTTAGTAGTTATGCTCTATGAAAGAGGACACATCCAGCATATTGACTCAACGTTATTAACACACCATTGTTTTTATTCAAATAACGTCAACGAATAGCGAGTAATCGGTAACCGTTATGGGAATCTTTTTTGTTATTCGGTGTGAAGATGGCATGTTTTAATTTATTGTTTTGTTTTGTGTTTTAACAAGCGAAACACAATTCGAACTAATTTTGGTACTTTGTATTGTAATGTCCACATATATACATACGTAAGTTATTTCAGTCATCTTTTTAGGTTATTATTAGGGTTCCCTACCTCATAAGGCAAAAATTGAACCCTTAAAGGATCACTTTGTTGTCCGTCTGTCTGTCACTAATATTTTAATCAGCATCGAAATAACACTCAGATTTATGGGTTCTTTCTGATGAACATTAATCACTTTTTTATTATGTTTTTTTTTTTTTCAATCAAAAATTCTAAGTGTTATAAATGATCTAAGTGTTTATTGTTGTATACAATCAAATGAAACCTGCATTGATTGAACACAGAAGTAGACTTGTCGGTTGTCAACCACGCCTTGTACAATAACGTTAACATATTGAACACTTGCGCACTACGCCTTAACTCGTTCAATGGTGTATTGTTATTACAAGTCTCTATTTCTAGTCATAATCGAGAGATATAACACCCTTCTTTTTGCGTCGGGGGTTAAAATAGAAGTTATGTGCTGTTATGTAACGTGGTTAATCAAAATTTTAAATTAACTGTTTTACTTTACTTAGGGCATAGGCTTTAATCACAATTGCAAATAAACAAATTTGTCAAGAACCAAATGTATAGGATTGACTGAGATAAAATTGACCAGTGCCCCTAGAATGAGTTTTTCTTAACGCAGACGCTAGCGACTGGAATTTCTTAGTTGCCTTACTATCCGCCAGAGGCGCTGTACAGGTTTGCCATACTAAATCGCTAAGCAAATCTCATACTAGGGGCACAGACCATGTGATACGTTGCTTACTTCGTACGTTTTGAATTTGTGACTTTTATTTAAGCCGCCAGGGGTGCTACCATCTTTTCAGGCCCGAGTAAGCGAAATGGCACAACACATGTTGTAAGGCGACATCTCGCTTACTCACTCGTTTCGGCACTGCGACCGCGTTCGCGATTTTGTATGAATCCTGTACAGCGCCACTAGCGGATAGTAAGGCAACTAAAAAATTCCATACCTTTTGTACCGTATTTTATGCAAATAGATTCTGATTCTGATACAAAATCCTAACGCAGTCGCTAGAGTCTGCGTTTATAAAATCTCACACAGGATCAGTTGACGTGGTTAGGAAGCCGCACGATATGAATGAATACATTTTGAAAATGTTACTGTCGTTTCAAAAAGCTCCCAGGGCATATTAGTTTATTCTTGCACAAATATACCAGTGCCCCTAGTATGAGTTTTTCTTAATGCAGACGCTAGCGACTGCGTTAGGATTTTGTATGGAGTTTCTTTGTTGCCTTAACCCTAATAATAACCTAAAAAGATGACTGAAATAACTTACGTTTGTATATATGTGGACATTACAATACAAAGTATCAAAATTAGTTCAAATTGTGTTTCGCTTGTTAAAACACAAAACAAAACAATAAATTAAAACATGCCATCTTCACACCGAATAACAAAAAAGATTCCCATAACGGTTACCGATTACTAAACAAAGTATGAGTTTTTCTTAATGCAGACGCTAGCGACTGCGTTAGGATTTTGTATGGATTTTCTTAGTTGCCTTACTATCCGCCAGAGCCGCTGTACAGGTTTGCCATACTAAATCGCTAACGCAGTCGCTAGCGTCACTCATACTAGGGGCACTGCACAGATATTATGCTGCCACGCCCCCTGACAATGTCGTTATTTGCTCGTGATTGACAGAGCGGCATTCTTGAATGCATTGTTTGTATCAGATGCATATCTTTGATTGTTATTTTAATCAATGCTTTAAGTATGTGCTTCAAATATTTATGGATTGGGATTATCGAATGAACTAGTTTTTCTTTTTGTGGCCAGCTCTTAATTTCAGAAGTTTAACTTTTTATTTTTGTGTTTGCAAATACAATCAATGCTTTATGTTGGTATTTGCTTCGAATATGAAAAAGCCTGAGATGTTTTCTTTTGAGGCAACTATTTTGATAACTTTTTACTGTCCTTTATATAATGCTATATACAACATTATTAGCGAAAATATTATAGTTAATATAATTAACGTTAAAATACAATTTGGTACTGTTTATGGCCTAATATTAATGACCTAACAAACATGTCAAATTTTGATACTACAGAAATTTGAATTTATCATTATTTCTTTTATGATTGAGTTATATATTTTATGATATTTTATTAGAATAGTTAAAACGATTGTATATTACTGTTCTGAACTTGTGAATCACCAAAAATACATTAAACCAAAGTACATTAATATGATAAAAAAACATAAAAAAACTATGTAGTACAAAAACACATACAGCCTTGAGTATATCGATTTGCAATTGGTATGCTTAATTAGATCACTATGACATGACAAATACGAATAAGTATATTCGTCAAGGCTGCACCCGTATCCATAGGTCTAAATAATGATGACGGAACCATTAATATTCATTATTTCCATGTACGGAACACAATAAAAAAAATCACATTTCCTGATAAAAAAAATCTGATAACGTCCGAAAGTTGCGTGATTGTCATCATATGATGCCTAAAAACGGTATCAATAATGCTATTTCGTTGCCGTTATTAAAAAAAAATATAATGTCACTACGGAGCACTGCCGCGAATTTTGAAATTTGGAACTTGGAACACGTTTCGTAGACACTTTTTTTTTTCAGAGATTATTTTTTTATTGTTATCGAATTTCCGTCGTCACTATTTCGTCTATGATTTTTTTTTTAAATTTATTTTTTTTAAATAAAGGTGGTGGTTTACCAGAAATCTCATCGTGCACTTCTTGTTGACTGCGCGATAGCTACTGAATGCTTTCGGCTGTGCCCGTAGGTCTTTTATACTGGGAGTATGCTATACAGCATGAGTATGGAAAGTGGTCGGCTATCAGTGCGCAGGCGCAGTGATAAGACTGTTTTAGAGGCGAACTTGACAACTTTTTGAGGCTGTCTTCTTTCGCCGATGACATTTCTTTTGCCTTCCGCGTTTTTTGTGTCGATGACTTTATTTTTTAATAATTTGGGGCACAGATAGATGTTATGTTTATTGCACCGTTGTCGTTATTATTGGATAGGGACATATTTCTTCAAGAATATAAAAAAATCCTATTAGTATTTTTCATTCTAAATGTCTTTTTTGCTAGATTTTTGCCCTGGACTTTGTTTTCATGGGAATTTCGGGATGACAAGTATTACTCGTGCATTTATTTCCATTCTTTTTTATAAGAATCTTCCTCAGTTTCAAGAATCATCACTTCACTATCATTAAATAGTATAAAACAAAGTCGCTTTCTCTGTCCCTATATCCCTATGTATTCTTAAATCTTAAAATATGCAACGGATTTTGATGCAGTTTTTTTAATAGATAGAGGGATTCAAATGGAAGGTTTTTATGTTCATGTAAAGCAGGGCGGGTCGCTAGTTATTTAAAAAAGAAACAATGTTAAATCGGTTCAGCCCTAGTTCAGCCATACTCTGTTTTTGCATTCGGCGACACTTATAGCTTTTTAATTTTATTGCGGGTACAATATTATAGGTTTTACTTACATAAAAACATTCCTCTTGAAATCTTTAAAAAAAACGCAACAAAATCCGTTGCTTAGTTTGGAAGATTTAAGCATAGGTACATAGTGATAATAAACCGCGGGCAACAATTAATTCACAAGTTTGTATAGAAATATTGGTAGTAAATGAGAACTGTCATCATTACTGATTGACCGAGCGAGCGAAGCGAGTCTCCATTTCGAGACTGGCAAATTTTGGTTTTGTCCGGATGTCTGTCTGTCTGTTTGTTTCGGGCTGGAGGTCGCATTTCTAAACGGATCCTAATGAAACTTGGCACACGTGTTCCTTGATTTTTTTTGCAATTTTTTGTCGAGATCTTTTTTTGATTGGAGGGAAAATGGGGGAAAAAGGAGGAAATTTTTCTGACGTGACGTTATTTACAAACGATTCCTAATGAAACTTGGCACACGAGTACCTTGGTTTCTTTTTATTTTTATTTTTACGGAGGTGGTTCGCGAGGTCTACTGTTCACAGAACCACCAGTATATAATATGGTAATGGTAACCGTCGAACCGTCAATATCTTCAATGGTCTCTCAAATCTTAGATAAAAAAAAGCCACATCTCAAATCAATAAAAGCTATTATAACGTCATATGTTCTTTTCCGGCATTCATTATTATAAGCATTAATTGTTCCGGACTTGTATCAAACATAGTAGCAGCTTTGATCACATGAGTAATTATTAGTGATACAGAGAGAAATGTTTATGAGTATGAGTTTTCTTTTTTTTTTTTTTGAACGGGCTATAAACCACAATATGGCAATCAAACTTAAAGCTTATTTTTGCCAGTATCAAGTTTTATATTAAATGTGCTTCGCCTTTTCGAGTCACAGAGTCAAGTCAAGTCAGAAGTCAAGTCTAGTCAAGTTAGTCAAGGGCTAAGTGAAGCGCTGGAAGCTTCACTTAGCATTATCTTGGGAGATTTTGGTGACAAGGATCAAAGTCACTTATACATTGTGCCACTTCCTAACACTCACGCTTGTTCACGGACACGTTAGCGAATAATAATCCACCTTTATTATGCACAAATACTCGAAAAAACGCAAATATTAGAAAATAAATACAATGACGATAACTGAGTGACTTTAGTTGGCGCCAAAAACCCGAGTATGAGTTACTATTCATCAATCATCATTTCGTGTAGTTGACACGGTCAATCAACCTTGCACATTCTGGTATCAGGTAAAATATAGGAAGGAATGTTTAAAATGCATTCGTAAAGTGGTACATTTCACGCGGTCCAGCCATTTCCGTTCGGGAAACGGAAAAGTAATAAATAAAAATGGGGTTAAAAAAACTATAACCCGACTACGTTAAAAGGTGTCTTAAAAGAATGAAACAAGATAATAGTTGAGATAGAAATCCAGAAATGCAAAGGTACAAAAATGGTCATGGTGAAGCCGTGGTCGCAACCATTGTAAATGGATGATAGGAACACCTTTAAACTAACATTGTTGGTATGGTATACACTATACAGTACAATACGGCTATAGTTTTTTTTAACTTAATTTTTATTTATAATAAGGGGGTTAGTCTCTATGACGCTTCAAAAACACTGGTCACTAACACATACATTTGAAGAAGAAATTTTTATTCTGCGTGGTGAAAAAACAAAGAATTTGGAAATATTGCGCGGTCTCTATCGAGGCATTTTTTTTAATCTATTTGAAAAAATAATGTTCTATTTTTTTAAACTCTGTGGTAAAGGTAGAGTAGGTAAATCTCGGCCAATCGATATTTTTTCTTTTCATAGAGATTTATGGATTATACGAATAATTGCCTTCGCCTCGCTCTGTTTGGACGAGTAATTTTGTGAAAACAAGGCGTCATTTTGTTTCAAAACCAAGTAGCATTTTTTTATCAAGATTCAATTTGTTGATTTTTTGACTCTAAACGTTTAAACTTAGTTGAAATAATAGAGCATTTTTTATATATTTTGTAAATAAAACTTTTAATTACCTATATATTTATCTGTTTTTAAAGGATTCAAAAAATCTCACGTAGGTAATTGAGCGTGCGAAGTGATCATGTCAAGTCTGACCCATTTTCCTTATTTCGGGATGTGTGTGTGTTTGTGGCAGCAGTATTTGTTCCGGTCTAAAGACCTACTTTTCATTTATTTATTTGTTTTCTTTTATGTCGCGAGTTTTTCTATTGTAAAAAAAAAATGAAACGGGGAAGTGGTACACTGGTACACTGGTAGCCAATTTCTGAAGTTGTTTACAACACTAGTAAAATATTCAATCTATTTTTTATATTTCTTTCGAAAATGACATCTCTACATCATCGTAACTCTATGACAGCGGCGCCACGTCTTGGTATGATCGAAGCAGGAAATATTTTGATTCATTACAAAAAAACTGTCGCAAAACGATTAAGGAGGATATCACGAGTTATACCGGAGATAACTTACAATATTATCTACATACATATTATTCATAACAGCCTTATTTAGCATTGGGTTAAGGAGTCTTCTTCTTCGATCGTGTCAATGGCTAAAAACTATATAAATTTGGACGAGTAAGATGCAACATTCACGGCCGAGTCAGAGGCCACAGCCAGGCCACCCTTTGTACATGAGAAAGGGCAGCTGCACGACAGCAAATGGTCTATTTGTACCGCGCCACAGACACAGCCATCACTGCTGGATAGGCTCCACTTCTTCCTATTCTCCATGCATCTACCTACGCTCGATCGTAGTCTGTTGAGGGATTTCCACACGACCCATTGTAGTTGGTGCCCCGGTGGCAACTTTTCCGCAAGCGGAAGTTTTGGGGTCGTAGGAGGGAAACTTTTTGCCCATAAGTCTAATCGGGCTTGATCAGGCTCCTTGTTCAAAGGCAGACAGCTTCAGGAGTCCTATTTTTGACGTTAGCAAAATCGATGAGTCGTAAGACGGTGCCGTATCATAAGTGACTCTAAGAACGCTAAGATAAATATGAATATTCATTATTAAAACTTATTCACTTTAAAAATGACAGTAGGTGGACTTAATACCATAAGGCATTCTTTCTAATCTAGTGATGTGCCATTCCCGGGAATTCTAGAAACTTTTCCGGTCTCTTTTTTAATATTGTCGGAAATTTTTCGGTAATTCCCATAAGACTTTGGCAACTTAGGGAAAGCTTCCAAAGTCTGGTAACTTTGGCAATAATTCCGTTAACCAAAAGGTATATTTTCTTAAACTGTAAGTTTCCAGCGGGACATGACTACTCCAATAAAACCTTGGGACCCATAGATTAAAAAAAATTGCCGGCGTCCGCGCGCGATTACCTATTTCTATGTTAGAAAATCTTTCGTATGTGTATAGATGCCAAAATATTGTTTTAGTATTTTTCTAATCCTGCAAAATTTTAATTGGCATAATGAAACTTCCTTGATAAAATCAGAAAATTATTAACAATGCTTTGTGAATTATATTTATTACTTATATTTATATGCGTTCATTTTAAAATTGTACGTTTCAATGTTATTCGTGAAGATATTTTGTTGCAATTTTAATGAAACGAATAAATAAATTAAACATTTTAAGCTTTGTAACGAATTATGTTGAAATTTCAATTTAATGTGGTAGGTTTTATAAATTTACTGGCGACCCGCCGCGGCTTCGCATGGGCATAAAAACTTTCCTTTTGAATCACTCTATGTATTAAAAAAAACGCATCAAAATCGTGGTGTTTCAGGCGCTCATTGGCCGGTAACCGCTTTCCATATTATGGAGGCCGTATGCCTGTTTGCCTACTAAATGGAATAAAAAAAGGGTAGGTGTTAAAAAGTCCTAAAATTCGTGTGACGTGGATTACGGATGGTTTATTTCGGTGGTATTTCTAACTAGCAACTTTTAGTAAAATAATAATTATTTAGGAGTTAAATAACTTTAAACTATATCCCCTACGTACCCAATTTAGGAAACATTTTAAATTCTCAAAATTAGCTTTTTTAATTAACATCTGTCTTACTTATTTATAATTTATTTATTATTCCTAGTTAATTGTGCTGGTATAGGTATAATAAACCTAACTGTTGGTACAGTTCAGTAAATTAAACACTACACGTGTTGTTTCTTATGAAAGAAAATGTTATCGTTTGCATCCGTTGTTATAATTTAATTAATTTGTACAAGGTGTTTCTAGATGGCGCCAAATGTTACATTAAATGTCGCTAGGTTGCGAATAAAAAAATAAGTTCTATTTACATTTGTCAGAGGAACAAATTTGCTTTAATATAGGCGATGGTTTTCAGTAAGAATTGATAATAAATGAATTGAAATTGAAACAACAAAACTGGCCCATTAGTAATAAATATTATATTTTATTTAAGTTCCTAACCTAACCCCCGGCCGGGTTATTATTAGGATTTTAGGTCAGGTTCGGTATGATCCGTCCCATTTCGTCAATTTTGCATCCCAGAGTTTATTTCGGGGACACCGGGACTTAAAATTCAAATTGTTTATTTTCAATATACTCGTAGGATATTCTTATCACTTGTTGACGTCAATTGTTACTTATTTTAAGTTTACCACCACTTCCAAAGCGCAAGTGGAGAAAAAGCGGCGCCACAAACTCCACTGCAGCGTTTTCTCCAAAGACGTAAAATTCACCAAATTTGAGTCAAAACAGACGTGTTTACTGGACTCGTTACTATAAAAAGGGACAGTCCCGTTCAAAACGGGACGTTTGGTCACGTTATACAATGTAGCAAGGCAAAAGTGACCGACAAAAGGTGGGGCATTGTGCTTCGAGCTACGTCGCTGACTGTACCTACCTCTATTGAACATAATATAAGGACAAGCAATATCAATATTTATATCGCAGTAATAAAAGGCAAAACGACAATTAAATGATACTGATATGGCGAAGTTTTTCTAATAATTAATATCTCTGCTGTATGCAATTATTATATAAGTACTTGTTGTTCCCCGCGGTTTCCCTCGCCAGTGGTGTAAATTATCATACAGAATTAATTTTTGAAATCCGTATAGAAGTTACCCTACAAAAAATCTCATAACTCAGACAAAACACTGCCCCCCCCCCCCCCCCTATTCATAGAAATTAACAAACGTTTGCTAAGCCCAATTTTAACTATGTTTTGGCTCTTTCTTTCACGGTAAATTTGATAAGAGAGAAATGGCAAAAAAAATTAAGGGGTTTATCTTTATGATATTAGTATAGATAGTATTTAGGAGTACTCGAAATCTAGCGTGTATGACGAGAGTGATGAGTCTGGAGGTTAAGATATTACCATTTGCAACGATCCTTGGAAATCTGTAGTCTCTGCCTACCCCTGCGATAGACAAGCGTAATGATATATCTGTATGTAGTATTTACCTTCGCGTCATGTTTAACGTTAAGAAGTGGCTAGCGCACGTGAATCGTGTCACTAGTTTGGCTTGCAAGCCAACATTTCACACAGAAAAAATGGACGGGAATTTGATTGCGTCATTTATTGCCACTGTTATTGGCCGATAATATTAGGTGGCTTTGTTGTAAACTACGTTGTATATTTTTTATAAGGTGTGGTGTGGTTTACATGTATTAATTGAAGATAAGAAGAGAGAATACGCTGCCACACTGATCCTGGAACTAAATCCGCGTCAAAACATTTCTATTCGGATAATTTCTCTGTTATGTGGTCTAAACATATAATCTTAAATTTCTTCTTGTATTTTATGTTACATACATACAATATACATATAGTCACGTCTTTATTCCATACGGGGTAGACAGAGCCTAGGGCCAAAAGACGTTAAACCACGTTTAGCATGATGACAGTTGAAACAGGAAATTAATAGTGATTGGTTGCTAGCCGCATCGCCTATGTCACGATTCCCCCCACAGAATTTAAAAATATTTTTTCTGTTCTGTGATTCCCCCATTCGCTGATTCCCTCAGTCGACTTTTACGGCTCGCACGGGAAGAGAAGCAGCTGGTACATTCTATGTTTTTCTTTTTCCCCCAGACCCCAGAGTTTGTGGCGCCACTTCTTCTCCACTTGCGCTTTGGAAGTGGTGGTAAACTTAAAATAAGTAACAATTGACGTCAATAAGTGATAAGAATATCCTATATTGAAAATAAACAATTTGATTTGATTTGATTTGACCAGCATGAAAGGTTATTATATATTATACCTAAATAATGTTATTCCGTTATTGGCTGTCAGTGTATTTTAAGGAACTATTGTAAAATTATTAAGTAAGATAAGACTCATTTACTGTGCAAGCTACACGACTCTGGAATGTTTTACCCAATGATATTATGGAGACCTCAACCAAATTCGTCTTCAAGAAAAAAGTTCAAGCTCACCTACTGAACTCTCTAACCTGTAGGTACCATTGTCACCATCTCTCTCTATATTCATTCTCTTTTTACCCGACTATAACGGCGAAGCCAAAAGGAAGGGTAATTTATCTTTATTTATGTATGTATATTTTATTGATTATATGTGTAAATCTAAGTATGTTTATTTAGCTGTAAATAGTATCCCACCAAAAACATAAATGTAAAAAACGAGAGCCAAGTTCAATACAAAAATTATGCTTGGCGGTGAGCTTCGCCGCAAAAAGAATGGCGATCTAAATGAGTGCCAAGTTCTATGCAAAACTGAAATATGTTTTTATAGGAACAAAATAACATTATGAACAAGTATTAAACTCTATTTCTTTGCTTTATTAGATACCTATAAAAATTGCTGTTATTTAAAAATGTGAGATCTTGAAGTAGGTTAGATTTGACTTGGCCAGTTTTTAACACAATTAAAATGTTGAATAACTTTATAAAATGACTTATGTAATGAAAACTAGCCAAGTCAAATCTGACCTACTTCAAGATCTCACATTTTTAAATAACAGCAATTGTTATAGGTATCTAATAAAGCAAAGAAATAGAGTTTAATACTTGTTCATAATGTTATTTTGTTCCTATAAAAACATATTTCGATTTTGCATAGAACTTGGCACTCATTTAGATCGCCATTCTTTTTGCGGCGAAGCTCACCGCCAAGCATAATTTTTGTATTGAACTTGGCTCTCGTTTTTTACATTTATGTTTTTGGTGGGATATCATTACTTTTTGTAAAGAAAACTAGGCAAGTATTCCTATTTAATGTTTTTTTTTGCGTGACAAATTAACCTAAAAGAGCTACAAACAAATGAGGTTTTGAAAGAAACGATTTACGTAATATTAAATAACTCACAAATGCCGTTAAAGTACAATACTAAAAAGGAATAATTTATATTTGGACTATTCCAGCTATAACTCAAATAAATTAAGTCGAACGACGCAGCATTAAACGCAATCTAATAGGTGGGTTTCCGCTAAACAACCGGGCATAACGAGGGCGCTGGCGCGAATGAGCGCCGCTAAGAGCATACTTTGGTTCGTTCGCATTTTAAGTCGTATAGCGCTGTGAGCCGCGCACAAGTGCAAGGCGCGAGCGAGTTCAAGCAGCATTCTTAGACTAGTCAATACATACATATATCGGTACCAATAAGACTTCGCTATTGCCTTGACCTTGGTATACATACACATTGGAGTTTCTTTTAGGGTACAAAGAGTTCGAACTAACAAATTTATACCTTAAAATATTATTTCTTATTTTCAAAAGAAATCAGAGAATCGAACCTTGGGCACTGATCTTTGTTAATTTAGTGAGCCGTGGACTATAAGATAACTACTATGCAGGTATAAACCAACCGACCCGCAAAATTTTAAGTAAATCGCTACCGCTTATAATTTTGTACCATAAGTCAGAGCGTGACGCTGATTGGCTGGTGTGCTGCCGCGCGCCGCTGACGACACACCGTTGTTGGCCGGTTGTTTAGCGCGTAGGTATTACAAGTTTTTTGTATGGGGACACCACTTATTTTTTGACTTTTTTTTATTTTTTGATTTTTTCCTACGCTTACACACAATTTCCGAGCTGGATTCCAAATTTCATCCTTCTAGGTCATCTGGAAGTAGGTTAGGTTTAGGTACTATAAGTCAGTCAGTCAGTGCTAAAATTTACAACTTTTTAACCTTCATATCTTTATAACCGTTTGAGCTAGCTTCATGAAATTTGGGCTTCTACATGTCCTGATGGATCTTATTAAACACACGTAGTTTTATGTGTTTACATTAAAGAGGTTTCGAGTTATAGAAGGGTCAAAAGTGGCACCAAGTGGTTCGTGTAATATTACACTCGGCGCTGGCTAGCCAGTTCCTTTGCTTGAACTTGGCTTGACACGCTGCCGCGTGTCTAGATAGTTTTCTGTCAACTAACTTGCGCCGCACTAAACTTTTCTGGTTTCCCTAATGGTTGACTGGGAGAATGCTTTTAGCATTAAGTCCGCCAATTGTAAAAAGTATTTTTACTTGTGGTACAATAAAGTTGTATAAATAAATTAAGAGAATGATTAAGAGCTGTGGATTTTGTGATAAATAAATAAATTAATACATTTAAAACCGTCTGTAACCCAAAAAGCCCTTAATAATGCAATAGTTATCCAGGCAAGGCTACAGTGAGGTGTGGTGTGACTGGCTGACGAAATAATTGTAACTGTTGCGGGCGTGGGTTCAATCTTGGTACTTTATTATCGATAATAATATATTAACTATTTCCGCAAGTCAAGTGGTGAGTTGACCTATATATTATTTATTGAAAAGTAACAAGAAAGAAAAAATATCCAAGGGGCAAAATAAAATCAGCTACGTGATCAATTTTATAAAGAAACTAGCGACCCGCCTCGGCTTCGAATGGGCATAAAAACCTACCTCTTGAATCACTCTATCTACTAAAAAAAATCGCATCAAAATCCGTTGCGTAGTTTTAAAGATTTAAGCATACAAAGGGACATTGGGACAGAGAAGGCGACTTTGTTTTATACTATACTAGCTGTTCCCCGCGGCTCCGCCCCGCGTGGGACTCGGTTATATCGCGCCCAAAAGTAGCCTATGTTTGACCTCAGATCTTTAACTACATCCCTACCAAATTTCATCATAATCGGTCCAGCAGTTTAGCCGTGAAGAGGTGACAGACAGACAGACAGACAGAAAGACAGACAGACAGACAGACTTTCGCATTTATAATATTAGTATGGATAAGATAAGAATAAGAAAGAAGATAAGAAGTTACATATTAGATTGGCTAAAGGAGCTAATTTCAAAAAAACTGAAGCACTTTTAAATAATCGAAACTGGAATCTCTTGAATAGAGGTCACGCATGTTAACCTTTACGTCACGGAGGACGACAAACTGCAAAAAGACTTTTTGAATCCGTCTAGAGTTAAAGCCATTAAAATAAACAAACTCATCAGCTTTATCACTATATAGTATAGAAAAGGTCGCTTTCTCTGTCCCTTTGTATGCTTAAATCTTTAAAACTACGCAACGGATTTTGATGCGGATTTTTATAATAGATAGAGTGATTCAAGAGGAAGGTTTTGGCATTCGAAGCCGGGGCGGGTGTCGCTTTTTCTGTCCCTATATGTATGCTTAAATCTTTGAAACTACGCAATCGTTTTTTTTTTAATAGATAGTGATTCAAGAGGAAGGTTTTTATGCCCATGCGAAGCCGGGGCGGGTCGCTAGTTATAGCAATATATACTCAAACTCATTCATATCATGATCGATTACAAAACTCGCCCTGGTCACCTGATTTTGTATGAGGCGTGTGCCGAATACAATATATACATTATATTATGTAAAAGAAAAATTTACATATTTGGCACAGGATCGTTGACCCCGACGTTAACAGAGGGGTGTTATAAGTTTTTGAAGAGAAGCGAAGACGATATGCTTTACATGCCTGGAGAACCGTATTTCCGTCTCCGATCCGTAGAAACTGCAAGCGCGATTTATTCATTAATTTCGTGTAGATGTCGAGGTCAATCGACCATGCACACCCTGGTGGCCGAGTTCTTCGGAACCGCCTCTCGGCCTCTGACGATGGTTCCTTTAACGACTGCCAGTGCCCCTTGTATGAGTTTTTATAAACGCAGACGCTAGCGACTGCGTAAGCGATTTTGTATGGCAAACCTGTACAGAGCCTCTGGCGGATAGTAAAGCAACTAACGAATTCAATACAAAATCCTAACGCAGTCGCTAGCGTCTGCGTTAAGAAAAACTCATACTAGGGGCACAGATGGCAGCCGGGACCAACGGCATAACGTGCCTTCCGAAGCACGGAATCAATGTGGCTCACTGTACAGTCGGCTGCAGAGAAATCTGACCCCCGTGCCACAAGTATCACTATTGACAGGGGGTCATATTTCTCTGCAGCCGACTGTACATATCAGTTACCTGTATAATGTTACTCGTGAAATAATTAGAGCGTTGAAAGGAACGGACGTTTTGGTCGAATTAGCGTACCTACCGAATTATGACACCAGGGTGTGCATGGTCGAATAACTTTACCCACACGGTATGATAATGATTGATATTTTTTCCATCAAGGCGCTTTCTTGTATGACATATGGTTACTCATTAATCTTATTTTTTTTTGTACTACTTAACTACATAGTATAAATCAAAGTCGCTTTCTCTGTCCCTATGTGCCTATGTGTGCTTAAATCTTTAAAACTACGCAACGGATTTTGATGCGGTTTTTTTAATAGACAGAGTGATTCAAGAGGAAGGTTTTTATGCCCATGCGAAGCTGGGGCGGGTCGCTAGTATTTAATAATAATAGGAAATCGCGAGACCCCAGCCATTTTTTTGTTAATCTATGATTTATTTACTAGCGAACTACCACATTTGAAAAAATCTTTATGCATATTGTTTCCTGATGGCCAGACTATCTGCACCCCGCAATGTTACCCGTGGTTTATCATATACAGCAGCGCCATCTACTTTATAAAGATTTTTTTAGCAAACCTACAGGAATCGCTTACTTTTCGGGTCAAAGAGTACCCTAAGTGTTATTTCAAGGTATCAGCTATCTCCATACGAAATTCCATAAAAAATGGCCCAGAGTTTTGAGCGTGAAGAAGTAACAAACATACAAACTTTAGCCTTTAAAGCTGTTTCCCGAGGCTCCGCTCCCGTGGGAATTCCGGGATAATATATAGCCAATGTGTTGTTCCAGGGTATAAGCAATCTACATTCCAAATTCCTGTGAAAGAGTAACAAACATCCATAGAAACTTTCGTGTTTATATATCTAATTTAGTTAGGATTGGGATTCTTGAGAAAGGTGGGGAGAATGGTGGTTATAGGTTATTAGTACATACACAAGAATCAGGTGTCTAAAAGGATTGTTAAAAAAGCAACAATATGTAAATTAGTTAATTTTAATCACAGTTAAAAATATTTTAGTTTACAAATCAATACGTCATTATGCAAGACACGTCTATCTATTTCAATGAGCAGAAATGTAAGCAAGTATTATTTCAGGTTGACAAAATTCACAATAGTTACTACGTTTATAAATATTTCGACCAATCAGAGAGCGCTAATTAAATGTGTGAGCGAATTTGCCCGTCCGCCATTGGTGTTTGTGTAGCCGCCATAAAAGCTAGTATATTTTCTTACATTCTTATCCTATTTTGACTACGAACGTATCACGCACAAACGAATTTTTAATTTCTTGATTCATAAACTGAAAATATCCTGACAGTTGGTGGGATAGCTTTACCACGATGACTTTCCAGCCACGGACGCGACCAAGCCATCTCGGGCTACAGTGATTCCTGGAGTGATGATCTTGACCCCTGGTTGGAGTAGTGTGGCTTGCCAGCCGACCTGAAAAATGCATAAATAAAAATGCATAAATTGCATTACACTTTCTCAACGTGTATTCTCAACATGTGTTCTCAACACGTGTTGGGTGAATGGTAGAAACACCCCAAGGCTTCAAGTCTCTTACATATCCATACTAATATTATAAATGCGAAAGTCTGTCTGTCTGTCTGTCACCTCTTCACGGCTAAACTGCTGGACCGATTGTGATGAAATTTGGTAGGGATGTAGTTAACGACCTGAGGTCAAATATAACCGAGTCCCACGCGGGGCGAAGCCGCGGGGAACAGCTAGTTTTGTTATAAATCTATTAATGTGTCCCACTGCTGGGCAAAGGCCTTCCCCTCTTTATCTACTCATCTCTATCCAGGGTAAACTCTGGCTACTCTTCACTATCACTACATAGTATAAAACAAAGTCACTTTCTCTGTCCCTATGTCCCTTTGTATTCTTTAATCTTTAAAACTAAGCAACGTATTTTGATGCGGTTTTTAATAGATAGAGTGATTCAAGAGGAAGGTTTTTATGCCCATGCGAAATAGGGCCGGGTCGCTAGTTTGAAATAAAGGTAAATAAATAAATAAACAATGTACAAAGAGGATCATCATTTCGTATGGAATTCGTCATGTGATGATCACATCTGTAAATCTAACTCTATCAGCTTTCGGTTACAGGCGTGAAATTAAATTAAAAATTGTCTAACCTTAAAAAACAAAATATTTGTTAGTTCCTTCACATTTGCATTCACCTTTCTTTATCATTAGATCATCAGAGTTAGCACTTTCAAAGAAATAAACTAAATTACTTCAACTTTGCTACACAGAAATTATGTACAGTTATACGTACCTCGTTTAGATTTACCGGCACCCCAGCAATAGGAGCATACAGAGGGAAACCAATATTAGCCAGAACTGGAGCTACAATCCCACCCTCCTTCAATTTCGCTTCAGCAATCACTCTCTGTTCATTCTCAGCCACAGCCGCAGGAGTTTTTAAAGCAACAAATTGTGCATTGTCAACTGCAGCAGCTTTCAAAGATTGTCCATCATTAGCAGCAGATTCAATTTGTACTGAGTCTTCTTTGATATCTTCCGCTTTTATTCCCTTATTATCATCTTTCTTTTCATCAATTTTATCACCAGTTTTAATAGGTACAGCACTGTAAACGAACGGTGCGATGCCTGGAGCGGGCGCGATAACAGCTTTGCCTAATAAATCAGCATTACTGGCAATGAGTCCGTCAATTTTGGCCTGAGCTGTCTGCAGAGCTGTCAACGCTTGCCATTTCTTATCTTCTACCTCCCAAAATGCGTCTTGGTGATTTTCGCTATTAATGCTGCTAGCTTCAACGATCTTTTCTGCTTGTTCTTTGAGTGCTTGTTCGGCGACTTCTCTGTTCTTGTCAACTGCTGCTCTTATGTAGTCTTCGGCTTCTACTTTAGCGTTGATGGCAGCCGCTTGGATGTCTCCGGGGGAAAGCGTTGGTGCTGCTACAGGGATAGCGGCAACAGATGGGATAGTTTTGATGATAGGGATTGCAGGGATGACGGGGTTCACAGGGACAGTCTTGACTGCTGCGATGGGGGATATGGCTGGAATTGCCACGGGCGCTACTAACGCACCAGATGGCGCTGCAGCCGCGCAGGCTAAGATAGATGACAGGATCTGGGCAGTAAGAAATAATAATTATTATTATTTATAGCTTATGACTTTAAAATGCCGCCGCAAACAAAAAATAGAAATAAAATAAAATTAGAACCCGCCCCTTAAGGTTTCCGGTACAAAGTTGCATCACCGCGTTGAATTGCATTGGTGGTGATCATTTGCATCAAAAACGAAATAGTATTAGTTATTTTCGCCACTTCGGCCACCCATCGCATGATTGACGTCTCCAAAGCCGCTTGCCTTGATCGGAATCGGAATAATATTTTTATCTACTTAAGCAAGTACAGTACTTGCAATTTGCATACTAGACGCAAATAGTATTACATTTGATCTGCATAAATACCGCTTTGAATAACCAAAGGCCACGGTAATTTATTGGTTGGTTAAATAAGAAAAGCATTGGCCGGGAATTCAGATTCAAGATGCTTTATTTGTTGAACATATTACAGTAACAAACACATAAACTACATGCAGTGTCGATGTTAAGCAAAAAGAGACAGATAAACATATTCATCCAGGATCGGCATATAAATCACAAATACCTACAAATAATAGTCACCTATACTTCTATAATCGATCGCGAGGTAAATCTCCGTCTAGCTGGATAGATTCGATAAAGACCGCGAACCATTCTTGGTCCAGTGTACGCGCAATGCTACCAACGGTCAGGGTGTCGATTCTGCTAACGTTAAGACAAAATCGTATCAAAATAGTGTTTCAATAGTAGTGCTTTTTACACACTATTTACAAGAGTTATGACAGTACGATGTGATGTGAATTTAGTGTGTGGTGTGATCATCAGAAGTGATATAAAAAATATATACATTTCTTGTAACTAGTGTGTAAAAAAGCACTACCATTGAAACACAATTTTGACACGATTGTGATTTAACGTTAGCAGAATCGACACCCAGAAGTGGAGAGACATAGGCAAAGCTACACTCGCCCAGGGGACGGGAAGTACAGAAGATCCCACGTTTACACCGTTTGCACAACCACGACCACTGACAAGAGTGACCGACTGAGAAAAAGACTTCTATAATAACAAAAAAAAATCCTTTCGACCGCCATGGCAACCAGTTGAATCAGAAAACAATTGTTTTATTAATACGCAACCAGTTGCCAGCAAATAATACTTGTTTGGTTGTTTGTTTGTTTAAAAGCCTTCGAGACTACTGGACCGATTTGAAAAATTATTTCACCGTTGGAAAGCCACGCTATCCCCGAGAGACATAGGCTGTGTGTATACCATGGGGAAAGCCGGGGTGGACTGCTAGTCATAAATATCTTTAATAGCAACATTACACATTTTTTATGTACTTACTTAATTACCGGCGATTGTCCACGATCCCATCTGATGTTAAGTGCAGATTTCGTCTTTGTTAATTTATATAAATAAAAGGGAAACAAACCACCTTTGTTACCGTTAAAGACATTCACAAAAATGTTAAGATAAAAAGAGCAAACATAGAGACACTGACCAGAAACAACTGGACAAAGTCCACACGGAGGAGATCAATATAGAAATGCCACTAATGGCGACCGATCCACTTCAGGCCGCGCTCGCTAACGCTTGACCCGCATGATGGTTTTCAAACGCGCATGCCCCACTATCAAGCTCCTCTAAATTGATGATTCAAGCCTACATCGTCCTAACTGAACGGGAAACAACAAATAAAATGTTAAAGAGAAAAGACAAACAAACAAACAAAAAGAGGCACTGACCAGGAAACTCATCGCGGAGTCGACGATCACTGATTGTGGTGTTCAGTACATCACCCGGCCTTATATAGGTCGTGCGACTAGTTTTGAAAATAAACCATCTTTTTTACACGGGATGGTCGTTTTGTCAGAAGCGGCGATTGATTGTTGGTCCCGTACGTTTTTATTTATATACTAGTGGTTCTTTGAACAGTGGACCTCGCGAACCTCCTACGTTAAACCCCTTTTTTATAACTATACAAGCTTTTGCCCGCGGCATCGCCCGCATGCATTTCCCGCGGGAACATTGCTTTTTCCCGGGATGAAAGGTACCCTATGTCCTTCTCTTGGTTCTAAGCTACCTCCCCACCAATTTTCAACCAAATCATTTCAGCCATTCTTAAGTTATAAATTGTGTGAATAACACGACTTTCTTTTATATTTTCCATTCAATTAATTAATTATTATTCCTTATTAAAAAGAAGTATTTTCTTTCATAGTTACTACCTTTTATGGTCAGACGGTCGTTTGTTCCCGAAAATAATGATCCTATCATGATCCAGGTATAGTTGTGTTATTAGTCAACTCTGTCAGGTTTTTTAGGCGGCCCAAAGGCGCCATCTAGCGATATATGCCTTACAAAACGCGGAGGAGCTTACGATAACACGCCACTAGGGGCGGTTACCAATCCAAAATTAGGCCACACCTTGGGTTGCTTTACGTGAGTGTAGAGTACAAAGGCATACGTATCATCTGGCTATAGAGTTAATCACAAAACAAATTACAATTTGTTTTAAAAACCAGCAAAACGAAATAATTATAGTTATATGGTTCACAAAACTTAACGACGGAACCCTATAAAGAGAAAAAAGTGCCTAGTTAAAAGGGCGGGCGAACGGCCATCCAGGAAATGGTACAGGCGCCATGATTAATTCTCAATTCGTCGGTACTGTTGCGTCATAGATCATTATGTACAGTGGACCACAATAAGTAAAACACCTTAGGTGCAAGTTTAGTGGTACCATGTGGTCCCATTGCCTAATAAAAAGATTTAGTTCCTTTAATTGCCAATAGTTGGCGCTACAAGAATTGAAAAAAATCGAATTTAGTTAAGATCCCGCTTGTTTTTGGCGAAAAAGGGTGTGCATATTAAAACATGATTTTTTCGTGTATCGTTATTCTATCACAAACTGATTTAGTGCTTTATTTAATAAGTTATCGGAGTATGTGAGGAGAGAATCTCAGTTTCCCAAGTGTGCGATAGATGGCGTTAGTAAATCTCAGTATGGGGAGACTACATTGGTACACTAAAAATAGGCGCGCTTCTTTGTATGGCGGTTGAATATCTGTGCTAGTATAGCATTCTATAATCTGTGGTGGTACATATACTTTTCTGATTAGCTGGATAGCCTAGAGGAGCTCGCGTTGCCATAAAGATAGCGGATTGGATTGGTCGCCATTAGTGGCATTTCTATCTTGAGCTCCTCCGTGCTTCGGAAGGCATGTTAAGGCGTTGGTCTCGGCTCGGCTGATATCGAAAAATGCCAATCGTTAAGCTATGTCAGATGCCTTTAGGCAGCCTGAAAAATCTGCTGGTTTTGGCCACTAACACACTCGGGTCATGTTCCTATTGGTCTGGTTTCCCTGTAAAGTTACGGAGATCAGATGGCAGTCACTCCATTGTAGACCAGTACCGCCAAATCGGGCGATGATGAAAAAAGCTGGGCTCGGAAGCATAAGCTGAAGATGCAACCAGGAATCACGCTCGGACGAACAGAACCGAACCGCCAAGGCCTCTTAAGCGTATGCTGAACCCAGGAAACATGCCCGGATGAAAGAGTCCGACATTTTGTTTTTACGTTGATGTCATATAGCCTACTAGCGAAAACACGCATGATACTTGAGCAGCTCTCAAAATTGAGTAGCGTTTGAGTATTCGGGCATAAGAGAACCAAAGAAAAATCTGTTTTTCCCAAAAAACAACAAAAACCGACTTCCATTTGTTTACTGGGGCCAACTTGAACTTTGACAGTTAGAAAAACTCAAACACCTAGGTTTGCAGGGTCAACTGAGTTAGTACTCACATTGATTACAAATAAACGATAACAGTGGCAGTGCCCCATTTTTGAAACAATTATACCAATTATACAGGGTCGATTGACCTTGAAAATTACTCCATCAAGTAAGTAACTTGTAAATAAGAAGCCGGGGTTGGTGCCCCGGCTTCGCATGGGCATAAAAACCCTTCCTCTTGAATCACTATCTCTTAAAAAAAAAACCGCATCAAATTCCGTTGCGTAGTTTTAAAGATTTAAGCATACAAAGTGACATAGGGACAGACAAAGCGACTTTCTTTTGTGCTATGTAGAGATGATGTCACTCGGATGAACTCTGGCACTAGGGTGTGTATGGTCGATTGACCGTGTCGACTACACGAAATGATAATGATGATTTGGAAGAATTCAAGATATACCTATAGAGATACCTCAAACATGCGTATCTGATGAGCCGACGACACGACTTACGGTGGAATAAAATTGACATACATACAAACATATATATGAATCCTAAAACCATAACACTCCGTTTTTGGTCAGTCGTGTAAAAAATACGTTCAAAGCGGCCGTTCAAAAGTACTGTAAATAGTTTATTCGTACAGCCGTCCTACTAAATGTCAGCGCTCGAATTTTTTTTTTTTTGCACTGTACGTACACCAGTTTCTTTTTTAAATAGGTCGGGTTTCACACAGATAAATATTATAAGGAAATGGCGAGTGAATTATGCTTAACCGATTTTGAAAAGGAGGTTTTTTTTTACAAGTGTTTACTAGACGGGGCATTTCAAATCAAATGGTTTATTCTCAATATAAGATATTCTTATCACTTATTGACGGCATTCCTACTCATATTAAGTTTACCACATCCAAAACGCAAGTGGAGAAGTAGCGGTGCCACAAACTCCACTGCAGCATTTTCCCCCAAAACGTCACTATACAAAATTTGAGTTATATGGTCAGATGACCTCCCATTGCTCTACCAACCTGTCGGTGGTACGAGCCGAATCTCGGGAGAGGGCGCTGTACTTGCATTTCGCATCTCTTTCCAGTCGCACCTGCTTGATCTCCCTACAAGTTCTCTATAGTTTCGTCTATCTATGGCTATATATGGTCAGATGACCTGTAGAAGGTCGCTGGCAGGCGCTGGATGCAGGCCGCTTCCAACCGGTCATTCTGGAATTCCTTTGGGGAGGGATCCTACGTCCAGCTGTGGACAGCCTGCGGCTGAAATGATGAGAACCTTGACACCAGGTTGTGTATGGTCGATTGACCGTGACTCCTACACGAAATGATGATGTAGAAAGTCGGCTTGTGTACCTTCTCGCATCTGTTTCTGTCGCCAAACAGCAGAGTAAATTAAAACATTGTCCTTTCGAACATAAAAAGAATTTTCAAAATCGGTCCAGAAATCGACTTAATTGAGAACCTCGTTTTTTGGAGGTCGGTTGAAAAATTACAGACGCCGTCGCCGCACCGGTCTGCTTTCGATGTGTGAAGCTACTTAGGTAGCTAAGATTTACTTAGATTGCGTAAGACGATACCTAGGTGAACACTAGCACCACCATCATTTAAAAATCATTATTCACTGAAAATACAAGTTATCAAAAATCCGTGTTAATTAATTAAGGTTCTGGATCTAAAGTTAATTTTAAACATATTTAATTATTAAAGTTTAGGTTAAAAGTGGCCGTTTTAAGCAATATTGCAATTTGCAAATATAGGGAACTATAATGTAATCCATACTCCATACTAATATTATAAATGCGAAAGTCTGTCTGTCTGTCTGTCTGTCACCTCTTCACGGCTAAACTGCTGGACCGATTGTGATGAAATTTGGTAGGGATGTAGTTAACGACCTGAGGTCAAACATTGGCTACTTTTGGACGCGATATAACCGAGTCCCACACGGGCGGAGCCGCGGGCAACAACTAGTAATTTAATATGTTTAAAATTTACTTCAGATCCAGAACCTTAATTAATTAACACGGATTTTTAAATGATGGTGGCGCTAGTGTTCACCGAGGCATCGTCTGACGTATGCGTGGTTGCATAGGATAACCACCAGCCCCAGTACCTACGCGAGTTAACAATACACTTTCATCACTCTAACAACAGCTGGCGGACAAAGCACCCGGTGCATACCATGTTGTAGTCAATATCGGTGTTATGGTTTTCATGTAAATGACCAGATTTTGACAGCCAGTGGGATCTTAGTGCCACAGACTAGTTGGCCACTAATGTTGATAAAAATACTACCACAGATTCCAAACAGGCGTTTGCAATAGTGCTTTGTAAGTCTAAACGACTCGGTTATTCGTTTCTTCATAGAGATTTACTGATTCAAATATTTACCATCTATAATTCCCATCTATAAATATAAGGACCAATCACACAGATTGAGTTAGCCCCAAAGTAAATTCGAGACCTGTTGTTATGGGCTACTAACTCAAAGATACTATATATCAAAACATACTAGCGACCCGCCCCGGCTTCGCATGGTCATAAAAACCTTCCTCTTGAATCACTCTATCTATTTAAAAAAACCGCATTAAAATCCGTTGCGTAATTTTAAAGATTAAAGTATACAAAGGGACATAGGGACAGAGAAAGCGACTTTGTTTTATACTATGTAGTGATACATATGTAGATAAACATTCAAAACCCAGGCAAATCAAAAATATACTGTCGGTTGAACTGAGTTTATTACGGAGTATTTTTCCACCAGTAACAGTGCCCCTAGTATGAGTTTTTCTAAACGCAGTCGCTAGCGTCTGCGTGGCGTCTGGCGGATAGTAGGACAACTAAAAAATTCCATACAAAATCCTAACGCAGTCGCTAGCGTCTGCGTTAAGAAAAACTCATACTAGGGGCACAGTCCGAATTCCAATACGCGAGTAGTGTGTTGCTTTCAAAAACAAAACATACAAATAAAATTGCTGAAAAAGTTTTTATTTTGTTTGAAGTCAAAGACACACCAAAAACTACCAAATATCGTTAGAGACGGAAAAGCGGTTTCGTGAACACCAGGATGTGTAGGGTCTTATGACCTTGTAGCCCACGCTTCATATTTTTTATACACTAGATATATCAGCACGACGACTTTATGAAAAAGATAAAGAAAGGCAAGATAGAGGGAAGACGGGGAAGAGGTAGATCAAGAAGGAGTTCTATAAAACAAAAAAGAAAAAAAATGGTTGCCTGTAAAGTCGGTTTTACGGGCGAAAATTTTACGTGACAACGTCTTTTTCTCGGTAGAATATTTATTGATATGAATATAATCTGCCGCGCGCGGTCTGCCGCGCGCGGCAGACCGATCATAGTTGAGTGGGAGAGAGACGCAAGGCATTCGGCGGGCCTCTCTCTCGTTCGGTGACTCATCGTAACGTTACCGAGCGTTACACTTTTTCATAAGTGACTCCCAGCCGCAACCTAATTTAAGACGTTGTCACGTCAAAAAGTAGGAGTCGTATCGTATATCATTAGGTGTAAAGGCTAGTGGAAGATAGATACACCTGGAAGAGACTCCACCGGCTAAAGCACAGCTCTTAAATTTTAGATAGATATAACGGATGAATGAAGAAATTTACTATAAAATGAATGAATAAATTAATAATTACCTGGACATGTCGTATAAATCCCGAAGCAAGGCCTGCAACATAACCAGACGACTTAACAGTTATGTTGCCTTCACATTTCGACAATAATCGATGCCTATGCGCCGACATTGTCTGTTTAATGTTTGTTGTATTAACATTGTGTTAAGGAGATATGTTTACATACGGATTATGTGCGCCTTAAATTTTTATTTTGTTTTCTATTTTTTTTTTAAATTTGTTGTTATAGCAGCAAAAGAAATAAACCATCTATGAAATTTTAACTGTCTAACTATCACGGTTTATTAGATACAGCCTGGTGACAGACGAACAGACAGACGGACGGACGCACAACGGAGTCTTAGAAATAGGGTCTTCGTTACCCGTTTTATTCTTTGGGTACGCAACCCTAAAAAGTATGTTAATGTGATAGTTCTTTTTAGGCTGCCTTGATATGGTTATTAAGGCAATCAGTTTCTGTTTAATGAATGGCAATATTTAAAAGCAGATTAAAAAGACATCCTTATTTTTTAAAGAATATGGGACTGTGAAACACTGCTAACATAGTTTAATAGACTTCAAAGATAGAGGACGTTATAAGTTCGACTGTATATATTTTACAAGCTTATATTTAACTTGCCCTGTTAGTATAGGACAATTCATGCGCTTTAAATTATTTATAGGTATGTATGTTTACAGATTTCTCCGTCAATTTTTAACCGATTTTTGATATACTCTTTTTACGCTGTGATTTTAAGGTATTATTTATGTGTCGAATGTAAACAATAGTTTTCACATCGGTTAATTTTACAGCCTTTATTTCAGTACCATACTCGACAGTGGCGCTATCTGGTGAGCAAAAACGAAATCCCTCATTGTTGTCATGTGGACCGAACACATCCTCTTAATATTACTTTTAAATATCGTACAATGACTATTATAGATTAGCTTTAGCGAGAGCTCGTTATCCTATTTATTATTAACTAGGTTTTGCCCGCGGCTTGGCCCGCGTGAATTTCCCTCGGAAACCGTGCTTTTATTCGGGATGAAAGGTAAACTAGGTATGTGTATTCGAAATTTCAGGATAGGGCGTGAAATCCTAACAAACAAACAAACTCACTTTCGCATTTATAATATTAGTTAGATAGTTGGTAGGATAGTACCTATTGTTAGTTACTTGAATCTTATATGCAGTTATTTAAACTAAAACTTTATTTACATATAGGTACATAGATAGAAAAATAAATACAGGGAATACTTCGTGCGTTCGGAATTGAGTTGATTTATAGGATACTAGCGACCCTCCCCGGCTTCGCATTAAATATAAACTACTACTATATATATATATACTAGCTGTTCCCCGCGGCTTCGCCCCGCGTGGGACTCGGTTATAGCGCGCCTAAAAGTAGCCTATGTTTAACTACATCCCTACCAAATTTCATCACAATCGGTCCAGCCGTTTAGCCGTGAAGAGTGACAGACAGACAGACAGACAGATAGACAGACAGACAGACTTTCGCATTTATAATATTAGTATGGATATATAAATGAAACCCGTTTTCCGTTGTCACGACATAGCATGAAAACGGCTTGACCGATTTGGCTGATTTTTTTTTTGTAGTTTTCTAATACTCTGTACAAGGTTCTTACAGAAAAAAATATTAAGAAAGGCGGTACGAAGTTCGCCGGGTCAGCTAGTATACAATAAAAACCTTCCTCTTGAATCACTTTATCTATTTAAAAAAACAGCATCAATATCCGTTGTGTTGTGTGGTGAGTTTGTTTGTTTGTAAGAAGGGGGTGGTCTATTCTTAAGGTGACCGAACGGCCGCGCAAGTTAACTTTATTATAGTTGAATGCAGTCAACCTATATTTAACTGGATTAGTGAAAGGTTTTAAGTTGCATAATAATCTGGTTTAGTTTGCCTAGTTAGTGACTTCGCTTTGTTTGTCAATATTTAATATTGCATTATTTGATACATAAATATTAAAATAGATATATATATATATATACGTATATCACTATTATCTCTTCATAGTATAAAACAAAGTCGCTTTCTCTGTCCCTATGTCCCTTTGTATGCTTAAATCTTTAAAAGTACGCAACGGATTTTGATGCGGTTTTTTTTTAATAGATAGAGTGATTCAAGAGGAACGTTTTTATGCCCATGCGAAGCCGGGGCGGGTCGCTAGTCTCCTTTAATAGTATAAGTATTGTACTTCTACCGTAAGGAGGGTAGAAGAAGCATCTCCTCTCTCACTCGCTGGTTGACTGTAAGATATCCCTTTCTTTGATAAGTCGGCCATTGTACTTCTGTTTTTAATTTTATGCATTTATACTTACTTTCTTTTTTTTGGTACAATAGAGTTATCACAAACAAACAAACAAAGTCATATACAGCATTATATAACTAAATACTTAAAATAATACCTCCGTGGTGCGGTGGGTGAGGCGTTTGCCTGTAGATCCGAGGTAATGGGTACGATCCTCACGGTAAGCATACTTTGTTTAGTTGTTTCCAGTTTGGTTAGGACATTGCAGGCTTGAAATACACAAACAGTCCCACTAATCAGTGGGACTACCAGTCAAGTATCAAAAACTGCTATTTATGGCATGTAATTGTAGGTTCCTGTTGAAAATTTGCCATTTTACGCTTTAGAACAATATGTATATTTTAAATCATCAGGCGACATTATGTTGAGTTGGCATTGATAAAATCATTGATTCAATGGTTGATCCACGGCGCTGTACCAGCAATTTGAAAGCAAATAATGCCATTATTGATTTTTGTCTATATAGTAAATACAATGTGAAAATCGGTCCTCAATATTACTTCTAGAATAGTATTCTGTAATCTGTGATATTACCATACGCTCAAGCTCGCTGCCGGTGATCCTACCAATAGATGGCGCCGCACGGTATGTAAGGAAATGAAACTCGACAGTGATTCCTTTTTTCATCTCGTTATAGCTTAACAAATAATACTTGTTGATATGTTCATTTGTAGAGTAATATAATAATTTTTTGAGTGTATCGAAATAGTATGATTATTTCGATACCGTTTATACGACATTCAATCAATTTCACGCGACTCTCATAAAGGAAACGGTTTGATTTTTTAAATGAAGATCACATGTTTTAAAAGATGTATTCCACTAATATTAAAAAGTCGAAAGTTTGTATGTTTGTAATTTTTCACACTCAAACGGCGGGGCCAATTTTTGTGATATTTGGTATGGAGGGTAGCTGATATCTTGGATTAACACATTCTGCCGTTTACCAATAGATGGCGCCTCACGATGTCGGTGGAAAATGAAACACGGCAATATTTAGCTTTTGAAATCTAATTTAGCTTATCTTTTTATAGTTTTTTGACAATGAAAATCCTACAGTATTACAATTTTTGTGTATCGAAATAGGAAACCACCATGTTTCGACACTGTTGATATTAATTTCACCCGACTTCCAAAAAGGGAGTTCTTAATTGGTTTGTATTTTTAATTAATAAATAATCGAAGGCCCTAAAGGTGATACCATTATATATTCTGTGCCAATAGGTGAAACGAAACTACTTAGCTTTCGTTGACTGTCTATCTATCTGTCTGTATGTCTGTCAGTCAATAGACCTTATCTCATGAACATACTGGACGGACGGACTGTATACATATATGAAGCTGCCTCCATGGTTAAGGCGTTTACTTGTAGACCCGGGGGTCGTGGGTTTGATTCTCACGTGAATCATTCTTTCTTCAGTAGTCAGGGCATTGCAGGTTTAAATCACTTGATTGTCAGATAATAAAGATGATTCCGTGCTTCGGAAGGCACGTTAAGCCGTTGGTCCCGGCTGCCATCTGGTAGTCCGGTAGGCGGTTCCGAAAAACTTTGTCACCAGGGTGTGCATGGTCAATTGACCCTGTAACCCACTCAATATGATGATGACGGACTGCATGCTTGATATAACTATAACCTAGCTTTTAATAAAAAAGCGACATTTTTAATTAGTTTATTTAATATCATGATACAAATCTTAATTAACATTATAATAAGTAACTACGCGTAAATTTACGAAAATATTTTAACGACTTCCCATATTAGCAATTATAATTATATGCGAAGGTTTTTTTTTTACCTGTACTGTAGGCCACATAATACAGTATACTCTTACACTTTACTCCTAAGGTGTAAAGTGTAAGAGTAGTTATTTGCGGCCCACTGTACTTAGTATATCGATCCAATTCCTTAATATTGTTTACTGTTTCAAGGTTGAGTATTTTAGTTACTTCCGTTTAACCATATCAAATTATCTGACATTGACTGACATAGTTACGTTAAACTTATAAATTGGACAAGTCCGCCTTTGTCCGATTTTGAACTTGTACCGTGACATTCATTTCTCTTTGTTTTATTTTTTAGCTGTGATGTAATTCGATTACTTTGAATTTGGATAACGAATTCCTTATTTGATTTGAGAACTTAATTACGTTTAAAATTTTACGAATGGCCTGATACAAAGTTATTATTAGCTAAAAAAATATTTGATTACATATTTATGTAAGTCAAAAAAGTAATTTTGTAAAACTGTGGGGGATCTCTTTGTTATATTTATAACAATTATAGTGTATAAATTCAATCTATTGAATATTGTAGAAATTATTATGTCATTCGGTTCATTGTTGAAATTAAATCGTTATAAGGATAGATAAAAAAAATGCGCGCGCGATTTCCAAATTCTTTGGTTATAAGTTATAAGTGTCATGCCAAATAGAATGACATAATTTCCTAGCAAAAGATGTAAAACTTGTTGATTTTTTTATCGTAGTTTGCGAAATGTCTGAGTCATGGAATTCATTAGATATTGCTTCTAGGTTATGTACTAGCAACCTGCACTTTAATGTTTAGCAAACCCTTTAAATGCTAAAGGTTGCTTGTGGCTTGAGTCGAGAATTTATAATTTCCGTAAGAACCAAAGATACAATTTTGTATGTCAAAAGGTTGATATGTAAAATGAAACGATAGAAATATATACAAAATTACTATTTCATTTATTCACTCATCCTCGCCTCTGTATTTTTTTAATTTATGTACATTCCAAAGTGAGTATTTTTTGGTATCTAAATATATAATATCACAATTTACCATCCATGGGCAAGACCATGAGCGTAACCATGTCCAAGACCATGTCCGAGACCATGTCCGTACGCTACTGGGGACACCACGGAGTGGACTAGGGGAGCTGGGTGGGACTGTGAAAGGGATTGGGTGACTACAGTTTTGCTGGCAGCGAGAGCTGGGGCAGCGTAACCGTGGGCGTACCCGTGGGCGGCATAACCGTGGGACAGGACGGGGGCAGCGTGGGCCACGACCGGGGCGGCGTGGGCCACTACTGGGGCAGCGGCGTACGCAGCTACGGGAGCGACGTGACCAGCGAGCTGCTTAGCCAAGATGGGGGCTACACCAGCGGCCTGACCGTCAAGTTGGGCCTCGGCGGTCTTGACAGCGTCGACAGCTTGCCACGAGTGGTCTTCAGCGGCGTTGATGGCTCTGCCTTGGAGCTCGGAAGCCTGGTCGTGGTATTCGCGGGCGGCATCGACAGCGGCACGGGCGTGGTCGGAAGCATCAACATGGGCGTCGATGGCGGCGCCTTGGATGTCACCGGGGGAGATGGTGGGGAGGGCGGGGGCGGCGTGGGCGACGGCTACGGGGGCGTGGGCCACCGCCAGGGGGGCGGCGTACCCGTGGCCGAGGAGACCGTGGCCGAGGAGACCGTGGCCGAGCAGGCCCGAGGGCACTGCTGACGCGTAGGCGAGGACGGCGGCGAAGATCTGCAATTAAAAAAAATTATAAGAAAACTGTCATTAGCTTTAATATGTCACTGGCGACCTCTATCTAGGGGAATTTGTATAGGTCGGCGCGTTAATAAACTAAATCAATTTGTGGTAAATCTTAAAATTTGGTTTGAAGCGGCGTTAATGACAACAAAATTGGAAATAAGAGATTATTCAGGTGATAATTGATACTCGGTGAAATTCCGAAAATGCAGAACTACACACCACACTAATTCCAAATTTAAATTAACCAATCCATTGTGCCGGGCTCAAAATTCTATATTAGAATTTTTAGGCGCGAACATCCGATGGAAAAACTGAATGCTTTTCAATGTTTCAAATCCATTGTCTAAGCTTAGACGTTGCACAACACAACACTATCACTATATAATTACGATAATAGCTCAACTGACCAGAACTCTCATCGTGCACTTCTGTTAGACTGCTCGAAGGCTACTGATTGCTCTCATTTTGGAACGGACCGTTTTTATACTCGTACCTCCGTGGTGCGAAACGGAACGCACATGAAAAAAGTAAGCGGCCTCAAGGGCGGGAAGGGTGCAGGAAGCGTTTTTGAGTTTTTGACAGATTGCTCGTTCCATATACGAATTGGTCAGATTGATTTTTTTTTGCCGGCCAGTGTTCATTTTTCAATTTATGGAATAAATTTGAATTATTGAATTAAACATTTTTTTTTTTTTATTAACATAAGCTTTCTTTGCATTAAGAGGAGAGTGCTACTTGAAATTTATTTATTGTAGAAAGGTTTCCATTTTAATATCTCATCTCAGACAATAAAAAATGCTCTTTCTAAGTACGCAAATTTAATATAAATTTAATATATAGGAACTATCGGTATTGAATGTCGTCGTAAATTTCTGTTAAGTAAATCTGATGATTTTGTAAATTAAGATTTACAAAATAAATATTTTTTTGATATATAAGGTATAATGTCACGAGCGAAGACACGTCATTATTGAAAAAAATATACATAATTTAGATCATCATTGAATTATAATTAATTTAAACGAGAAATACATAATTTTTAGTGAACTGGGTCAATATACTGTAAAAAATGTGGGCACATTATAATTATGATAATGTCGTCTAGATCAAAATCTAAGAAGTTCCTAAAATGCTATACCTAACACACCCGGATCATATTCCCATTGGTCTGGTTTCCCTGTAAAAAGGGTTACGGAGGTCAGATGGCAGTCGCTCCATTGTAATAAGCAGTGTATTCCACTTTTTAGAGATAAACTTATCGAATTATTGTATTGCCATCGGTCCTTGATAATTCAACAAAGTTTGAATTAAATCTGACCGTTCAAAGTGGGTCAATATTAAGTTCAAAGAAGTCGGTTACAAACAAGCAAGCAAGAAAACATACAGGTGAAGCTAATAAAAGCGTGTTAATTAAACAGTCGCTTTTACTGTCCCTATGTATGCTTAAATCTTCAAAACTACGCAACGGATTTTGATGCGGTTTTAATAGATAGAGTGATTCAAGAGGAAGGTTTTTTTTTGCCCATGCGAAGCCTGGGCGGATCGCTAGTAATTAATAAAAAAATCTTAAAGTTCGTAGGGTTGACGCTAGGCAGGCGGCTGATCATAAAAGATTGCCAAAAGGAAGAAAAACAATTCATTCATTATTTTCGTGTAGGTGTCACACTCAATGGACAATGCATACCTTGGAGTCACAGTTTTTCGGAACCGTTTCTCGGCCTCTGACATGATTCCTTAAAATAATGACCAGAAAAACAAAAATCGCATGATTCATAAAAAAATATCTAGCGTTTGTTAAGTACCTTTTACTAAAATAGGATTTGTCCTGTTATTAGTTAACTAGCTGTGTTTCGCAGTTTCACTCATCCGTTTGTCTACTTACTATATACATCCTGTGTTAGGGATATGTAGCATTATAATAATGGTAAAATAATTATTGAAATCGGTTTAGTAGTTTTTGCGTTTATTCTCAAAAAAATAAATTAATACAAGCATACAAATCTTTATTCTTTTTAATATACTACCAGCCCACCCCGGCTTCGTTCGTAGTACATACATAGCCTATGTCACTCGGGGATAGTGTGGCTTTTCAACGGTTAAGGGATTTTTCAAATCGGTCCAGTAGTTTCGAAGCCTATTCGATGTTGCGTTGGACTAGTGTTACTCGAATAAGTATATGTTTTGTCGAACGTTGGGTAGTCGAACTATTGTTCTCCGAAATTAAGACTGTCTTCACTATCACTAAATAAATAAATAAATATATAGGGACAAATCACACAGATTGAGTTAGCCCCAAAGTAAGTTCGAGACTTGTGTTATGGGATACTAACTCAACGATACTATATTTTATAACAAATACATATATAGATAAACATCCAAGACCCAGGTTAATCAGAAAAATATCATTTTTCATCTTGACCTGACCGGGGGTCGAACCCGGGACAGTAAAACGAAAGTCGCTTCCCGCTCTGTCCCTATGTAGCTTAAATCTTTGAAACTTCGCAACGAATTAAGATGCGGTTTTTTTTTTTAATAGAGTGATTCAAGAGGAAAGGTTATATGTATAACTCGCGACCCACCCCGGCTTCGCTCGTATATAAAAACCTTCCTTATGAATCTGTCTATCTATTAAAAAAAAAATCCGCATCAAAATCCGTTGCGTAGTTTCGAAGATCTAAGCATATATAAGGACAGACGGCGGAAAGCGATTTTGCTTTATAATATGTAAAGATAAAGATACACGTATTATATAGCATTGCACCCGTGTGAAGCCGGGGCGGGTCGCTAGTAATAAATAAGTGACCAAATTCACTTACTAACTGTATTATTATTAAAATGAATCTCACATTTACTCCAATATTATTAAGTAAAGGCCTTATTTATTAACCAAATTACTTCTAGAATTCTAAACGAATATTACAAAATTAATTTGTATTAATAAAGAGAATTAGTCTCGGCAAATGCATTCGAAGTCCTTTGCCTCGGGAAGAAATTAAAAAGTAAATCCGCTGTCGTGTCCTGCGTAAACGCACATCAAATTCAACTGAAAGATTTGAACTTTTAGGATCAAAATAGCTTGTAAGGGATCTCTAATGCCATGAAGCGTCACGGATTAGGAAATAACAAAAATATGTCTTATTTCGTTGTTTTAAGGTGTATATTTGTGTGAATAATGAACAATGAACTATGAGAGTGGGTCACTATATAAACTTAGCAATTGCAAGACCAACTAATCGTGATATGTTAGGGCTGTTCCACACTAGAAAGAGGATTTTAGTCGCAAAAACATAATTATTCGCATATAAATGTTTTTGCCAAAAAAAAATCCAATTCCGGGTCTAATTCCTCAACTAAAAACGAATGAATACATTGTTGTTTAAATATGATTCATATCAAACATTATAATAAACTAGCTTTTGCCCGCTGCCAATTTTACGAATTCGTTGGTTCGTATCATATTTCATTTAAATAATCGGCACCGGCTTCATATCTATATTCTGTACTGGCGACCCGCCCCAGCTTCGCATGGGCATAAAAACCTTCCTCTTGAATCACTCTATCTATTGAAAAAAACCGCATTAAAACCCGTTGCGTAGTTTTAAAGATTTAAGCATAAAAAGGGACATAGGGACAGAAAAAGCGACTTTGTTTTATACTATGTAGTGCTAGTACTTAAATGTTTATCAATATCCAAGACTCAGGCTAAGCAGAAAATATCATTTTTTCATCTTGACCTAACCGGGAATCGAACCCGGGACCTCCTGCCTAAGTAGAATGGACATGCATGTTTAAACAGAATTAATATTAAATTAAATAAAAATAACACAGGTTTTTACATAAGGTGTTCCAAATGTGTACACCAACCTTTATTTGTATGTCTGTCTGTCACGCGAAGCCTCAAAATGTTCACACGGTCCTCAATTAATTCTTTGTATTACTATGCGATGTCCCACGAACGGGGAAGAAATTATCGAGCCTACAGAGGTGAAACTTCATACTTTAGGCGTTTAGCCTCCACCAGCGCAATACCTGGGCGTCGATTCTGCTAACGTTAAGACAAAATCGTATCAAAATAGTGTTTCAATAGTAGTGATTTTTACACACTATTTACAAGAGTTATGACAGTATGATGTGATATGAATATAGTGTGTAGTGTGACCATCAGCAGTGATATAAAAAAAATATACATTTCTTGTAACTAGTGTGTAAAAAGCACTACCATTGAAACACTATTTTGACACGATTGTGACTTAGCGTTAGCAGAATCGACACCCTGATGTAAGGTGACTTCTCCATTATCGTTTTTCCATGGTTTAAGAGACGGTAGTATTCTCAACGAAGGTTCTCAATCGACCATGCACACCCTGGTTTTAAAGTTCTGCCGAACCGCCTTTCGGCCTCTGCCGTGGGACCAATGGCTTAACATGACTTCCGAAGCACGGAATCACGTCATTATCAGACAATCAGGTGATTTAAGCCTGCAATGTTCTAACCGAACTGGAAACAACTAAACAAAGTATTCTTCTACGAAATTGAAAATTTCGTGGGTACGATTTCCACGGTCTGTCTGTCACGCTTTCACAGCTAAACCGCTGGACCGATTTTGGTAAAATTTGGTATGGCCCCATTTAGGCGGGATATAACTGGGTCCCACGCGGACGAACCCGTGGGTAACAGCTAGTTTATTATTAAAGTAGCTTATAGGGCACGATTATATCGCCATTTTTTGTAAAATTAAACACTTGTTTGGCCTTGTTGCAAGCATGCTTCAGCAGCAGTGTCGTTATCATACTTCATACTTACTTATCACTACATAGTATAAAACAAAGTAGCTTTCTCTGTCCCTATGTCCCTTTGTATACTTAAATCTTTAAAACTACACAACGGATTTTGATGCGCTTTTTTAATAGATAGACTGATTCAAGAAGAAGGTTTTTTGCCCATGCGAAGCCGGGGCGCGTCGCTAGTAAATATTATAAATGCGAAAGTGAGTTTGTTTGTTTGTTACGCTTTCACGCCCTATCTACTGCACCAATCTTCCTGAAATTTTACATACACATAAATGGAAGTATTAAGATATCCTAATACCTTTCATCCCGGAAAAAACTGTTCCCGTGAGCAATTCAAAGCTGCGGGCGAAAGCTAGTGCTTTATTAACTAAACATTTAATACCCGTACTGCTATTATCTAGGATCATCAGCATCACATAAGTATGCTATTTATTTTAATACAATCTCTTCCAATCCGTGCCATGATACATATTCTTATTTATTTATTTATTTGAAACTTTATTGAGCCAAGAGCTAAAATAGGGAAACTTAATTCTATTAATTAAATTAATTGCTTAATTGTTCTTAATAAAATGAATAGAATTACTTCTGCACTGTAGATGTTTTGTCTACCAACTGAGGTCGTATAAGCACATAAAGACATACATACCCAGTCATTGTTATGTTAGATAAATTAGTACTTAGATTGTTATCTGAAGGATTTTTAGACTGAACATTTAATTAGAATATTCTTTGAAAGGAAATTCTTTGAAAAATTTCCACACTTAAGCCAGCTGTCGAAATATTACAGCCAAAAATAGATTTTACAAAATAAAGTAACATTTATAAAGACTAGCTGTTGCCCGCGACTTCGTTCACGTAGTCTTCGCTCCCGTTCCCGCGGGAATTTCGGAAATACCCGTGTTCTTTAATACAAAGTTTGTCATGACAACAAAGCAATTGGTGAAAGAAGTCCCTTTATCCATTTTAGTTAAAAATATGTACAGACAACATATTTTTACTGTTTTTATATTATGTAGATAACAATTCCACTGGGAATAAAGATCGATTCTATTTTGCCTAAATGTTTTCCCTCTTACTCTTTTTCATCGTAGCGTGATCCCGATTGATTTATCAGACATGAGGCTTATATATTTTACTAGCGGCCCGCCCCGGCTTCGCATGGGCATAAAAACCTTCCTCTTGAATCACTCTATCTATTTAAAAAAAAACAGCATCATAATCTGTTGCGTAGTTTTAATGATTTAAGCATACATAGGGATATAGGGGCAGAGAAAGCGACTTTGTTTTATACTATGTAGTGATAGTGATTTGCTCAAAGAAAAGACATCAACGCGTTACTGTTTGTTGTCGAACCGACAAATATAAATAAGCCTGTGTAAGACGCCTTTAGGCAGCCTGAAAAATCTGACAGTGTTGTCCACTAACACACCCGGGTCGTGTTCCTGTGGGTCTGGTTTCCCTGTAAAAAGGGTTACGGAGGTCAGACGGCAGTCGCTCCATTGTAATAACCAGTACCGCCAAATCTACGATCAAGATTAAAAAAGCTACCTTGGGTGCTGAAGCGTAAGCTGCAACTGAGAAACACGCTCTGATGCTTCCCATGGCATTCGAACCCACGACCTCCGCATCGTAAGGCAAAAGTATTCATCCAGTATAGCCTATAGTTCTAACTTTACTGGTTGACGGTAACCTTTCAACATTTAACCAGTATACGTTATTATAAGGTTTAAAGGGCAAGCCATGAGAATCTTGTGGTTTCTACGTTAATTGCTTCCGCCTGCGGCTCCGGTCCCGTGGGAAATTCGGGAAATCCAGATTTCAATAAGATTTAACTACTACCAAATGGCCGCCAGGACTAACGGCTTAACGTGCCTTCCGAAGCACGGAATCATCTTTATTGTCAGACAATCGGGTGATCTCGTCATCATCATTTCGTGTAGATGACACGGTCATTCGACCATGCACGCCCTGGTGTCAGAGTTCTTCGGAACCGAAGAACTCGATCGGTATTCGAAAATTTCGATACCTACTCGCTTAGAATAGTACAAACATCGAAACGGTCGTCATTTATATATTATAAAAAAAATTAAAAATCCAACTAATTATCTTTCTTGTAAATAAACAATTATTAAAATGTGTAAAATGGATTTTTTTATGCGATTTTTTTTTAAATGTTAACCAATTCTTGGTTCACCCTGTGCAGTCTGAAATGCGCTTATAGAATTTGTATATGAACAAAGGTAGGTTCCTTGAACATCAAGATTCGAGATTCAATGAAAGATTACATAGTTATGATTCGATTGTCCATATTTGAACTGATTTAGTGATACCTAGACTGCTGCGTCACGCCACGCCATTCACTCGGCCGGTTGGTGCAGCCTTAGTGATAGGCTGAAGCGGGTTTTAAAACAAATACATTATTTCTCTCTCTTTTCGAGTCGAAATAGCCGTGCATAGCCATTTCGTGGTGAAAGGATCAGCCAATTTGTGTTACCGACTAGACTGTCCACGCCGATTCTTGCCAAGGGTGCGCCGGATGTACAAGGATTTCGTTAATTCACACGGGGAGGCTCCTTTTTTGCACCCCTAAATAAATTATTTAATAGTCAAAGTTAAATCTAATGGTGGCGGGCATGCTGGGACTAACAGTAGTAGCTCGAGTTAGCCTCAAAGTAAGTTCGAGACTTGTGTTATGGAATACTAACTCAACGATACTATATTTTGACCCAGGCCAATGAGAAAAATATCATTTTCCATCTTGACCTGACCGGGGATCAAACTCGGAACCGTTACGCCACGAAGGTCGTCATAAGAAAAATAATATGTGTTAATTAGTAGTGTAGGTTTTTGACGTCCAGGCTTCTAACTTGTTAAAAAAATAATTTATACTTTTTTTAGAGACTAGTTAAGAGGGAAATATATAGGGCATGTTTAAATCGCATCGTCTCTGCTGGCTTGGACACTAAAATGATTGAAATCTAATTAGCCTATCTGGGCAGACTTTTTCGCGTAGAAATAAGTGCGCGTGCTGCCTCAAGAGCACAGCCTTATCTGAGTGAGATAGGAGTTTTCAACTGGCATGCCATCGCATAGAATAGAACATTGGCACTCTCTCGTTTCAGAGGATGATAAACCCGCTATCACTTATGACTCAGCCCTTACCTCACTCGCATTCCATCTGGTCGAGTATGACCGAAGTCAATGATATAAGTCTGGATATAATTATGCATAACCTCCAATTCAGAACTGTCTACTAGCCCTTAAATAATGAACCTTATTGCGATATTTATAGTTACTATTATGACTTGCAAATTCAATGACGTTTGGTTTTAAACAGAACAAGATAAAAGTTGAGACAGAGTTTCTCCAAAATGATTTTATTTAATCAGAATCATTAATTATCAGATGCAATTATAAGAAGTACCATAGAGGAGCAAGCAAACAAAAAAAAAGTAAATATTTTTGATTTAATAATCATAGATGAGATGAATCATCGTCAGTCGTTTCAAACGGAATTCATCAAAAATTACAAATGTTTGTTAAGCCAATTTATGAATAAAAAAATGGTCAAATTTTAGCACTTTCGAATAATTAAAGCTATATTATTTATTTGTAACATTTATTAGCACGACTTGCCAGTAAAATCGACTCGACTTTAGTGATGACAAATTATGCAATTATGCCTTAATGCAACAACTATGCCGCAGCTCTCGACTCCCTTGTGTAGTAAATGATTCCCATCGGCCAGGTATTCAGTGTAATGACGTGCAATCTCCTTTTAAGAATAAGATTCAAAGCTACACACTACCAGCGTTCTTAGAGAGTTCCCAACACTTATCGACTCAGACGAGCCGATCCGGCTCATGACATAAGTGACACACTTATTTGACACTTATACACGTTGACATAAAAGCTATTCTAGGGGTTTTTACCGTCTCTTAAAACCATGCAAGATCCAGTGAGTAAGGGAGATATCGCTTTAAATCATGTATTGCGCTGTTTCGCTTACTCAGTGGATCTTGCATGGTTTTTAGAGATGTAGTAAGGCACCTGACCGGCTTAAGACGATTCCGCGTCGACACGTGTGAGGACTTTATTTGCGCGGCGTCTTTTTTTTTCTCTATCTGAGGTGAACAAATGAAAGTAGTTTTGTGTGACGCATGCGTTGATATATAAGTGTATCCGGAGTATTTACTTGTTACAAAGGTGACATGTAGGAAAAGGACATGGCTCATATTACGGCCTTGAGGCGTGTATCGAATTATTGGTTTATAAGACACTGCAGGAATCCGAACCCTGGTTTAAATATATATACCAGGATCTTTTTTTACCATACATTTTTATTTATTTGTTTCAATTTCATACTTACTTTAGTTTTATAGCGGCCTTTATAATTAGGGTTCCGCTCGACCGGTATTCACCCAAAAATTACGGTTAACGATAATTATATTTATTATAAGCGAATTCTTTATGGAACTAGCGGTTTATCGCGGCTTTGGTCGCATAATTTTGCTTTATGGCTATTCTATATAGATAGACTAGCTGTTCCCCGCGGCTCCGCCCCGCGTGGGACTCGCTTATATCGCGCCCAAAAGTAGCCTATGTTTGACCTCAGGTCGTTAACTACATCCCTACCAAATTTCATCACAATCGGTCCAGCAGTTTAGCCGTGAAGAGGTGACAGACAGACAGACAGACAGATAGACAGACAGACAGACTTTCGCATTTATAATATTAGTATGGATAGAAAGATATACTGTTATTGTACCATTAACATACAAATTATAAATATTAATGTATACAAAGGCGGACTTATCGCCAATGCATCCATAATATTATTTTTGTAACATTTTATTCTAACTATTATTAATGGTTCATTCGTTCATATCGCGTGGGGCACAAGGTCAATAGTCCATGCACGCCCTGGTGACTGTTTTAATACCCCTTACCCGTAGTCCTACTATATAGATGTCATTGGTTCCGAAATTCACCACATTCATACTAAAACTTGCGCATTTTCATTATAATATTAATATAGAAATACGTATTTAAGTAATGAAGTCATTAGCATCAAATTATATTTGCAAATGCATCGTAAATATGACAGTTTATTTGTCGATCTGCATAATGTTTGTAGGTAAATCTAATTACTTTATTAAAATCTTGATAAGTTTAATAGGGGTGTCAATCCTTCTTCCCTATATTAATAGAATTATTGTCTCCATTTCAACAAAGAATGAATGAATAAACACTTTATTGCACCAATTATATAAATATATCATTGGATTGTACAGGATCGAAGATGAAAATTTGTTCAAGACTTGCTTATTCTAGCATGTTTACAAAAAAAAAAAATATTATAACTACTTGCCCACATGGATAAATCACACAGATTGAGTTAGTCCCAAAGTAAATTGAGACTAACTCAACGATATTATATTTTATGAAGAATACATATTATACTATTTTATATAGGTACTAGCAGTGCACTCCGGCTTCGCCCATGGTGCTTACATAGCCTATGTAACTCAGGGTGAATGTAGCTTTCCAATGGTGAAAGAATTATTGAAATCGGCACGTTAGTTTTTGAGTTTATTCATTACAAGCATACACACAAAAATACAAATCTTTCCTCTTTATGATATTAGTATAGAAATATTCTTCCATGCTGGTCTGGGAGAAAAGGAAAAATAATAAATGTACCAGCTGCTTCTCTTGCCGACCATGTCGTAAAAGTCGACCTAGGGAATTGTAAAATTGGGTAATCAACACATAGGCGATGCGGCTAGCAACCTATTGATTTCCTGTTTCAACTACCATCATGCTATATGTGGTCTAAGGTCTTATGACCCTAAGCTCTGTCTACCCGGTATTGAATAAAGACTTAATTATATGTATGTATGTAATATTCTAGGCACAAGTCAATCTGAAATAGTTAACAGGACCTCCGGTGTAATTAATAGCGTTTCTTAATGGTCACTAGGACCTCTGGTCTTCAAATGAAACCGGAATACCACTCGAATGATCACTCTCTCTTATCTTAGCGTTTTCCCGGTTGCTTCCTTAGCTGATTGCTTCGGAACCCAGGGTCCGCTTTCCTGCTTTTTCTCCTCCACTTCGCCCGGTCTTCGGCATCCCTAGTTGTGAGACCATTTGCGCGCATATCGTTTACTGCGACGTCGAGCCATTTCTTAGGCCCATGTGGCGAAGCGGAGTTTGACTCGAATGGTAACGATCTAACAATTAGAACATGACGAATAACGAACGACAACCCTATCCGAATATTATGAAATCAGTATGGAGCTATCAAACGTCAACGTACCATTATATAGCCATTACAGCAAGGACATGGTATCAAAGATGGCGGCCGTGCGCGCGCGCAATAGAACCTTGGGGAATACAGTACGTCTGAAACGGTAAATACGTGATAATTGTTGTTAATTTGTTGCTGGACTGATTAAGAAACTTTTGTTTTGGGACTTTTAAAGTGTGAAATTGATGTTTTTTATTGTTGTACTGCCTCCGTGGTCCAGTGGTTAAGGCGTTCGCCTTTAGACCCGGGGGTCGAGGGTTCGATTCCCACGGGAAGCATACTTTGTCTAGTTGTTTCCAGTTTGGTTAGGACATTGCAGGCTTGAATCACTTGATTGTCTTGACAACAAAGATGATTCCGTGCTTCGGAAGGCACGTTAAGCTGTTGGTCCCGACGGTAATCACAAGTATTTTTTTTTTAATAAATAAATATGTAGAGACAAATCACACAGATTGAGTTAGTCCCAATGTAAGTTCAAGACTTGTATTATGGGATACTGACTCAACAATACTATATTATATAACAAATATATAGAAAAACATCCAAGACCCAGGCCAATCAGAAAAATACCATTTTCCATGTGGCATGGTCGTCGGTGAATCACTAGTATCTTCATAAATAGTCGAGAATTCGAGATATAATCTTGTTCGGTCAAAATCGAAATGTTACGGTTGCGTAATTCGAACTTGCACTTCGGACAAATAAGGCGTGCGCAAGGTTAATGCACTTATTGTTTGAAAATGTCAAAATTTCATTATTTTTACCCAACCGCCAGACGGAGGGTTAAGTGTTTCAATCGTATGTCTATTATATTATGTCATCATCATCCTAGCTTTTTCCCGGAGGATGCCTCAGACCTCTGGACCATGGAGGCAGGCAGGCACGGGTGCACGGAGCGTTCACTTTTTATTCCGACCAGTATATCAAACCATATCGCTGACCGTCAAAACCATAGATGAAAAAATATAGAAGACGTAGCTGTGATTTGGCATTTGGTGCAAAAATGAGATGGCGAAATAGGAAAGTCCATAAAAACGATAAGGACCAAAGATACATTTTCTGTCTTTGTCAGCGTGCTCGTTTTTCTTTGTTTGGCCAACTTGAACGCCGCACAAAAACTTAGGCCAAACAAACAGTGAAATTGATTGTTTTTTTTTTAATATGTGTGTTAAAGACTCATTTTGAATAATATGATTAGTAGTCGTGCACTTTTGGATTGTGATATTTGAGCGGCGTGGGGGAAATATTCACGAAATTAGGTTTGATTTTCTGTCTCATGTGCGGCCATGCTATAGATACATCTATAGGTATATAATCTAAGGTCGAAACGAGCGTTTTGAACCGATTAGAATCATGATAAATCGCCCGATATGTTTGTAATTAAATTTCTTTGTTGGAAAACATTGTAGCGTTATGATTAATTTCGTAACGAAACTGTCGGTGAAATGAACCGTCGGCGTAATGTGTTTCGAAATTGTTTTGATTGTTCAACATTATTAGATTTTGTATACTGTATACCCCATACAGAGAACCATGCTTGCAAAACAATACGAACTTTTTCTTCCACGCTGGTCTGGGAGAAAAGAATGTACCAGCTGCATCTCTTCCCGCGCAGGTTGTAAAAGTCGACCGAGGTAATCGCCGAATGGAGAAATCATGACATAGGCGAGAGGCTAGCAACTACACTATTGATTTCCTGTTTCAACTACCATCATGCTAAACGTGGCGTGAGGTCTTATGGCCCTAGGCTCTGCCCACCCCGTTTGGGATAAAGACATGATTATATGTATGTATGATTACGTTTTCATAAAGTAAGGGTTATCTGCTATCTTGACCTCCCAAATAAGCAATAATGAGGTCACTTAAAATTTACCAGAACATAAAGATTCTTATCTCAGATGATAGCGCACGCACTGCAACACATTACCTCTCTTTTTTGGCGCAGTTGAGTAACCCCTGTCAGTGTGGGCTTGATATCTTCATCGTGTATGTTTTGTCTTAATTTTTGTTACAAAATGAATGAATAAATATACACTTTATTGCACCAATTACATAATACATCATTGGATTGTACAGGATCGAATATATAATTAACTAGCGATCCGTCCCGGCTTCGCATGGGTATAAAAACCTTCCTCTTGAATCACTATCAATTAAAAAAACTGCATCAAAATCCGTTGTGTAGTTTTAAAGATTTAAGCATACAAAGGCCTTTAGGCGCGATTGGTCGGTCCAATTCGCGATAGGTCCAATTCACCTTTTCGCGATTGGTCCAATTCGCAGTTGGTCCAAATCGCGGTTAGTCCGATTCGCGGTTAGTCCAATTCGCGGTTAGTCCAATTCGCGATTGGTCCAATTCGCGGTTGGTCCAATTCGCGGTTGGTCCAATTCGCAGTTGGTCCAAATATATGATGTTTCCGAAATTGTATAATTTGTTTACATATACATTATACATACCAATCACGTCTTTATCCCTTATGGGGTAGACAGACATATATATAGATTCTATGTTTTTTATTTATTTTTTTAGTTTTACCGCTCTTAAACCAGTAAGGTATATAACATTCTAACAATAATAATAATCCTATTTTGCTATACTTCCTACTATCCTACTAATGTTAATAAATGCGAAAGTTTGTACGTTTAGATGTTTGTTACTCAATCACACAATAACGGATGAACGGATTTGAATAAAATTTTACCCAGGTATAGCCTATGACCTGGATTAAGTATGGGATACTTTTTATTCTTGAAAACTACGCGGACAAAATCGCGGGCAATACATTTATATAATCACATCTTTATCCCATAGGGGTAGACACAGCCAGGTTTAGCTTGATGTTAGTTGAAACAGAAAATCGAAACAGGAATAGTAATGGGTTGCTAGCCGCATCGCCTATGTCATGATTTCCCCATTCGCCAATTCCCCCAGTCGACTTTTACGGCTTGCGCGGGAAGAGAAGCAGCTGGTACATTCTATGTTTTTTTTTTCTCCCACACCAGCGTGGAAGCATTTACATAGTGCAAAACAAATAGATTACAATATATGTGTATGTTTTGTAATTTTATTGATTATTCGAAATAGTTTATATTATTGTATAATTTGTTGTTAATGGTACAATAAAGAGTTTATCTATCTATCTATATTGGACCAATCGCGAATTGGACTAACCGCGAATTGGACCAACTGCGAATTGGACCAATCGCGAAAAGGTAAATTGGACCAATCGCGAATTGGACCAATCGCGCCTAAAGGATTTAGGGATTGAGAAAGCGACTTTGTTTTATACTATGTAGCGATAGTGATAGTGATATGATAGTGATGATTAGTAAATCGTGTTGTTTTCATTGTTTTGTTTTTGGAAATTATTTCAGCTTACGCTTCAGAGCCCAGGTTTAGTTTTTTTAATCATGGTCCTGTCTATAATGGAGCAACTGCCGTCTGACCTCCTTAACCCTTTTCACAGGGAAACCAGACCCACAGGAACATGACCCGGGTGTGTTAATGGCCAACACTTTCAGATTTTTTCAGACTACCTACAGACATCTGACATAGCCTAACGACAGCTATCTACCGATAACAGCCGGGACCAACGGCTTAACGTGCCTTCCGAAGCACGGAGGCTCAAGATAGAAAAGCCACTAATGGCGACCAAGTCAAACATGGCCGTGCACTCGCCGTCGCTTGACGCGCGTTATCTTTACGAACACGCGCGCCGCGCTAGGCTATCGAGCTCCTTAAGAAGCTAATCTTAGATTATAAGCAATGCTTACAATCTCCTGTACGAGTATCTAGATAGGTATTTGTGTCTAAACTAATCGCATTTAGATTACAGGCTGTCATTGTCAGGCATTATACAACGTTGGCCAGCGGTGGGCGTAACGCGTTCCAAGTTCATTATATTAATAACTAAGGGTGCTCGATATATAACGTAGCAGAATAAATATTACTAATTTTATTTTTTATTAAAATAATCAAATATATTTAAATAACCTATATTAGTACTTAATATTATTTCAATTATTTTATTAAATGTAAACAGCGCCATCTATCATAGCTTGCGTAAACTAGTATCTAAAATTTCAATGGCAGCCATTAAATTGAACTTGGAGACGTCTAGTCTTCATAGGTTTATGGATTACACAAAAGATGTCGTTACTGTCGTAAAATTAAATTTTGATAATGGACAAGAGCAAGATAGAGTCATAATAAATATTATAACTGCATCCTTGTCATACAAATATATATTAGTAATATTTTTTTTTTCATATTCAATCAGTTCGTTCGATGCGTTATGTTGGTAATGAGTGTGTTGTTTCATTTCGTGCAATAAATATCGAACTGTTTAAAAAATATTATAACTGCATCCTTGTCATACAAATATAATAGTAAATTTAATATTTCTTTTTTCATATATTCAATTCAATTAGTTCGTTCGTTCGATGCGTTCCTAAGAGTGTGTTGTTTAATTTCGTGCAATGTATTTTTTCTTGTTTTTACGTTTTAAATATTTATAATCATCCAATTTTATTGATTTATAAAATAAAATAGATTAGATAAGCTGTATGTCGGATGGATGGTGTAAATATGTAAATACAAATTGTATATAAAATCAATGAACTTTTAAGTACGCCTGGCTTACTGTTACTAAAAAACCTATACTAATAAGTACGAAGAAAAGTTCACTGAGTTTATTTAATTTGGAAAAATAAATCATGTTTAGAATGGCATTCATTTATTTTTATTAAAAAAATATACCAAATTGTTCGAAACTCCTTGTATCGTATCTATATTAGTTAACATCAACCAAAGAATTTATATACAACACTAGAATGCTTACGAATAATAATAATCGCAAAAAACAACATTCAAAATTAATCCTTATTACTCTACTGCAAAGTTGATTTTTCTTTAAAGCCTAAATACAAATACCTAACGTTCCAGAAAAAGGTCCAAAATTTGTAGGTTACCCTTTTCCTCTTGAATATTATACAACTTACTAGAAAGAGATACCTACAAACTTTAGGTATTATTTCGGAAACGGCTTTTGTCCTCCGTAAGCATTCTAGTGTTATATATAAATTCTTTGACATCAACATTCAGGAGCCTATACCGTAACGAGTCAACTATTATGTCAACTAACGATCGACGAAATTTTAATATAAAATATATCAATATTTCCAATAAATATTCAATTGAGTTATATTTCAACACGACTCGTTACGCAACGTCAACATTATCGCAACTAACTGAACTGACGCTCGACGAAATATATTATAGCTTAAAAAATATTAGGTTAAAAAAAAATAACGTAACGAAATAACGCGTTGGCAAAATATAGTCGTTGTGAACACTCCTATTAATAACTGGGCTTTGAACAACTTTCTTAAGTGCAAGGTTGTTTGTAGGGGTGGGATTCACTCGACAACGTTGGTTTATCGATAATTATTTCTTTTATTCTAGCAGATACGGAATTTAAGTTTTTTTTTTATGCGAATTTTCCCGCCACTAGTTATTTTATGAAAATAATTAGCTTCAGCCCGCGGCTTCGCGTTCATTATCACGACCTTAAATAAAAACGCAAATCCTAATCCTAACTTCCTAACTAATATTATAAATGCGAAAGTGAGTTTATTTGTTTGTTACAATTTCACGCCCTATTCACTGCATCAATCTTCCTGAAATTTCGCACACACATAGATAGAAGTATTGAGAAGGACATAGGATACCTTTGGAAAAACACTGTTCCCGTGGGAAATTCACGCAGGCGAAGCCTCGGGTTAAAGCTAGTACAATATAATGATTAAATCATTTTACCTATGTGGGTTACAAAGACAAAAAATACGATATAGTTTAAGAAAAGGTGCCACACTCCCACTGTGTTTGTATTTATCGACAGTCGATAATAAACTGGGCGACATCCCTAGCTAATTATCGAGCAGATCCGGTGCGGCGTCATTTCCCACCGCGTGCCATTCCGCGCTGTCCTTGCCCTGGTGCGATACACTTATATTTAACTAGCTACTGGCCGCGACAACGTCCGCGTGGGACTCCCACGTTCATCCATACATTCCTTATACCCATTGCGAGTTTCTATAATATATTTATTATTGACCGAGCGAGCAAAGCGAGCGAGAGTCTCCATTTCGAGAGTGGCTAATTTTGCTTTTGTCTGAATATATGTCTGTCTGTTTGTTCCGGGCTGGAGGTCACATTTCTGAACGGATCCTAATGAAACTTGACACACGTGTTCCTTGATTTTTTTGCAATTTTGTCAAGATTTTTTTTTTTTTGATTGGAGGAAGTTTGGGGGCAAAAAGGGGAAAACTTTTTTAATTTAGTTTACCAAATTATCCAAATGAAATGTGGCGGACGTGTATCCTGAGTTTTTTTATTTTTATTTAGCATGATGGCTTTTTTTGCAAATTATAACGCGAGGTCTACTGTTCACTGAACCGCTAGTTTATTTATTACAAGATCTCTGTGGCCTCGTGGTCATCATGCCAGGCTGTCACACTGGAGGTCCCGGATTCGATCTCCGGTTAGGTCCAAATGGAAAGTCCACTTACACACACACACACAATCACACTGCGCTATAGCTTTCGACTAAACGCGTTGATGTCTTGTGTATGGAGAAAACTATACTAACATAATAAAGCTGAAGAATTTGTTTGTTATATGAACGCTTAAATCTTTAGAACTACTGGTTGTATTTGAAAAATATCTTACTGCATATGATAGCCTGATTCTTGGGAAAAAACTATAAGCTACTAGCCGTTCCCCGCGGCTTCGCTCCGCGTGGGACTCGGTTATATCGCGCTCAAAAGTAGCCTATGTTTGACCTCAGGTTGTTAACAACATCCCTACCAAATTTCATCACAATCGGTCCAGCAGTTTAGCCGTGACAGACAGACAGACAGACAGACTTTCGCATTTATAATATTAGTATCGACATATCACTTCACTATCACTATATAGTATAAAACAAAGTCGCTTTCTCTGTCCCAATGTCCCTTTGTATGCTTAAATCTTTAAAACTACACAACGGATTTTGATGCGGTTTTTTAATAGATAGAGTGATTCGAGTGGAGGTTTTTATGCCCATGCGAAGCCGGGGCGGGGCGCTAGTAGTACATACACACCAATAGCGAGTAAAGTTGATTGTGAAAATTTGACAACTTTATTTGTGTATTTAAGTTGTTTTGATTTTGAATGAATTTAATTATTATTATATGGCTCTAGTCGCCACTAAGTGCACCCGGAGGGTGGTTTTGGAAGAAGGGGAAGACCACGGATGCGCTGGAGTGACGACCTGAGAAGGTTCGAGAGCAGGTGGCAGGATGTGGCGGAACAGAGAGAGGTTTGGATGGAGATGGGGGGAGACCTTTGCCAAGCAGTGGGACAAAATAGGTTAATTTAAAATAAATATATATACTAGCTTTTATCCGCGGCTTCGCTCGCGTGGAATTAGAAAATTTTTAGTGTACACATACAAATATTCCAGTAATCTCCCTTGGGAACTTGATGCTTTTTCAGGACTAAAAGTAGCCTATGTTACTCTCCATCCTTTCAACTAACTCTATGCCAAAAATCAGGTCGATTGGTTGCTTAGCTACGGCGTGGAGGAAGGACAAACAAACAAACACACTTTCACATTTATAATATTAGTATGGATTGTATGACAATATACTTAAGTTTTATTAAACTATTGTACGTCCCTTTAGCACAGGATATAGCGTCTCCAATCAATGTAAAAAATATGAAGGTATTTTTTACCTATGTTCAACAATAAATAATATTTGAATTTGAATCGCGGGGAACAGGCAGTTGTACTGATATATAAAAAAATACCAGCTTAAGTATATATGACAAGTTCTGTTCATAAAAGGGTATGTCAAGTTATTTCAAGGTTTAGTGTCAGACCAGTCTAGCCGTTTCTAGGCCACACGTCACTTCGATCTGGTGCACCATACGTACATACAGGTGTGGCAGGGCTGGACAGCAAAATGTCAAGGTGAAGTTTGTTCGTAGCATTCATACACAACCAGCCCTGTTTTTTAGACCACTAATAAGCATCCTTCCATGCTGGTCTGGGAGAGAAATAAAAACATAGAATGTACCAGCTGCTTATCTTTCCGCGCAAGCCGTAAAAGTCGGCTGAGGGAATCGCCGAATGGGGAAATCATGACATAGGCGATGCGGCTAGCAACCCATCACTATTGATTTCCTGTTTCAACTATTATCATGCTAAACGTGGTCTAAGGTCTTATGGCCCTAGGCTCTGTCTACCCCACTATGGGATAAAGACGTGATTATATGTATGTATGTATGCATTCATTATCATCATTCCCATGGGATGCATGCTTAATTTAGTTATTTCCAGTTTGGTTATGACACTGCAGGCTTGAATCACCTGATTGTCTGATAATAAAGATGATTCCGCGCTTCGAAAGGCACTTTAAAACGTTGGTCCAGGCTGCCATCTGCTAGTCGTTAAAGGAACCACGTTAGAGGCCGAGAGACGGTTCCGAAGAACTCTTTCAGGGTGTGCATGGCTGATTGACCTTGTCTCCTACACGAAATGATGATGACCCAAAATGGAAAAAAAACTAGTTTTCCACCGATGTTAACTATTAATAACAACAACGGTGAAAAACGCTAGGAAACTAATTTTTACCGTTTTGGCACATCACTAGTCAATAGAGAGAGGCGGGAGCGATAGGGAATCCCTGTTCCTATTAGGAATACGATATGCTCGACCGCCAAAGTGAAGATATGCGCCAGGCTAGTTCATGCCTGGGGAACCGCCTCCGACAAATGTCTTGTCAAAGATTGTATATACCGCTCCAACCCGTTGAAACTTTGCATGCGCGATTTAGATTTTGTCTGTATTGTATCCAATTCCGAGATTCTCGCTTTTAACGCCATCTGTTGGTTTGTATAGAAGATGTGTGCGCTAGTGTCGTCACAATGTTGAGACGTTCTACCCTCTAGTTTTTTCACAAATAATATACAGAGATTAGACCTTTGTACGAAGTGAGGAGCTTGCCTAGCGGGGCGCGACCATGTTTGGATTGGTCGCCATTAGTGGCAATTTTATCTTGAGCTTCTCCATATTTCGGAAATCTTGGCTGATATCGATAGATGGCAGTCGTTAGGCTATATCAGATGATTTTAAGCAGCCTGAAAAAAATCAGACAGTGTTGTCCACTAACACACCCGGGTCATGTTCCTGTGGGTCTGGTTTCCCTGTAAAAAGGGTTACGGAGGTCAGACGGCAGTCGCCCCATTGTTATAACCAGCACCCGTATTTCAAAACGCTAACGAATGTCGACAAGAACAAAATGTATGGGATTGACATAAGCTGCGGTAAATCACGTGGTCAATCTTATGTCAATCCCATACATTTTGTTCTTGTCGTAACTCGTTAACGTTTTGCGATTGTGACTTTGGCTAAGCCCCCAGTACCGCCAAACAGGACCATTCATGTATTGCAACTAGGAAAAACTAATAAAATATGAATAAAGACGTTATAAAAGTAATTAAACATGGACATTACATGTTTATGGTACCGAAAAACAAGCAATGAAATAATTAAAAGCCGTATAAAATATGATTTCACATATAACGGCAATTATCACTGTTTAAGAATTTTATACCAATGACCTTCATTTGTATTTAATTTGCTTTATTCAAATAAAACTGGCCAAGCGCGAGTCGGATTTACGCATCGATGATTCTGTAGCTATTTTTTTTATTTTTTATTTTCAACCGACTTCCAAATAAGGAGGAGGTTCTCAATTCGGCTGAATATTTTTTTTATTTTTGTTATCTCAAATCTCCGTTTCTGATCCGATTTTGAAAATTCTTTTTTTGTTCGAATGAATATACATAGGTTCAATTTGGTCCCATATAAAGTTTATTAACATCGGCGCAGTAGTTTGGTTTTAAATTCAAAACAACCGGTAAACGTAAATCGGCTAAGTCGAATAAAATGAGCAATTGTTATTTTCCGTGTGCTTACAAGTTGCTTGTTTTATAATGAAGTAATTTTCATTTTTTGTCTGTTATTTTTATTGGGAAAAAAGTTATTTTATTTATTTATTCGTGGCAATAAACAGTCGTGTGGATTTTATATTACAGCATGGTTTAAAAGGTACATTATTAGACCAAAATAGTGTCAGTAATGTTAAAATTTATAACATAGATACATACATATCATCACGCCTGTCTCCCGTAGGGGTAGGCTGAGACTAGAGATTTCCATTGGCTACGATCCTTACACGCCTCCCTCGCTTGCTCCACACTCACCACAGTCGTCGTACACGGCAGCCGATTTATTAAAAACAACAATAGTTGTTAGATTGAGTGAGCTTCACTATCACTGTCATCACTACATAATATAAAACAAAGTCGCTTTCTCTGTCCTTATATCCCTTTGTATGCTTAAATCTTTAAAACCACGCAACGGATTTTGATGCGGTTTTTTTAATAGATAGAATGATTCAAGAGGAAGGTTTTTATGCCCATGCGAAGGCGGGGCGGGTCGCTAGTAAGTTATATTCTTAATCTTATTGTAAAGGAGAAAAATAAACGTTTTATCTTTTATTCATTGACCAGCATACAGGTGTTTTCAAAATAATCAAACCGTCAAATTACGCGGTTTTTTAAATAGATCAAGAGGAAGGTTTTGATGCCCATGCGAAACCGGAGAGGGTCGCGAGTTATGGTGTAAACAAATCTTCTAAATCGAATTATACATTCATTTTGTTTTTATACTAAAATATTATAATTTGTATTGGGACCCTCTTTGACTTTTAAAAGGAAATCTTTGACCCCAGGTATTTCTTTTTCTATGCTTAAAACATTTTTTACTTGTTGGTTTTACTTTGGACCCTTTGCTCCGGAGTTGTCACCTGAGGAAGCAATCTATTTTTTTTAGCGTTTTCAAGTTTACATTTACAGCTATATCATATTAGATATCATCATTTTGTGAAGGTCTCACGGTCGATCGACAATACGCACGGTTGTGTCAGAGTTCTTCGAAACCGCCTCTCGGCCTCTGACGACGTCTTAAACGACTACCAGATGGCAACCGGGACCGACGGCTTAACGTGCCCTCCGAAACACGGAATCATCTTTATTATCAGACAATCAGGAGATTCAAGCCTGCAATGTCCTAACCAAACTGAAAAGAACTAAACAAAGTATGCTTCCCGTTGGAATCGAACCTACGACCCCCGGATTTTCAGGCAAACGCTTTAACAACAGACATTTAAAACGAATACCACAAAATTTTAATAAAAAACTGTCAATTGTTGCAGAAGACACGACCCAAACTAAGCGGCAGAGGCCCAAAGACATGTCCCTGGCTGAACCCCCTCACACCATGGAGATAGCTCAGATCCTGATGTCCCTGCTGCACGCTTGGGGTCTTAACCCGGATCTGGACAGAGTCTGCGAGTCCAAACTCGGCTTGCTTAGACCTATGGTGAGTTTATTTTTGATAATAAGAGTGTTAAAAGCTTTGGGATTGTATCGAAAGCTTTATTTAGAACTAAAATTAGATTTAGCAAATAAATTGTGATAAAAAATCGTCATAGGATCGAAGGTCATCACTTTAGGTCGCCATCACAGTATGTAAGTAAGGAATACCATAAGAATATGAATAGTACCTAAAAGTAATTATTTTAAGGATACAGAACTTCTTAAAGTAGTATTTTAAATGTGAATATTCCATTATCCATCAGAAATAAGAGTAAAATTTCTATAGACATCATACAAGTTTCTTACCATGAGATGACTTCACAATTTCCACCAAGCGACATAGGTCCAAAAATACTTCCCTGATGGACACCATGGTCATGGCCCAGATTCATATATTTATTTATTTTTCCACATTAAAAATGTCATTACAGTTAGTACCAATGCGACAGAGTAAGCATAAAGATTAAGTAATTACATCTTAGAGCAATATCTCAAAGCAACGTCTGTGAATTTTATCAAAACACAAGTGAACAAGTCAGTCTATGCATATATACTAATATTATAAATGCGAAAGTCTGTCTGTCTGTCTGTCGGTCTGTCTGTCTGTCTGTCACCTCTTCACGGCTAAACTGCTGGACCGATTGTGATGAAATTTGGTAGGAATGTAGTTAACGACCTGAGGTCAAACATAGGCTACTTTTGGGCGCGATATAACCGAGTCCCACGCGGGGCGAAGCCGCGGGGAACAGCTAGTATATATATATAATGATATCACAGATGCATGCTTCGGCATTCAACCTGGAACTAGATAGTGATTGCGAGACTTAACTGCTACCTTAAGCTTATAATGGCGGGTTTGTCCATGAGAGAGGAAGTACTATTGTGTCAAAGGTTTAATACAAATCTTCTAAAAGAAGATCTCGTAAAAGAAATAGGCATTATCGACAATTCTTCTTTATCCTTCATCCGATTGTATTTATCAGTGGCATCTTCAGCTTACGTTTCTTTTATTATATTTCTAACTAGCTGTTGCCCGCGGCTCCGTCCGCGTGCACCTCGGTTATATCGCGCCCGAAAGTAGGCTATGTTTGACACCTAGTGCATAACTATATCCATACCAAATTTCATTACAATCGGTCCAGCAGTTTAGCCGTAAAGAGGTGACAGACGGACAGACAGACAGACAGACTTTCGCATTTATAATATTATAGTATGGATTAGTATGGATATAAAGCTTATTACATGTTATAATTATGGTCCTGATTTAGCGGTACTTACAATGGAGCAACTGCCATCTGTCGTCCTTTTTGCACTATCCTAACTTCCGAACTAATATTATAAATGCGAAAGTGAGTTTATTTGTTTATTACTCCTTCCATGCTGGTCTGGGAGAAAAATAAAAACATAGAATGTACCAGCTGCTTCGCTTCCCGCGCAAGCCGTATAAGCCGACTGAGGGAATTGGCGAATGGGGAAATCTTGACATAGGCGATGCAGCTAGCAACCGATCACTATTGATTTCCTGTTTCAACTATCATCATGCTAAACGTGGTCTAAGGTCTTATGGCCCTAGGCTCTGTCTACCCCGTATGGAATTAAGACGTGATTATATATATGCATGTATGTATGTATGTTGTTTGTTATGCTTTCACGCTCTATCTGTTGAACCAATCTTCCTAAAATTTCGTATACACATAGATATAATTATTGAGAAGGACATAGGATACCTTTCATCCCGAGAAAAAGCATTGTCCCCGTGGGAAATTCACGCGGGCGAAAGCTAGTCAACGATAAACCTGCCTCAATGAATCTCGTCTGTGGTCAGGTGCCAGTGTGCTTTGGCGTGGTCTCCCGCCACGGCCACATGGCAGTTCAGCTGCCGACGAGACTGCTGGAATGGGAGGAGGCGTGTTCCGCCGCACCTGACGACCCATTGCTGCTCAGCGAGAACCTGCCGCCTGAGCTGCTGAAGCAGGAGAAACTGACCAGGTTTAATGATATTTATTTATTTCTTATTAGCTGTTCCCCGCGGCTTCGCTCCGCGTGGGACTGGTTATATCGCGCCCAAAAGTAGCCTTTGTTTGACCTCAGGTCGTTAACTACATCCCTACCAAATTTCATCACAATCGGTCCAGCAGTTTAGCCGTAAAGAGGTGACAGACAGACAGACAGACAGACAGACTTTCGCATTTATAATATTAGTATGGATTGCTCCCAAATGTTAAGCTTTATCCCTATTAATCTGCAATCTATAAAAACATTTAAGAATAAAAACCCAGAGCGGTCTCATTTTACAAAACATTTAATAGAACAAAATAATAGTTCTATCTTCCCATACCTATGTAACAATATACAATACAAATACTCTTTACTCTCCTCTTGCTCGGAAATAGTTTCATTATTAAAAAAAAAAAAACAATACGACACATTGCTGGCCTAAGACAACAATTTAATAAAAAAAAATCATTGCTGGCCGCTAATGAAGGTTTCTTAATGTACACGTTTTCATACATTAGGTTTTTTAGTTTCACTCTGGCCAGCCTACCAATAAAAACCTATTCTAGCGGTCGTTAATGGAAATTGCTGGACACTTTTGTTAGGTTAGTACTAACCCTTAATTCTTTTATCGTTTAAAAATATGTTTGAACATTCCAAAAAGTTTCAAAAAAAGAACACAGCGAATGCTAGCTTGTTAACGCCATTTTAAAATTTGATACGATGTTGTTTCGTCTCAAGAGGATTTCAGAGAAAGTAAAGTACTATACAAGCCTCGGCCGAAATTGCAATTTACGTCCTCGTATTTTTTAAAGGCCTCGGCTTCGCCTCGTCCTTTTAAAAGCACTTGGCAAGGCCTCAGCTGGGCTTCGGCCTTGCAATATAACTCGGCCTTAAGTGGCTTCATTTCTGGCCTCGACAGCAATGTACTATTATTGCACCACAACAAAATAAAATTATCTACATAAAACAGCTTTACTAAAAACAATGAGGCACAAAGGCAGATTTATCGCTAAAGTAATCTCTTCCAGTCAACCTTAGGGTAACCTTTGTTTTTCGAGTATCATCCTTCCTGATAATTAATCCGTTGGTCGGATACAATGCAGGAGATAACCAGTACATCCTTGCAGGGGTCCATTCACCTAGCCCAGGACAGGACCGCCTGGAGGAAGATCGTGGCAGGTGTTAACCGTGATGGTCACGTCCCTCAGTCATGAGGAAACGACAGAGAAGAAGAAGATAATTAATAATTAAATTTTATTCAATAACATGGCTTCTCCTCGACCGAGGGTGTCCCGGTTGCATCTTCAACTTACGCTTAAGAGCCCAGGGTACGCTATTAATCATGGTTCTGATTTGGCGGAACTAGTAATTACAATGGATCGAATAGGAAACCAGAACAGGAACATGATCCGGGTGTATTAGTGGCCAACACTGTCAAATTTTTCAGGCTGCCTAAAGGCATCTCACATAGCCTAACGACTGCCATCTAGATAACAGCCGGGCCAACGGCTTAACGTGCCTTCCGAAGCACGGAGAAGCTCAAGATAGAAATGCCACTAATGGCGACCAATCCAAACATGGCAGCGCACTCGCCGTCGCCGTCGCTTGACGCGCACTATCCGCGCAAGGCTATCGACCTCCTTATTTACTAACGACGCTATTATATACTTTTTTCCAGGCTCTTCACGTCAAAACTGCACTGGGAACTGAGTACTACGTTGACTACTAACCATTTACTGTCCATCGTGGCCCTCGCCAACACCTTAATGTCTATGAGGAATGCTAGCTTCGTTCCTGAGCAAGAGGTTGCTAGAAGGCTTCACAGGTATTCTACCTTATTACTATAAAATTAAGGTTTACAATCGTCTGATTATCACATCGTTGGTCATAATTATGTATCTTATTACGAAAGACGTAAGGTTCATAATTGCATTTACTCTTTGTTTTCCATTCTAGCGTTTAATGTTTATGAGAAATGCTAGTTACTCCCGAAAAAGAGGTCGCTAGGCTTCATAGTTATTGTACCTTAAACTATAGTTCTAAGATTGATAATCTCTTTTCGTTCATAGTGACCATATTACTAAGTATTAAGTGGCATTTGTTTCTAATTTCTACACTATTAAGGTCGAGTATCGAATGTCATTTCCGCAAAATCTGAGTTTATCAGATTAAAGGTAAAATTAAGCCACCACAGTCAACTGTAATTCAATGCTGTATCCATTCAACTTTGTTTCTACATAGTTAAGGTTCATAATTGCTTTTTATCAATACGAAAATCTATAAGAGGATTTTCATTGTACTACTATGGTTGATAATCCCTTGCCTTGTCATGGCCATATTACTAAGTACTCAATGGTAGAAATGTTCCCAATTTCTACACTATTAAGGTCCATTATCGAGTAACATTTACGCAAATACGATAAACTCAATAAAGACAAAAGATAAAATCGAAAACAGCCAACTTTCTAATTCAATGCTGTATCCATTCAACTTTATTTGTACATAGCTAAGGTTCATATTCGCTTTTCATCTGCTTCTCTTTTCAGACCGTCAACCCGAAGCTCTGCATCTTGGGCTGGAGATGAAGAGAGAGAAGAACAATTAGCAGCTCAACAGAGCCATATCAAGCAGGGCTGGTCTCTACTGGTGACCTTGCATAGTGTGCTGCTGCCGGAGACTGTCGTGGCGGCTGGTAAGAGAACTCTTTCTCACTCCCTTCTCTCTCTCTTCTCTCTCTCTTCTTGAAGAAGAGTTGGCATTAAACAGGGCTGGCCTCTATGACCTTGCATAGTGTGCTACTGCCGGAGACTGTCGTGGTTGCTGGTAAGGGAACTATTTCTCACTCCCTTTTCTGTCTCTTCTCTCTCTCTCTCTCTTCTTGAAGAAGAGTTGGCATTAAACAGGGCTGGACTATGACCTTGCATACTGTGCTACTGCCGGAGTCTGTCTTGGCGGCTGGTAAGAGAACTCTTTCTTACTCTTTTCTCTTGAAGGAGAGTTGGCATAAAACAGAGAAGCTCCCTATTCGTGACCTCGCATAGTGTGCTACTGCCGGAGACTGTCGTGGCGGCTGGTAAGAGTTCGTTCATCATTTTTTTGCTCCGTCCTTTTAAAAGCACTTGGCAATGCGTCACATTGCGCTTCGGCCTTTCAATATTACTCCTATTTAGTTGTCCCGTCGAGTTAGTATCCCATAACACAAGTCTTGAACTGACTTTGGGGCTAACTTGATCTGTGTGTTACATCAATACTCTTTGCGGATTGTGGAGCTAGGCCAAAATGTAAAAAACAATACATTGATGCTTTAGCACATAATACATGCTTTTTTTCAGGGTCCAAGGTCTTCAAGCGGCCTCAAGTCGAAATGCTAGCCCGCAGATGGCAGCACCACTGCATCGAAGTGCGCGACGCTGCGCAGGCGCTGCTGCTCGCCGAGCTCAGCCGGCTGGGCCCCAAAGGCCGGAAGGCCTTAGTGGACAACTGGGCCCAGTACCTGCCGCTGTACACTCACACGGAGAGCATCAACCCGCAAGCAGTGCCTAAGGAGCCGGTTGAGAAGGTACTTTAGCAAGTTAAGCAACCTAAAGTGACGCCATGATTTGGATTGGTCGCCATTAGTCACATTTTTCGGGAGCCTATAGCTCTATGCAAATTAGGCCATTTAAGAAGACTAGGTCATGTTGCTGTGGATCTGGTTTCCCTGTAAAAAGGGTTACGGAGGTCAGACGGCAGTCGCTCCATTGTAAATACCAGAACCACCAAATCAGAACCATGATTAATAGCGTACCCTGGGCTCTAAAGCGTAGACTGAAGATGAAACCGGGAAAAAAGCGCTAGGACGAAGAAAAAAATTTATACTTTCGAAAACAAAACCCCTCATTCTGGCACAGTGGGGTAATAAAGAAAAATATTTAACATCCATACTAATATTATAAATGCGAAAGTCTGTCTGTCTTTCTGTCTGTCTGTCTGTCTGTCACCTCTTCACGGCTAAACGGATGGACCGATTGTGATGAAATTTGGTAGGGATGTAGTTAACGACCTGAGGTCAAACATAGGCTACTTTTGGACGCGATATTCCGAGTCCCACGCGGGCGGAGCCGCGGGCAACAGCTAGTGAAAAAATATTTAACATACATACTATTATCTTCAAATCGCAGCAAGAAGACGAATTCGAGGAAGAAGAGGAGGAAATAGTCCGGAAACCGTCGTCTCTCGCCGAACTGAAACGCAAGCAAACCACGGCGGTCGTGTTGTTGGGCGTTATTGGTTCGGAGTTCGGACAGGACATCACTAGTGAAGGTAATGAATGAATGAATGAATGAATTTATTTATTTTTCAAGTAACTAACGACTCACATTTTGTAATGTTTGTTTGTGGAGTTTGTGGCGCCACTTCTTCTCCACTTGCGCTTTGGAAGCGGTGGTAAACTTAATATAAGTAACAATTGACGTCAATAAGTGATAAGAATATCCTATATTGAAAATAAACAATTTGAATTTGATTTCTGTTTGTTTGTTATAATGTCAACTCAGTCTGCCTGCGACCATGAGCTCTGTAAAGTGCTTGAAACGTTAGGTATAAATAAGTAAGCAATAAACGCGATAGAAAACCGTATAAAATAGTTTAATTTAATGTGTAACAATCGCGAAAACATAAGAAATCATTATGTTTGTTATAACTTTAATGCACAAAATTAATAAAGATAAATGCAACGGCGGACTTATCCCATGAAGAGATTTCTACCAGCCAAGGCCCAGTTCAATTAGAAAATATCATTTTTCATCTTGACCTGACCGGGGATCGAACCCGGAACCTCCTGAGTAGCGGGCAGGCTGTTAACCATTACGCCACGGAGGTTATCAAAAGTCTGCGGAATTATATGGGAATCAAATCACATAACACAAAGACACAAACTACCTCCGTAGTTAAGTGGCTAAGGCGTTTGCCTTTAGGGGGTCGCGGGTTGAATTCCCACGGGAAGCATACTTTGTTTAGTTGTTTCCAGTTTGGTTAGGACATTACAGGCTTGAATCACCTGATTGTCTGATAATAAAGATGATTCCGTGCTTCGGAAGGCACGTTGAGCCGTTGGTCCCGGCTGCCATCTGGTAGTCGTTAAAGGAACCACGTCAGAAGCCGAGAGGCGGTTCCGAAGAACTCTGACACCAGGGTGTGGTGTTAAACCTCTGACTAGACTAACTTGACAAGACAAAAAACTTGATATTGGCGAAAATTAGCTTTAGATTTGTTTGCTATATAAACATTATACGGTTGAATTAAAAAACTCCTTTTTTGAAGTTGGTTAAAAATACATTGCTTTTTATTTGTACTCAGGTCCTGCCGGCAAAGGTCGCCACAAGGGAGATAGGAAGAGCTCTGTTGTTGAAGGTTAGTCATGCCACAGATTAAAAAAAAAAAAAAAAACTAGTGCTGATTTTCAACCCCATACAAAGGAAAAGCGCTGATTTTTAGTGTTTTATTCAGAAAAAATCACACAACGCCATCTCTTGATAACCTTAGACATCGTTTCTACTTCTTATTAAATCCATACTTCCATACTATCCATACTAATATTATAGATACGAAAGTCTTTCTGTCTGTCTGTCTGTCTGTCTGTCACCTCTTCACGGCTAAACTGCTGGACCGATTTTGATGAAATTTGGTAGGGATGTAGTTAACGACCTGAGGTAAAACATAGGCTACTTTTGGGCGCGATATAACCGAGTCCCACGCGGGGCGAAGCCGCGGGGAACAGCTAGTAAATTAATAAACCAGCTTGAGGTAATCATCATCATATAGTGTGGGTAACATTGTCAACCGACCATGCACACCCTGGTGTCAGAGTTCTTCGGAACCGCCTCTCGGCCTCTGACGTGGATCCTTTAACGACTACCAGATGGCAGCCGGGACCAGCGGCTTAACACGTTCGCGGACGTTATTGAAAACACAATAGAAATTTTATTGTTATAACTGCTATATCTGTCTGTCGGTCTGGATAGTTGTAGTTTCCACAGGTTATGCGAAAAGCGACCTACACGCGGGCGGAGCCGCGGGCAACAGCTAGTGTATAAATATATATGGGGCCATATTGAAACTATGACAATAGGGATGATGACAGGCGATGCGAATAGTTTAAACTACTCAATACTATGGGCATAAAAACCTTCCTCTTGAATCACTCTATATCCATACTAATATTATAAATGCGAAAGTCTGTCTGTCTGTCTGTCTTTCTGTCTGTCTGTCTGTCATCTCTTCACGGCTAAACTGCTGGACCGATTGTGATGAAATTTGGTAGGGATGTAATTAAAGACCTGAGGTCAAACATAGGCTACTTTTGGGCGCGATATAACCGAGTCCCACGCGGGGCGAAGCCGCGGGGAACAGCTAGTATTAAATAAAAAAAACCGCATCAAATTCCGTTGCGTAGTTTTAATACAAAGGGATTTAGAGACAGAGAAAGCGATTTTGTTTTATACTATGTAGTGATAGTGATAATGATAAAATAGACATAAATAAACACATGTTGCAACTTTTCAGTAGGAATTTATACTCCTGAATTAATTAATTAATCAGTTTGTTGGAAAAGTCCATTTCAAAAATATGAAATAAACAAAAACAATTTTTGCTATTGTAAAATATCCAAAATATGCAATAACTTTTGTTACGTAAACGTAATAATAACCTGTCCAACAAATATGATTCTTGCTGCGAACGAAATGCGAAAAAAAAAGAATTGTAGCGTGACGTCACCGTGAGTATTATTTAGTTAGGGGCGTTTTGGTATCGTCTAAGAAATGTGAATTTGTTTTTTTTTTATATCTCGGGAAGTAGTTTGGTTACATGTGTAATTCTTTAACTGATGTTTCTATAATTATGAGGTTTTTCAAATTTATATAAAATAAAAAAATTGTAATCGCATCGCATCAAATGTCGCCTATTCCAACAAAAAAATAATTTTTAAAATCAGTCCAGATATAACGGAGATATGAGTAAAAAACATTAAAAAAAAACATCCGAATTTTAAGAATCACTTCCTTTATTGGAAGTCGTTTAAAAAGAGCTAAATATTTTTCTTAAGACGAGACCTCGGTGAACACTAGCGCCACCATCAACTAAAAATCATTATTCACTGAAAACACAAGTTATCAAAAATCCGTGTTATGTAATTAAGGTTCTGGATTTGAAGTTAATTTTAATCATAGTAAATTATCAAATTATAGTTCCATATAGTTACAAATTGCAAAAACTGCTAAAAGTGGCCGTTTTGAGCAATATTGCAACTTCAAAAGACGGATATATGATAACTTGTGTTTTCAATGAATAATGATTTTTAACTGACGGTGGCGCTAGTGTTCACCGAGGTATCACCTTAACAAATGGGACCACACGGTATTTTACTATATTTCGTACAGGTTTCACCCTGAGCGCGTCGAACAACCTAGCCCGCCTCACAGCACTGGCGCTGACCCATCTCCTCCTCTCGCCATCGTGTTCCCGACTTCCGGCGCACACGCCACTGCGTAGGGCGGCTGTCGACCTGCTGGGACGCGGGTTCACTGTTTGGGAACCATACTTGGACGTCAGTCAGGTGTTATTGGGTAAGTTTTTGGCTATAGTTGGAGTGATTTTATGTTTTGTTTCTGCATATAGACGCTGTGAATTTTCTAGAATGTGGATCCACCGTCTGGCAACCCTAATTGGATGTCAACCAAGTATTAAGGGGTGAGTGTTGAGATATTTAGTTAAAGGAGAGGTTAATTCATCGTTTTGAAAGTTATTATGTAAGCTCTGACCCATTTCCTTCTGTTGCCATCGTGTTACCGACTTCCAGCACATACTTCACTTCGTAGAGCGGCTGTAGACCTGATGGGACGTGGGTTCACTGTCTGGGAACAAAGGGACATAAGGACAGAGAAAGCGACTTTGTTTTATACTATGTACTGATGATATGTATTCCAATCTCATTCATAGGTATGCAAAACATCCATATCCATAAAAAATAAAGCTATTAATTTAGACAAACTTCGTACGATCTTTATTGCATGTCGTGTTTACCTATAAGTGTTTGTTACATTTAGAAAATAGCTATATGTAATACTTTAGAAATAAGTATCAATGTAAACAAATGTTGGTAAATCTTGATAAATAAATAAATAAATAAAAAATAAAAATATTATAAATGCGAAAGTCTGTCTGTCTGTCACCTCTGCGCGGCTAAACTGCTGGACCGATTGTGATGAAATTTGGTATGGATATAGTTATGCACTAGGAGTCAAACATAGCCTACTTTCGGGCGCGATATAACCAAGCCGCTAGTAGTTTATAAAAAAAAATGTGGTATCCCCCCCGATCGCAGGTCTGCTGGAGCTGTGCTCGGACGCGGACAAGCTGGTGCCGTCGATGTCGTACGGCCTGCCGCTCACCCCGCAGGCGGACTCGTGCCGCACCGCGCGGCAGGCGCTCACGCTCATCGCCACCGCCAGGTCAGTCACATCTAGCGGCGTGCTTCATGCATTACATCAGCTACATGTTTAGGATTCCCCAACCCCCCCCCCCCCTAAACCTCAAGATTATATCTAGTGACAGATGTTTCATTTGACAGTATTTGATGATCGAATCTAATTAGCGTCTTCAAGTGATACCAGATATTTTTAACCCCCGACGCGAAAAGAGGGGTGTTATAAGTTTGACGTGTCTGTCTGTCTGTCTGTCTCTGTCATCATAACTCCCGAACGGATGAAGCGATTTCAATTTTTCGTATTAAAGGTGACTTACGGCCGAGTGTTCTCAGGCTTGTTTGATGAAAATCGATTGAGCCGTTTAGAAGTTAAAAGAATAACAGAATGTCTGCAAATATACTTGAGTGGGGTCTCAAATGAAAGCGCATCACGTGCACATTACAAAATAATATGTTTAATGAAAATCGGTTGAGCTGTTACAAAGCTCTAGGGGTGTAAGTGGGCAAAATACCTAATATCTGCAAATAATATGGGGGGGATATATCTATCGACCGTCACCACTTAAAAGATAATAATTTTAAATTTAATGTTATTAATATTTGATACAGCTCAAAGATTTTCATTTTTATCTATAACAGGTCAACGGCTAATTTTTCCTTTCTTAAATTGTCATTCTACTAGGTAGGCGGAGTACATGGTAGGATGGTGTTAGGTCTTTTCTTTACGGAATTTCTTGATTTGCTCGCTGCGCTCAAAGCCCGCGATAAAAGTTATGCAATAGCTTAAAAATGTTAAAAAAAAAAAAACAAAATTAACAGTTAGAATAGGTAAACTTTCCTTAACCCTACTCATCGAATTCTGTATTCAGAATACAAGTTTTGTAAAGGTGTTTGGGATGTAAAAGAGCAAATTCAATCGGGAGGGAGTTGTGTCCTGCGTGAACGCCATCTAGCGGCACCAAAACGCTGTAATAACCTCAGGCTGTATGTCGATCCCATACATTTTGTTTTGGAGGTTTAACCTCAGTGCCCCTAGTATGAGTTTTTCTTAATTAGGATTTTGTATGGAATTTCTTAGTTGCCTTACTATCCGCCAGAGGCGCTTTACAGGTTTGTCATACAAAATCGCTAACGCAGTAGCTAGCGTCTGCGTTTAGAAAAACTCATACTAGGGGCACAGGCCGTATGTCGATCCCGTACACTTTGTCCGGGAGGGAGTTGTTCCCTGCGTGAACGCCATCTAGCGGCACCAAAACGCCACAACCTGCAACCTCAGGCCGGCCGCGTTCATCACGACCATGGCCCGCGAGGTGGCGCGCTGCGCCGCCGCTCCGCCCGCGGGCCCGCCGCCCGCCGCTTACCACGCGCTACAGCGGGGACGCGCCGAGGTGCTGCGCGGGATCGAGCTGCTCATCGACAGGATGCACAACGAGGTCGCCGAGCTGCTGGTGGAGGTCGGTCTCAATCTATATACTGCAATGTTGCGAGATCAGGAAATCTTTAAAAAAAGAAATAAAAATAATTTATCACTACATTAAATAACTAGTGGGTAGTTTTAATGATTTAAGCATACATAGGAACAGAGACTCTGTACCCTCCGGGGCTTTGCATGGGCATAAAAACATTCCTCTTGAATTACTCTATCTTTAAAAAAAAACGCATCAAAATCCGCTGCGTAGTTTTAAAGATTTAAACATACAAAGGGATATAGGGACAGAGAAAGCGACTTTGTTTTATCCGTAGCCGCGGGGAACAGCTAGTCTAAAATAAAATCCTTGAAATTAAACTAGCTGGTTTATTATTCTCTTATAAGTGTAACGTGTTAAATAAGTATTATGGCATTTTTTTAATTTAAACAATATAATGGATGTATTACTATTTTAATTCTATTTCTTTTATAAAAAAAAATTACAAATTTAAATATCTTGTTTGAACCTTTATATATATATATATATATATGGATCTTTATTATAGGAAAAAAATGTTTTTTTATACTTTTATTTATTACAAAAATACCTAATTTGTTACATAGGTAATGGATATAATACTGCACTGCGTTGACCAATCCCACTTGAAGAGTAAAGGCCTGAACGAGGTGTTCCCAGCCATCTGCAGATACAACCAGGTGTCACATTGCCCGGCAACCAGGAGGATCGCTGGTGAGTCAATAACTTTTCTTCCTCTTATTCGGAAATAGCTTCGATATTTTAAAAAAAATCGTCAATAGACTCATTGCTGGCCTATGACAACAACGTAATTTAAAAAAAAACATTGCCGGCCGTTAATGGAGGTTTTTCACCGATTGTGTTTTTCATACATTAGGTTTTTTTAAGTTTCATTCTGGTCAGCCTATCAAAAAAAAGAACCTGGTCTAGCGGTCGGTAATGGAAATTGGTGGACACTTTTATTACGTTGGTACCAACCAATGGGTTTTTTTATTATTTCAAATTTGTATAAGTATGCAAAAAAAGAGCAATGCAAGCGCTGGCTTGTTGGCGCTAATGTAAAATTTGACATAATGTTATTTCCTGCCTAGAGGAAGAAAAGTACTGTACAAGTCTCGGACGCAATCGAAATTAACGTCCTCGTATTTTTAAATGCACTTTGCGATAATGTTCGGCCGCAAACTGCTTCATTTCCGGCCTCGATAGTTACACAGACAGACAGTTCGTGTTATTATACGAGCCCTTTAATTTATAATGTTTTTCTTTCAGGACAGAGGGATTTATTTTTCAACTTTAGCTACTTACAATAATTTTAAATTACTCTAGAAACTAAAAAAAGTATTTACATGATAAAAAAAACCTAAACTAAATACTTAAAAAAAAATACTTACAAAAACTCTAGTGCTTTTTCTTTCAGTTTATAATAACAGTAACATACAGTCGGCTGCAGAGAAATCTGACCCCTATGCCACAAGTGGCCTATTATCATCTCTAAAAAATCGGTTGTCTGTAAAGTCGGTTTACTGACGATAGTTGAACGTGACAACGTCATAAGAAATTCGCTTGCACTTCAAGCCTTAAATGGAACGCCTCAGAGCGAGGTAACGCCGCATTGCGTCATGTTTTTGGGTTATCGTAAACTTGCCACAAAGTTAATTCGTCACGAAAAAAAGTATGCGTAAACTTGCCACACTTTTATTTTTTTATAGTTAATTCGTCACAGTCTAATATTTAGTATAGTAAATTCGTCACACTGATTATTTTTGTACAGACAGCAAGAAAATTAAACAAAAATTTAAATAACAACATTTATTTCTTTCATCACAGTTTTGGGATATTAACCTTACCTACATCTATTACAAAAATCACAGTTCTATCTGAATGATTTACTTAAATATTACGTACAAATATAACCAAAGAAGAAGCAAACAAAAATAAATTTGCTGTTAATTTCTAGGAAGGTTCTCAAAATTTACAGCTGTTTTATTTAAAATATTATGTAACAATTTGTAAAAATCACAGTTCTCTTTATAAATAGAAAGCGGCTGATTTGCCTAGGTAACATGCACAACCTACCTACTACCTACCTACCTTATTGATATACCTTACGTGTATAACATAAAAAAAAAAACAAAATATATCTACTTAATGAATCACAGATAAAATCACAGTATTTTTTGTCATAATTCATCACTTGCCTTCCCCTAAAATCAAAGATTAAAGTCGTAATTTAAAACTTAAGTATAGGATTAACTACATCTATGTAACAAATTAGAACAACCTACAATAAAACAATAGTAAAAAGAACTTTTATTATATAAAGTAAAGATATTGCTTTTTGTTTATAACATTAGTTTTCCTTTGAAATCATACATTAAAATTATTAATTTAAATCTTAAATGTAGAATTAACTACATCCATGTTACATTTCTTTAAAATGCTGCATATAAGAAATTTTCAATATAAATTCAGACAGGGGCATGTTATTATAATTTTCTAAAAGAGTTTTTAACTCCCTGTCATATGCAATTGACCTGCGCGTTCTTAAGTTTGATGGTATGGCTAGATTCAATTTTTTTATTTTAGTATCTACATAATCAGCTTCCTTTTTGAGTGTTTCCAGAAACTGAAGCATTCTAGGTTTTTTTTGAGGCATCATATTGTTCAAACGCTTATGCCATGCTTCTGCGAGATTTATTGTCCTATGACGAGAACCATGTATATTCCAAATAAATTGTATATTTTTATTTTCTAACCACTGGGATACGAAATAATCATTAAATGTTGTTACTGTTTCACTCTGTGGCGCATCTTCCATAATCCACAACCAACCGTCTTCAATGTCTTCTAGCTTTACATGCGCCAATGCAGCACACAAAGCCAAGTGTCTCTTTTCGTTGATGCTGTTCATATTTAAGGCGTGAGCTTTTTTAGCCAATGCTTGTTTGAAGTGGAAGTTACATCCTTGTAGTTTAATATGTGGAAACATTTTTTTTATGACGTTGATAACTGCAATTTCAAAATCGACAATCATTGTCACCGGGTTCCAATATGGCAAATTTTTCTTGAGAGCAATAAAAAGTCGCTCATAAGACCGTTCTTGCTTATTAGGCATTAGAACGTATATGAGAGGAACTACGTTTGTAAAGTTTTCGTCACTTCTCACATCACCATGTATGCAGTAAAGCTGATAAAATGGTTTACAGCAGCTTGAAAAAGTTCCATCCGAAAAATATGTTCGAATATTTCTTACAGCTTCACGAGCTGTCTCAGTACAGAAAGCTATTATTCTGTTCTCAGGATCACTGTCGTCGTCAAATAATAAAAAACAATCTGTATATTTGAACGGGATTATTACATCTTCACATTTAGCAAAATGTGTTTTGGGTACGTTTAATTCACGATTCCTTACGATATAAAGTGATCTTGAAAAGTGTTTAAATTTCGGTAAGGCACTTAATAAATCGTAACCCGCGTCTTTTTTTGGTTGAAAAACTTCTTCAAATAGTTGAGGCATAGGTGTGCTGGTGTTTGCTGCTGCTTCTTTACAAAGATTCTTTGTCTTGATAATCTCTGTTTTCACTACATTTGGTTTACACTTATGAGCCGCTTCATGCAAAACTCGAACGCTATGATTCTCCGAAATTTTTATACTTGCACTGCATGCACGATTCGTACATCTCCAAACAGTTCCAAGCTTAGTTTCCCGATGAAAGGTGTACATATAACCACCTCTCACAAGCATTCTCCGTCCCCTTTCAGTTTTCGTAAATGTGACCTGAAAAGGTGTTGAAATAGTATCATAAATTTATCTATACTTAATACTATAAAGAGGAAAAAAAGCTACTGGACGGAATTTGATAACTCTTTCAATATAAGAATACTCTTTACTCTTAACAACAACGGAAATAAATGCCGCAATTGAAGTCACGGGAAATAGTCAGCATTTTATAAAATCACCATAAAAATTACTACATGCTTTAAAACTAAACGGGTATAGTATAGAAATTTGTAACTGTGTTTGTCTACAGAAAACAATAAGCATAATACATGTCAAATTTCACAATGTATGATTAATCACACCACCGCTGGCGTCTGAGCCGTCGGCCATTTTGTTTAAAGTTTGTCATGCGTCATGTCTAGTTAAGACAAGCAGCATAAAACGGTATGATTTAAAATTATATCTAAAGTTTTAAACTGTACCTTTGCTAATAAATAAAATAAGAAATGTGACTCTTTTATTCAAATATTTATTTAATTATAATTAATAGTTCGTATTAGATCTAGTGCAGTTTAACTTGCAGATTATAATTACTAGAATCAATTAAATAAACACTTGATTAAATTGACATTGCTGTGAAAATAATGAGGGGTCAGTTAAGTATTAATTTTGTTTTAAAACCATAGGCTATCTAAAGTTAAATTAAATAAAATCATTGTTTAATAACTGTTATTAAAATCGAACTCCTTTTATATAAGAGCATTTGAGAGATAAAATAATAAACAAATAGCACATATTTTTTTTTGTATAGAATTAAATTTAAAAATACTTACACCATGTCCTCCCGTACTTGTTCCCGGCTGATTATCCATTTTTTCAAAGATGCACAAATTACAACATTTAAAATTGCACAGTAATTTTGCAAAACACGTCACCACCCTCTCGCAAGGTCATGTGAGTCACTGGACTGATAACAAGAATGCATTGACCGAAAGGGTTAGTTGTTACATTTAGAAAGAGATAGTTGCAGCGAGCGAGAGAGATAAAAGCATGTGCAGGAGTGCTACCTAGCTGTCTGATTGTAAATTTTCTCATCCTCATATAAAGGATTATTTAAAAAGCACCAACAGCCTCCTAGGGTATGAATGAACTCAAGATAACTATCAACATTTTGCAGCTAAAAAAAAAATGATGTCCTATTTGAATTGATCAAGTGATCATTAATTTATTCAATAATAATTCATACATTGCATTCCAATACATAGATCACATGACAATAGAAAAATAAAATTGAGTAATATAGAAAATTAAATTATATAATTTGGCCATCATTAAATTCAAATAAATAAACCCCTGTATGTAGTTGAATACTTTAGACATTTGTAGTAAATAAATGTATTTAACTTGTTGTCCGCTTCAGTTCCGCCCATGGTACATACCTTCATCTTTACAAGAGTGGTTTTTTTTTGTAAATCTAACCTGTCGTCATGTCATAAAACCAAATAAACAAACTCTTCGGCATTTTTCATATTAGCGTAGATTTAAACCACTAAATAAATAAATCACTTTGCTTGCTGTCGGTACTTTGCTAATTGTGGCAAATTAACTATAACGCATACCTACCTGTGACGAGTTAACTAATACTTTTTTATGCATGTGACGAATTAACTTTGAATGTATGGAGTTTTAAAAACGTGACGAATTAACTATGTGGCAAGTTTACGATAACCCATGTTTTTTCGTGCGTGCAGCCGGCTCCGTCGAATTATAAGACGTTGTCACGTCAAAACCATGCAAGTTCCAGTGGGTAAGCGAGACAGCGCAATACATGATCTAAGGCGACATCTCCCCTACTCACTGGATCTTGCACGGTTTTAAGAGATGGTTGTAGGCCACCCGTATTGAAATGGGGTCAATTGCGCGCGCACTCCGCACTATCAACCTTATCAATAATAAGCTGGACATATTCTGTTGTACTCTGGGTGACTATACAAGGGTGGCACTATTTGTAATATGTTATGGCATACAAAATTGATCACGATTCATACGTGCATAATATTGTATTTTTAAACTTCACTATCGCATTAGGTTCCATGTAATGATAGTTGTAAGTGATGTTGAAATAAAATAAATAAATAAAATTGTCAATTGATATATATATATATATATGATACCTCCGTGGCGTAATGGTTAACATGCCTGACCGCTACTCAGGAGGTCCCGGGTTCGATCCCCGGTCAGGTCAAGATGAAAAATGATCTTTTTCTGATTGCCCTGGATCTTGGATGTTTATCTATATATGTATTTCTTATAAAATATAGTATCGTTGAGTTAGTATCCCATAACACAAGTCTCGAACTTCCTTTGGGGCTAACTCAATCTGTGTGATTTGTCTCTATATATTTATTTATTTATTATTTATTTATTTATATCTCAGCAGCTCACTGAACGTTCCCATTCCAGTTGGCAGTCATACAGGCCAACTGGCGATGTACGAGCTCCGCGCTGGCCGGTGTCAGTCGCTGGCGGCTCACAACGGGCCGGTCACGGCGTGCGCGTTCAGCCCGGACGGACGGTATCTGGTGTCGTACGCCACGGCCGACAACCGGCTGTCCTTCTGGCAGAGCACTGCTGGTGAGTCTCGTTAGCGTTTCTCCGTTCTCTGGTTTGCTAGAGGATGATGTAGGACCATTTAATAATGCACGACAACTTTATGAAAATTATTTAGGTAGGCAAGATAGATGGAAGACGGGGAAGAGGAAGACCAACAGTGAGTTACGTAGAACTTATTCTTAATATTATTAATTTTATAATAATCACCTCACAAATCACAAAAAAAGACGGATCTGATAATATGTTATCGACACTAGATTTAAATTAATTATAGGTATATTTTATGACTTTACAATAGCAGATTACTTCTGAATTTATAGTAATAAATTTAAACAGATACCTAGTTTGTTTGTTTAGACTCTCACCTCTTCTTCTTTTCTTCTTTTCTTTTCGTGTCGATGTTATCATATTTTGTCAGCGTAAAAACTTTAAGCTTTGGCACATTCAAACGGATTATAAAATCCTTTTTTCAAATTTATTTATTTCTAACTAGCTGTTCCCCGCGGCTTCGCCCCGTGTGGGCTTCGGTTATATCGCGCCCAAAAGTAGCCTATGTTTGACCTCAGGTCGTTAACTACATCCCTACCAAATTTCATCACAATCGGTCCAGCAGTTTAGCCGTGAAGAGGTGACAGACAGACAGACAGACAGAAAGACAGACAGACTTTCGCATTTATAATATTAGTATGGAAGTATGGATGGATAGTATGGATTTTATTCTAAGTTCTCCATAACCTCGGGGTGCAGCTTGTTATTTTCTTTCTTTTGTTTATTTAATTTCTCCCTTTTACGTTGCCACAATGTACACGACTCCCTTGTTGTGTTGATGATGTAAAAAATAAACATACTCGTTACATAATCAAAATATATTAATTTATTAATCCTTGAGAAAGGCCTATGTCCAGCTGTGGACAGACTGCAGCTGAAATGTTGATGATGATGAATTTAATAACGTATTACCTTCCTCTCTTAGGTATGTTCGGCCTGGGCGCAGCTCAGACCCGCTGCGTGAAATGCTACAGCACAGCTCCAATGGCGGACGTGGCCAGGCTGAACCCCGCGAGGCTGGCACGTCTCGTTTGGACCAACTCCAGAACCGTTACACTTATGCTTGCTGATGGATCGGAGACCAGGTTTAATGTGTAAACGTCTTTATTAGTCCCTTAAAATTGTTAAATCATCATAAATAAAGTATAACCTATTATTTCTGAATCTAGAACCAATCTAGGTTGAATGTGTAAAAAGACAGACTTTGTTAAATCAACATCCTGCATAGAGCAATATAATAGATGCAATTAGCAATGGTAATATTGGAATAACAAAGTGTAAAAGATCCGTGTAGGAGTCTAGGTTTAATGTGTAGACGAATCGTGAACTAGATTACTTTATGTTACAATGTCGTCTATATACATAAATATAAAATACTTAAGTATTTTTTTCTGTGTTTAAAGTCACTAAGTGTAATGTTTCCCTTTTTAAATTCCATTTGTAATCAAATGCTTAATAATTTACTGACTTAATAAAATATAGTAAATTTTGAAAAAAAAATAATTTAAAAATAATAGATTAAATGGCATTTGATAAAAAGCTCATTATGCGTCGTGCGTGACAGTCCATTACTAAAATATATTTATGTAATGTTATTTTTTCTTAAATAAGCGCTTTAAGCGATGTCAAAAACTGCAAGACGTGCAATGCCACGGGCAATAGTTAATACACAATACAATAGGCAATCTATATTATGAGCTCCTGTTTTTGTTAACTTGTTAACCGTGCAACGGATGTGATGCGATTTATACTATTTTGTGCCGACTTTAAAAAAGGCATATTTTTCAAATGTTTTTTTATTGTTATATTAATGACGATTTTGGGGTGCGTCCTAGTTTAATTTAATCTATACTAATATTATAAAGCTGAAGAGTTTGTTTGTTTGAACGCTTATAACTTGGGAACTACTGGTCGGATTTGAAAAATTCTTTCTGTATGCAGAAAGAATTCTGATTCTTGGGGAAGATTATAGGCAAGTACATACACACCAAGGGCGAGTGAAACAGCGGGGAACAGCTAGTATAAATAAAACATCATGAAAACTTAGTATTATAGTTATTAAAAATTCATATAAATTAATGATCATTCATTATGTTACATTAGCTGCATCATTGACTAACATATTATCGGTGGATGTTATATTTTGTCTTATAGAAGAGTCTGACCTTGTCTTTGGAAGCCTAGTACTGGACTAAGATATATTCCTAATATTCCAAAGGTTTTGCTTAAATATGTATATTAACAAATGCATTTTCTTCTGTCGTCATCTTTTCGTGAAGGTGATACGATCAATCGACCATGCACACCCTGGTGACAGACTTCTTCGAAACCGCCTCTCGGCCTCACGCATTTTCTTCTGTAAAATATCTACATAAGTACTTTAAATTCAAAACTGCTGGAATAATGCACTGTGCTCTATTAACGCTTGTTTTTCTCAAATTTCCGTTAGTTCATCATTTGTCTCGTAGAATCCAGAAACAATAGAAATACTATTGATATGCGACAATTTTGTTCGCTACCTGAACGAGGGTATTAACAATCTGTCATTTTATCAAAAGCTGATGAGACGCCTAGAAACTATTTGTAATCCGTAGCATGTTATTATGATTATTTAAATATATAGGCTTCGTGTCTTTAATTTATTGTAATTGTGATATGTACAGTCGCGACCATTAACATGTAATAATATGGGTTCTTTAGTCAAATTACAGTGCTACTAATTTTATTAGTTACACTGATGTGCACTCACATTTGAGGTGAGTGTACATGATGAGTGTACATGTGCCCCTAGTATGAGATTTTCTTAACGCAGACGCTAGCGACTGCGTTAGGGATTTAGTATGGCAAACCTGTACAGCGCCTCTGGCGGATAGTAAGGCTAAGAAATTCCATACAAAATCCTAACTAAAAACTAAAGAAAAACTCAGGGGCACTGAAGAGTGTTCGATAGCCCAGCGGGGCGCGCGGGCGCACGATTGCGCTCGTTATACGACGACGATGCCATTAGTGGCATTTCTATCTTGAGCTCCCTAAGCTGTACTTCGGAAGTCATGTTAAGATGATACCTCGGTGAACACTAGCGCCACCATCATTTAAAAATCATTATTCACTGAAAACACAAATTATCAAAAACCCCTGTTATGTAATTAAGGTTCTGGATGTGAAGTTAATTTTAAACATATTAAATTATAGTTCCCTATAATTTAATATGTTATGTATATACAAATTGCAATATTGCCTAAAACGGAAATTTTTAGCAGTTTTGCAATTTGAAACTATATTGAACTACAATTTAATAATTGAATACGATTAAAATTAAATTCAGATCCAGAACTATCGGTTTTTGATAACTTGTTTTCAGTGAATAATGATTTTTAGTTGATGGTGGCGCTAGTTTTCACCGAGGTCTCGTCTTAAGCCGTTGTGCCCGGATTTTATTAATAAGTTCGTTATTTCATAGACGTTTTAATTCTCAAAATGGAAATTGCATATTAATGCTCGTGGCTGTACTCGTATTAAAATTGTATTCGAAATGTTTTTTTTTTTTTGTTTATTGTTATTACCATTATGTTATGCAATTATGTAAATTATAATAAATGGTTATGAAAATTTCGAGTTTCTTTTCAGATAGTAAATTGCTCTTATTTTTTTATGTTCTTAAATTAGTTCCTTATTTCCAGAGCCTAAAGTACAGTTTGCTCTCTCCGTCACGCTGATTCGCGACATAAGCATTCGTATTACTGTCCTAAATTAATTTCTTCAGTAAATTGCTTAAACATATTTTCGTTAGGTCTGAACTGATCCTAAAAGGGGAAGTAAGGGGGTTTAAGCAAGTCGAAGAACTGCTCTTTACGCTCAGCAAATTAAGCTCAAATTGTCATATTCAAACGTTCAAACTCTCTTCTTTGAAATAATAACGAAAAAATAAAATACTCAAATTCGGAAAATACACTTATTTATTTAAAACATAGGTACACTTAACTTACACTATAAACATATTCCAGAAAGATTAAGATTATTAAAAAAAAATTAAAACATGGCTCAACAAGGAATATGTTATATTTAAAAATAACAAAGCCATCTTTTTATAGGATATGGAAGAGAATTGGCGAATCAAGTATTCATTTGTACCGTCATTACATTTTGGACCAGTAAAAATTTCTAAAACAAACAAATAATATAATTTTTGGTCGTGGTAATACCCTGTTTTGTATAGATTTTTTTCCTTTTTCAATCGAGATTTATAACACATCTGAAATATTGTCAGGTGAAAAAAAGACTTAAGTACTTGACTTCAAAGAGTGATACAGTATTTTGGTCACATAGCCCGAAAACCAGACGACAGCCTGGAAAAGCTTTTGGTCACTGGCAGAATGGACTGAAGGAGATTTAGAGGACGTAGCCCGATATGATGGTCTGACCAAATTAAGCAGCAGCTCAACATCCGAATCTCCAACGCGATCCACGGGGCAAAAGATCGCCATAAATGGAAAGAGATCGTAAAAAAGATAGGTCAGGCACATCACGACGCTCAGAAGTGAGCAAACGACTGGAGGAGGAAATATTGTCTGAATACAATCTAAAAATAAATCTCAATCCCACTTATCTACACCACCCACAACACAGTCTTTAAGCAGGCCACTCGCCCTTTTGACCCCCATATCATCGATCCATGGAGATTTTAAAATTTATTTCGAACTTACAAATATAAGCCACACATTTATACCCAACAACTTGACTTTTGTCGACTACAAATGGCTATAGAATACACTAAATATATATTGAATTTGTCCCAATAGGGCCATGGATAGGCAATTAATGAATTAATTGTCTTTGTATATATTCATAGGGCCTATAAGATTTATAAGTGAACTACCCGGGCGCTTCAAGTTTACCGCTCGCAATGTGACGATTTCCAAAATTACACAAAAACTTAAAAAAAGATAACATAAATGAATAATTATTTAATTTGTATTTTGGGAGTGGCAAACTTAGAGCACGAGAAGTAAACATATTAAAAAAAAAAAAACTATTCTAGTTACACACCTAATTATATCGCACATCTTACAGTGTATTAAATTCGTTTTTTAACAACCAGTGTTACCAAACCAAAGAAAACTGTAGAAATGTGGACAAAAAATCGGTAGAAATCGGGATAATATATGAACACATTCGGGAGGTTCGCAAAAACGTCATTCGTACATCTGGTGTCACCAAACCATCCAAATTCACTATATTCTTAGCTTTCGACTGGGAAAAAATACCCTCTATAACTATGTATTTTAATATTTTTTGGAATGATACAATAAATGTATTTAAAATTTTTACCCGACTACGGCGAAGCCAAAAGGAAGGGTAATGATTTTGGCAGTCTATGTATGTAAGCATGTATGTATGTATGTATGTTCACCGTAGCGCCTAAACCACTAAACCGATTTTAATAAATGAGGTGTCAAAAGATTTACCCGCGCTATTTTTACGAATCTTTTGACTTGACCACGGCTTTACCATAACGAATTTTGTACCTATGCATTTCTGGATTTCTATCTCAATTATTTCCTTGTTTAATCCTTTTTAGACACCACGTAGCCGGGTTATAGTTTTTTAACTTAATTTTTTATTCTACTGTTTTGCTAGCATGATTAATATGTATGATCTTGCCAAATTACAGCATTCTAGCACCAAGGGTCTCTGAGCTAGAGAGGGGTCAGACGGACGGACAGACCGAAACTATAAGGGTTCCTTTCCTTATGGACAACGGAACCCTAAAAACGGGTGAATGTTATCGCTTCGCGGTAGATCGGCAGATGGGTTGCAAAATCGGTCTCCCGATTGATCGGGAGGTTTGGGAACACTGTTAACAAAGTATTGTACCTTGATCAATAAATATATTTATTTGTTTTTAAAGAGGAGAATAAAATAATCTCTGTTCGCCCCGTGGGAGTGAAATAGGGGCTAAATAAATCTAGATAATAGATCTTCAAACGAAATATAGGTACACATAACATTGCTTATACATTTTCGAGACTAGATCTAAGCACACTTGAGACTACTCACACACACACATCGACCAAACATATGACATTAATATACAGGGTGGTAGGGTAAGCACCGTTATCCTTGATACTTGATGTTCAGTACTTCAAAATAAACATAAAATAATAACATTTTTATTTTGTAAATTAATTAAAAAATCTACGTACACGAAAACTTAACAGTCATAAACATCATACCATAGCATAGATCGTGCCGCATGCGCAGCCGCGCGTATTGGAATACTGTATTGGAGTATTAGAGTAGACTGAATACATTTTATCGATCTTTGTGGGAATAAAATTTTATTATTAAACTAATTAGATTTTTAATTTTTTATTTGATTAAATATTTTTATTATGTAGTAATCTAGCCACTATTTTAATGACTACAGTGTTTACCCTGCCACCCTAAATAAAAAAAAAATAGTGACATGACATTCACAGGTGGTTTCAGCTTACAAACTAAAATTTGAAATAATATAATCCTTTTTTTAAGGTACAATTTGAAACACATTTTTATGGCATTTTTAGGGTACATAAAGTACAAAACTAACTAAGATGGAGCAGCGACCCAAAGTGAGTATTGGTTTTTTGATCTTTACAGGTCTATCAGAGGCTGTGTCTCATGAACCATAATAGGTAAAGACCTATTTACACAGATTGTATTTCTGTTGCCGCGTTAGCTACTTACTCCCGTATTAAGAAACGTTTGTTAAGCCTATTTTAGTTAAAATGTGTTTCGTCTCGTTCTTTCACATGAAGTGTCAGGTAAGAGAGAAAGAGACAAAACATATTTTAGTTAAAATGGGCTTATCAAACGTTTCTTAATACGGTGGTTATACTAAAAACAAAATAAAGTTCAAAATTAAATAGAGTCTTCATACAAACAACTTGTTTCTAACAAAAATAGCTGGATAAGTCCAGACTACTGGACTGGTAGGCAAACAGGCTTACGGCCCACTTGATGGGAAGCGGTTACCGAAGCCTATGGACGCCTGAAACACAAGGGGTGTCACGTGCGCGTTGCCACAAGCCTGATATGGAACCCTTAGTACGCGACTCGCATTTGGCTATTTTAAACAAATAAATAGGCACACCACACCTGATGGTAAGCGGCAACATTTGAACAAAAAACTATATTAGATAAAAAAAACTTAACAAAACTTAAAAGTAAACTTATTTCCTAATCATCATCATCATTTCGTGTAGGTGTCACGGTCAATCGACCATGCACACCCTGGTGTTAGAGTTCTTCGAAACCGTATCTCGGCCTCTAACGTCGTTCCTTTATGGAACACCAGATGGCAGCCGGGACCAACGGCTTAACGTGCCTTCCGAAGCACGGAATCATCTTTATTACCAGACAATCAGGTGATTCAAGCCTGCAATGTCCAATCTAAACTGGAAACAACTATAACAAAGTTCTGTTTATGCTCTCCATGGGAATAGAATCCATGATCCCCGGTCTACAGGCAAACGCCTTAACCATTAGACCACAGAGGCAGTAGACTTGTCAACAGAGTCTACTGTAATATATTTGACATAACACATGTCAAATGCCTGAATACTCAAATATTCAATTTAAAGAGTTCCTCAAGTATCATGCTGTCGCGCTGAACGTCAACGATATGACAGTGACAGCATGATACTTGAACAGCTCCCAAAATTGAGTAGCGTTTGAGTATTCGGGCAAAAGTTATTTAATATTCATTTATGTATATCATATAATAGGCGGACATTATACTAAAAGTAGTATCTTAACAATCAGCCTTATTTACTATCTTTTCTGTGCTTAGGATCAGACCGAATTCTTAATTTTAGATAGTTTGCAAGATCAATCGACCCTGTACACCCTAGTTTCAGAGTTTTTAACATTACATATATGATAATAGTGCTCCAGTTACTATTTTAGAAGCAGTAAGTAATTAAAGTGTGCTACCAGTTTCAAAGCTGTGTCTACCCCGAAAGGGTAAGGACGTAAACATATATGTATACTAGCTGTGGCCCGCGGCTTTGCCCGAGTGGGATTCGGTTATATCGCACCCAAAGGTATGTTTTAGGTCTTTAACTATATCCATACCAAATTTCATCAAAATCGGTCATATGGTATAGCTTTGAAAGCGTTACAGACAGACTTTCGTATTTATAATATTAGTATGGAAGTATGGCTGTAATAAACCCAGTATTTCTTTATAAAAAACAATATTTTTCAGCTCGCTTCTTAGCGTTTTTATGCACCACTTGTTGTGCCAGCGATTTCGTCTGTGTGGGATTTAATCAAAAAGTTATTTTTCAGTTCGCAGATTTAAAAAAAATGTGTGCTTATACTATACTAACTTTCGCCCGCTTGAATTTCCCACGGGAACAGTGCTTTTCCTTGGGATGAAAGGTACCCTATTTCCTTGTCAATACTTCTATCTGTATGCGAAATTTCAGGAAAATTGGTGCAGTAGATAGTGCGTGAAAGCTAAACGAACGAACAAACTCACTTTCGCATTTATAATATTAGTAAGGAGTAAGGATGTTTTCTGCTTGTCATACATATCAAAAGATGGACGAACATACAAAAATCATGATTGGAAGTATTTTAACTTATTTGTTATTAATAAAACATATTAATATGAACAATACTGCGTAATTACATAGCACCTCAATAGATCTTTCGCTGTGCTGGTACTTATACTTTAACCCGACAAAAATAATTAAAAAAAAAGCTCAGAGTATCACATAGAACATGTTTTTACTTTCTCTTTGTTATGCCATTAATTCACAATATGCCAATCAAAGTTATAGCTTATTTTTGCCAGTATCAAGTTTTATTTAAATGTTCTTCATTTAGTCATGGTCTAGTTAAGTTAGTCATAGGGCTAAGTGAAGCGGTGGAAGAATTTCACTTAGCGATATCTAGGAAGATTTTGGTAACAAGGATTAAAGTCACTTATTCGACTATATACCACTTCGGGGACACTTAGCAAATAATATTCCATTATTATGCACAAATACTCGAAAAACATAAATTTTGGAAAATAAATACAACACCAACATTTTGTGACTTTTACGTTCCCGCCAAGACTTCATACATGTTAAAACCTAGTATCGTCTACGAAGTCATCATCAGATTCTGACGACGACTCTTGCATACTTTTTACAACATGCTTTATGGTTTCCCTGTCTATGTCATCTTCTTCATCAGACGAAACATCTATAGAGTCCATATCATAGACAATCCACTTATTATAAGCCACATCTCTAGTCAACGACAACCATTTTCTATTTAACAGTTTTCTTAAGTTTATCAAAATGTACTGTCCTTTATTCGAGTGATAATAACTCTTAGTATCAATAACACCATACAATTCAAAGTTAAAACCGTATTTAGTATCATTGGCGTAACTTTCAAATTGCAATGACCGTTGCCCTACCTCTAAAACGTATGATTTGACACCAATCAATTGGATTTTAATGATAACAGTTTCATTATGTTGCCGCCATATAATTTTCGGTTTTCGCAGTTCATCTAACTGGCCATTTTGTTTATTGTTTTCCGTGTGTGTTATTTTTTTAAATTTGTCAGATGTCGTGCTTTCGGCTGAGGAGAGATCGTCAGAATCCAAGACTTCTGAATTTGTTTTATTTTTAATTTGGTTTTTTTCTACTTTTATATTACTTTCTGGTTTTACTGTTATATTTATTTTTTCTGTCTTATTTGGTTTCTTTAAAGATGCATTAATAGGACTAGATTTAGCAGATGGCAAGTTATTTTGTGGGGCATTAGGGTTCATTTTTTCCTCTTTGATTTCGGTTATTTTTGGACCAACAGAAGGCAAATTTTTAAACAAAGCCATGAAGTCGGATGACATATTTATATCCCACTTATCGTCATCATCGTCATCTTGTACTAAGGGTACAGATCTAATAGGCTTTTTATTAAACACTTTATCAAGAGATTCTTTGGGTTTATCAAGAGATTCTTTGGGTGTGGCTTCTATCTCTTTATTTGATATTTTCTCCCATTCGTCTTCATCCGTAGTAGGACTAAGACCTTCAGTACTCCCCGTTTTATTTAAATTGAATTGTTTAATATATTTGACTTCATCTAAATTTTCTCGGCCTAAATTTCTATCAATTAAAGCCTGATTTATAACAACATCTTGCTCACCGTATGTATCAATTAAAACTACACCGTACTTGTGACCCTGCGTATGTGAAGCAGTTTCTTTGCTAAAATATTTGACGTAAAGTTGCTTTATGTTTCCATCGTTATCTTCAAAACACGTGTCTGAAAACCAATTAGTGCCAAACTCAGTCCAACTATTGGCAGCTGGCAAAACACCAGTCAAACGACACTCTATAGCCTGGCAGGGCATTTGAGTTAAAAACTTCTCAGGAATTTCGAGTAGGTCTTTTGTAGAAATATCCCTCCAGTCTCCTTGATCAATAAAGAAACATTTGACTTTGTTTTCATCGTACACTTCATCAATTCTAGCTCTTTCATAAACGTTATCATCTGGGAATTTAGCTAAAACAAAATAACCTGTTCTAACTTCTGCCAGGGGCTCTGGGTTTTCACTAACGTATTTTTCAATATCTTTTAACAATATATTCATACAACTATCGAATTTTACTAGTCGGACGAAAAATGTTCCTGGACTTTCAGCTGATGCAAAAAATACTGTTTGAATATCATCCCGATCCAAATGTGCCCAGTTCGGTTTTAACTGTTCTTTCACAGGCTTAGTGGCTTTGACTATTTGTTCTTCAATATTAGTTTCTAATTGACCTTCATGGCACATATTTTTAAGTTTAGGTACATGTTCTGGATTAGGTATCGCATGAGTATCTAAAAGTACCTTCCTCAGGTCTTCATTAACTACAGTTTCCTTTAGACTTGTTAGATCTTGACAGGCTTCTAATGTATCAACTAAAACACAGTTCCCGATAGCTAGTGAAACCTTTCCTCTCAAATACAACTCTGGTTTATCTGTAACTTTCTTTAATTGACTTGTGGCTAGATCGGAGAACGTCACGTCTTTGTCTTTAGGTTTAATATTCGCTAATCTAACCCTAACAATATGCGTTTCTATATTTTTAAGCTCATCGGGCAAATAATATAAATACACATCGCTACATCGCTCAAATTTTTCTTCATCAATTAATTTAATTAGTACATAGTTAGGATTCCCATTTCTATAATTACTTAAAATTTTCATTACTTGGCACCGAGCAAAGAAATTTATTTTTACGGCAACAGCGCAAACATCTCCTACTTTAGGTACGCCATGTAATTTTTTATTCGACTCTTTACTGTAATACATGCCCATTTTCAAAGACAACGTGCTATAAGTTTGAGGGTATTTTGTTATTTTACCGTTAACTATGTTGGACAATAATCTTACCGAGTACAAAACTGCCGTATGATAATGTAGTATTTTAAATGTTACATATCCGGTTTTAGGCACCCATTCTTTGGGTTCATCAAACTGTTTTAAAACAGCATGACGCTCTTGGCAATTCCAAAAATCTGGACACTCTCCCATAGCAAGAAGGTTATCGCATATGGGAACCATATTCTTAGCTTTGTTCGCATCTTTTTCAGCCAAAACTTTGCTACAGACATCATCCAAGAACTGAGGAATATCAGTTGTGCATCTCTTGATAAAGTTTAATATTTTTGGTAATTGTTCAACGTTGCTATCTTCTAGCAATACTTGTATCTTGATCGCGTTGTCCTCAGCTTTGAAAATTGACGAATAGTTATCATTTAAAACGGCAAACCTCTTGCAGAACATTGAGAACAGTTGAGGGAGCGAATAATGTATAAGATAGTGAGCGTTAGTTACATTCAAATGAATCAAATTACCGTCACAGCACACAAGCACGGGACCCAATAACGGCTCTTGATAATCTGCCCAATTTTTGCTATAATTATACAAATCATGAACTGTCATTGTATTATTACACGCAAAAACAACTTTGCCCTGTTTTTGTAGAAATTTTTCTAATATTTCTACTTCTTTATCATCCCGACAAACTATTACCGTCCTCTTGGACCCATCGATCTGCTCGAGAAAATCTAGAACTTTCGTTAATTTGTTTTCTTTTTTAACAAAAGCTACCGTAGTTTTCGCTTTCGAATATAGAACGCATTCTTGGAAGGCACCGATACAAACTACGGAATTTGGCGCTTTCTTCGCTAGCGGACCCATGAAATCACACCAGATCCTGGACGCGGCAATAATCTGCACTTTAAGCTCCTTATTGGCCCTTGTTTTGAGCATTTCTTTAATCTTTATCAAAAAGAATTTAACCTCATTAATGTAGACCTCCGACAACCTTTCACAATCATCCAAAACGAACGTTGCTAACCTGCGCAGGTCTACACCGAAATCTGTCATTTGCAATAACCGAAGTAACATAGATGGCGTACAAATAAGAAGATCACAGCCATTGAGTAAAGACGTAGTTACGTGTAGTTCGTCCATCCCTGTATAACATGTCAAAACTCTTTCTTTCAACCCTAAAAACATTTTGCTAAGTCTCTCAACTTCCGACGCAGCTTTTGCTGTAGCACACACTATAATACAACTAGGACCTTGATTATTAAGTGTATCAGTCTTATTATCAGTTACTAATCGACAAACAGCTGGCAAATAACCCATAGTTTTACCGCTATTCAATGGGCTTACCATGAATAGACTGTAGCCCCTAAGAATACTAAACCAAGATATACTTTGTATCATCATTGGATGTTTCACGGACATATTAGCTAGAGCGACGTGTATATTAGTATTAAAATTAACATCTCTCAGTTCCATACATGGTTGTATACGTTTGTTCATTTTAGTATGAACCATTAAAACTGGAGTAACCAATTTATCAACAAACACAGAAATGGTTGAATCTAAATTTTTAAAAGGGTTTACATTGTTTTTAACTTCAGGAATGAAATTTTGAGTTTGTTCTTTATTCGCCTCTTTAGTTGGACTATTATTATTATGATATTCTAAATTGAGTTTCTTTAATACTTCATCTACATCATCATCATCAGATTCATTAGTATTATCTTTTCCGGTACTAGAAGAGTCTTTAGCAATGTCTGACGACGACATAGAATCATCGCTAGATTTAGATTCTTTATATAATTTTAACCTAGTCTGCAATAAGTTGGAACGCAGACCGCTACGGCGTACACTAGATGAATCTGATTGTGATAAATTATCATTTGTTGTGTTATTGTCGAATTTGCTATGATCCTTATAACTTTCTTCAAAAGAAAAACTATTTTGAGCTTCAGTAGAAGCTGAAGAATTTACGTTACAATTATAATTTTTCACATTATTTGTCTCTACAGATTTAATTTCTTTGTGAATTGTTTTAAGAATATCTCTATTAGATATTTCAATGCTAACTTCTGAATCCAAGCCATCAAATATATCATGACCCTGTGAGATTTCTTGATCACCAACATTTTCAGCAACATTTTTAGTGGACTCCAAATTAACAGCATCTTCGAGTGAAACCTTGGGAACAATTTTGAGTGGTAGTTTATGATGACCCATACCCGGAGGTCCGAAGGCTACGCGCTTCTCATTGTCAACATCAAATTCTGGATATTTCGGCGACTTGATCTTTTTCTTAACTGTAACAAAAAATACATAGTATCGTTGAATTAGTGTCCCATAACACAAGCCCTGAACATTGAAAAAAATATAACAGAGGCAATTGGTAAAAAGTTTTTTTTTTTTCATTTAAACGATCTATCTGCAATCAGCCCCGAAGCTTTAATCAGATATGTTGATGCAGTTTTAGATTCTTCTTCGATTTGCACATCCAGTAATGTGTCATCTCTCATTCTTTACACAATCCTTAGATTGACGCCAGTCTTGTTCGTTTCAGTCGGAACATGAAATTGCTTGTATTCAACAGTGTTGTGGCCAGATGATTTCTGTGTTGTTCGAGTCTGTGTTTGTATGCCTCGCAGGACTTTTCTACTTCCTCTTTGATTGTGCGAATCTCCAAGTATTCATGTACCTCTGTATTCCGTATGAACCAAGGCGCGCTACACAATGTTTTCAGCATGTTATTTTGAAAACGTTGAAGTATTTCTAAGTTTGAGTTACTTGCTGATCCCCAGAGCTGGATACCGTACGTCCACACCGGTTGTATAATACACTTATATATAAGAAGTTTGTTTTCCATTTTGGTAAAAAGTTAAAAATAATATTCATAATACAAATAACAAAGAAAAAATTAAAATTAAAGAATAAGAGAAATAGGAGTAGAAATTTACCTTTTGTTGACATTACAGGAGATGGCAGAGCTTCATAGACTGGTGTATCTATCCCGTCATCATGTTTGTGGGAAACCTGTTTATCAGAAGTGTCATCTTCATCTCTTCTATCTTTGGTCGCATCCAATAACATGTTAGTTTTTTCTGGTGTGCTATGTGCAACATGATAATCATTCTGCATGTTCACTTTCTCATCTGGACTGGTGATTCCAGTCACAGGTTCTTTCTTAGCAGCATAACTTTTAAGTAATTTCAATTTTGCTGTCAAAGTGTTTGATGATTGGTTTAGATCAATATCAGCTGTAAGGTTATCAGAACTTTCTGAGGTATCTCGTTTAACGGCGTTTTGTTCCAAAAATTTCTTAGTAGCTGATAGAATTTCTGCTGAATCCTGATTTGGAGGTGATCTTTTCGCTTTGAGTAATTCAAGTTTTCTCTTGCTGGATGAGGTTGGTGTATCTTGATCTACATCATTATTTATAGGACTCTGTTCTACAACAGCTTTCCTATCAGACTTTTCGCCATTAGCTTTGCAAACATTATGACTTCTATTTATAGCTCTCCCAACAGAATTTTCATCAACATCTTTACACCTATCAAAATCTTTCATCTTATTCTGCAACAGTTTTTGGACTTTCTCATGTTGCTGCAAATTATGGACAGTCAATAAAGATTCTAGATTCTGAGCTTTGTGGAAAATTGCAGTGTTTTTCTTCACTGCCCTTTCCCATTCTTTCTTAGGCTTATTGTTGCATTTCTCCAATTGTTTAATGACATCTTGGATCTGGATGGCATTCAACTTGGTTTTAAGATTGCCGGTACTTAGTGCTTGGTGAAAGAGTGCAGTGTCATACGATGCAAAGCCTGACTTCACGAGTTGTTGGGTGAGAGCTTTTAGTTTCCCGTTCTTCTTCTTTATGACTAATTCTCCGTACTTGTGGATGTTGTCATCAAAAATTGATGATCTGCAACAAGGCAAAGTATAATTAATATTTAGGAAGGTACATTGAGCCGTTGGTTCCTGCTGCCATCTGGTAGGCGTTAAAGGAACCACTTCATACACATGAGGCGGTTCTAAACAACTCTGACAACAAGGTGTGCAAGGTCGATTGACGGTGTCACCTACACAAAATGATGATGACTAATAATTTAAAGACTCAAAAGGTGACAAATGGATATTATATGGGAAAAGGGATAACAGAAGTCTCATAACTTTAGAACTAATCAACAAACAGATTTGAAAAATGATTTCTTCATATAATAGCCTTATTCTTGGAGGTTATAGGCTATAGTGTACAAAACAGGCAAGTGAACCTACGGGAAACATCTAGTTTATACATAAAATTACTGGAAATTAATTAAGTAGTGTTATAGGATAGCAACAATACTTAATTTAGGAAATCTATTGACTACAGTAAATGGAGCTAGAAAAATCTATAGAAAGCCTATGTGTCACATAAAAATGCTGAACTATACAAAACATTCAAACAATAGACTAAATACAAGGACAGACAAAATAAAAAGGGGTAAAATAGAAATAAATGAAAGATATATAATTTCTAGGTATTAAGGCTATTTAATGTTAAGAAGTCTTAATTACCTCCTGTCTAAGTGAGTAGGGCAGAACCATACTTCGAGAGCATCCGAAAACGCCTTTTTCATGACAATGTAAGCCGCTGGAGTCCATTGCTCGCATCTCCGCGTCTCCACCTCTAAAGTTGTCTCATTCAAAATCACTTCATGAGGTAAAACACCATAAACACCAATTTGTTCGAAAACAAAGTCTTCGGACGTGTTATTTTCAACTTCTACCCACAACAGATGCGGATTTAGGTAGTGGAGAATCTCCACACGGTAAGAACCTGGTGCCATTGCCATTTTCAGTTAGCTGCGGAGCATTCCAGGAGATATTTAACTGATAAAAGTTCTTTAAAAGACGACTCGGCAAAAATTGATAGCTCGGGCTCAATCAGCAAGCGTACAGCGGCGAACTACACCACAAACTAAATAGCACTAAATAGAGAGAGAACACTAGTCACTACTAGGAGTGTTCACAACGACTATATTTTGCCAACGCGTTATTTCGTTACGTTATTTTTTTTTAACCTAATATTTTTTAAGCTATAATATATTTCGTCGAGCGTCAGTTCAGTTAGTTGCGATAATGTTGACGTTGCGTAACGAGTCGTGTTGAAATATAACTCAATTGAATATTTATTAGAAATATTGATATATTTTATATTAAAATTTCGTCGATCGTTAGTTGACTCGTTACGGTATAGGCTACTGAGTGTTGATGTCAAAGAATTTATATATAACACTAGAATGCTTACGGAGGACAAAAGCCGTTTCCGAAATAATACCTAAAGTTTGTAGGTATCTCTTTCTAGTAAGTTGTATAATATTCAAGAGGAAAAGGGACACCTACAAATTTTGGACCTTTTTCTGGAACGTTAGGTATTTGTATGTAGGCTTTAAAGAAAAATCAACTTTGCAGTAGAGTAATAAGGATTAATTTTGAATGTTGTTTTTTGCGATTATTATTATTCGTAAGCATTCTAGTGTTGTATATAAATTCTTTGGTTGATGTTAACTAATATACGATACAAGGAGTTTCGAACAATTTGGCATATTTTTGTAATAAAAATAAATGAATGCCATTCTAAACATGATTTATTGTTCCAAATTAAATAAACTCAGTAAACTTTCCTTCGTACTTATTAGTATAGGTTTTTTAGTAACAGTAAGCGAGGCGTACTTAAAAGTTCATTGATTTTATATACAATTTGTATTTACATATTTACACCATCCATCCGACATACAGCTTATCTAATCTATTTTATTTTATAAATTAATAAAATTGGATGATTATAAATATTTAAAACGTAAAAACAACAAAAAAATACATTGCACGAAATTAAACAACACACTCGTAAGAAACGCATCGATCGAACGAACTGATTGAATTGAATATATGAAAAAAGAAATATTAAATTTACTATTATTTTGTATCACAAGGATGCAGTTATAATATTTTTTAAACAGTTCGATATTTATTGCACGAAATGAAACAACACACTCATTACCAACATAACGCATCGAACGAACTGATTGAATATGAAAAAAAATATATTACTAATTTATTTGTATGACAAGGATGCAGTTATAATATTTATTATGACTCTATCTTGCTCTTGTCCATTACAAAAATTTAATTTTACGACAGTAACGACATCTTTTATGTAATTCATAAACCACTTCATAAGACTAGACGTCTCCAAGTTCAATTTAATGGCTGCCATTGAAATTTTAGATACTAGTTTACGCAAGCTATGATAGATGGCGCTGTTTACATTTAATAAAATAATTGAAATAATATTAAGTACATACTAATATAGATTATTTAAATATATTTGATTATCTTAATAAAAAATAAAATTAGTAATATTTATTCTGCTACGTTATATATCGAGTAGTGACTGCAAACGCGAGCCAGCCGTAGTATCTCTAGTTAGTTTGTGGCCAGCCCAGCAGCCAGCAACCATTGACAATGGAAGTGAACTGACTAGAAAAAAAAAGTTGACATTGACAAATGACATGACAGCACAGTTGACATTTCTGCTAATGAATGATTTCGTTTCGTGGCGAAACCGAAACACCGAAACTAATAAAGATTTGTGTTGTTTGTGATTTTTATTAGTAAATTGAGAAAATTAATGATATTTATTAATTCATTGAATAAGCCCGTTAAATCAGGTAAGCTGGTAAGGACGTAACCTAATATATTTAATTTTAAGTGGCCATTAACAAACCTCTTGCAATGTCAGTGTAATATCAAAAATATAAATACTTATAGGGTGGTTGGTTTCTATTATCTTTTGATATTTGTTAGCTTACATAATATATATATATATAAAAGAAAGTCGTGTTAGTTACATTATTTATAACAAGAACGGCTGAACTGATTTGGCTGAAAATTGGTGGGGAGGTAGCTTAGAACCAGGAGAAGGTTTTAAGGTTACATTTCATTTTGAGAAAAAGCACTGTTCCCGAGGGAAGTTAACCGGGGCGAAGCTGCGGGTAAAAGCTAGTTTTAAATAAGTCTGGTAAAGTCTTATAACATTGTGCTTATTGCTATTATTTGTGCTGTTTCATCATACATATATTTTCTACTTACTGATGTAGGAGGTAAGGTAATATTTGACTTTCAGTCTAAAGAGTGTACAAAGTAAATTATAGCGAATGAGAATACGAGTCTGCTGTTTTGTATCGCTATTTATTTTGATCTTTAAACTATTATTTCACAATAAATTGACTCCACAATTAATAATGATAGATTGGATTTTCTTGACAGAAGACACAACACTTTTTGAATTCGCAGTTTCTTTTTCATGCGTCGAGTTCATGTTCTGAAGAGGTCGGTACGTGCCGCCACATCACCCCCCTTGGAGTGATGATGTTCCTGATGATGATAATGATGATGTCTGTAAAATAATTATAAAAATTTGGGATTAAACCTAACAACTCGCCCAGATCTCGTGGTGATGGGCGGAGGAACATTGTTCTGAGATGTCCTTTCGCAGTAGTCATCTGAGTCAGACATTGAATAGGCTGGTTTTGCTCTGTCTATAGATATTTTAACCGGGCCTCTATTTAAATCAACGGTTATTGTCTTCTCAGTTCGGCTAAGAACCTTATGTGGACCTGTATAAGGTGGTTCTAAAGATTTCTTTACACCGTCCTTCCTTATAAATATGTATTTTGCGGATTTAAGATCATCATGCAAAAATACTGCTTTTGGTGAGTGTCGAGATGCATGTTGAGGTTGTAAATGAGTGAAATGTCTTTTAAGCTGCTCTGTAAAATCTTCAGGTTTGACTTCTTTGTTAGATGACGGATGAAGGAATTCGCTAGGTAACCTTAATGGTTCACCGTAAACTAACTCCGCTGCAGAACATTTTATATCCTCTTTCCATGCTGCTCTTATTCCAAGTAGTACGACAGGTAATATATCCGTCCATCTCTGTTCGCCATGAGCCATGATTGCAGCCTTTAACGTCCGATGAAACCGTTCCACCATACCATTGGCTGCTGGGTGATAAGCAGTTGTGTGACGAAGTTGGGTACCGCAAAGATTAGTGAGAGCTTTGAAAAGGTTTGATGTAAATTGGCGTCCTTGATCCGTAGTGACGGTCTCAGGACAACCAAAACGTGAAATCCACATGTCGTAGAAAGCTTTTGCTACTGTTTCAGCAGAAATATCTTGAAGAGGTTGGACTTCAGGCCATCTAGTGTATCTATCCACAGCTGTCAAACAGTATTTAAAATCACGGGATGGTGGTAATGGACCTATTAGGTCGATGTGAACATGACTGAATCTTGATGATGGAAGTTTAAAAGTACCTAATGGTGCAGATGTATGACGTTGTATCTTTGACTTCTGACAAGATTCACAAGTTTGTACCCAAGTACGACAATCTTTGCGTATCGAGGGCCATACAAACCGGTCAGTGACCATCTTGGTGGTTGACTTTACTCCAGGATGATTAAGAGAATGAATTGAATTGAAGATCTGTCGACGCCATTCCTTGGTGATGAAGGGTCGTGGCTTAGACAGAGAGACATCACAATATATGAAGATATTTGATCCTGGAATGGGTGTAGGAATCAACTGTAAGGATGAAGATGGGTGAGTAAGTAAGTCTTGTAGTTCAGGATCTGCTTGTTGAGATTCAGCTAGTTTCTGAAAACTAGGAGGTAAACAAACAGCTTCAATGCGTGAAAGTGTATCTGCAGTAAGATTTTCTTTTCCCGAAATGTGCCTGATGTCTGTTGTGAATTGCGATATGAAGTCCAAATGGTTGAATTGTCTTGGCGAACATTGTTGTTGCTTTTTCTGGAATGCGTAGATGAGAGGTTTGTGATCCGTATATATGACAAAGTGTCTACCTTCAATCATATAACGGAAATGTTTGATACTTTCATAAATAGCTAGTAGTTCTCTATCGTAGGCGCTATATAATTTTTGAGCATTATTTAACTTCTTTGAAAAGAAAGTGAGTGGTTGCCATTCTTTGTTAACCAACTGTTGAAGTACCGCACCCAAAGCTGTGTTTGAGGCATCAGTCACAAGGGCTAGCGGTGCATCTAGCACAGGATGAGCTAGAAGTGTACATTTTATAATACTTTCCTTGCAGTCGTTGAAAGCTTTGAGTAGTGCTGGTGTCCATGTAAGAGAATCAGTTCCTTTAACTTTAGGACCAGAAAGCATATCATGAAGTGGGGCTTGGTCGTCGGCAGCATGTGGAATGAATCTTCTATAAAAATTTAACATGCCAAGAAACCTGCGTAAGCCATTAACCGTTTTTGGAGGATCAAACTCTTTTATTGCTGTAATTTTATCTGGTAATGGATGAGTACCTTGTTCAGTGATCTGGAATCCGAGAAAAGTTACTTCATTTATGCCGAATTCACATTTGCCAACATTGATGCGTAGACCATATGTCTCAAGTCTTTTGAATACAAGCTCCAGATGTTCCAGGTGTTGTGATTCTTCTCTGGAAAATATTAAAATGTCATCCAAATATGAGAAACAGAAATCTAGGCCACGTAGTACCTCGTCGAGAAATCTTTGAAAGGTTTGAGCTGCATTTCTGAGTCCAAAAGGCATATACGGAAACTCAAATAATCCAAATGGTGTCGTAATTGCCGTTTTAGCTACATCTTCATGAGCCATAGGAATTTGATTATATGCTTTTAGTAAATCAATTTTGGAAAATATAGTGCAACCAGATAGTCTGTGTGAAAAATCTTGAATGTGACGAATGGGATATCTGTCTGGTATAGTGCGGGCGTTTAATGCACGATAGTCGCCGCAAGGTCTCCAACCATTCTTCTTAGGTGCTAGGTGAAGTGCTGAGGCCCAAGGTGATTTTGAAGGGCGAGCAGTGCCATCTCGAACCATATCCTCGAAATGTTCCTTCGCAATTCGAAGGCGATCAGGTGCCAGTCTGCGTGGTCTGCAAAAAACTGGAGGTCCTGGAGAAGTATTAATGAAATGGGTGGTAGAGTGCTTGATTTCTCGATGGATGCCAGGGGGTTTGACCAAATCAGGAAATTTATCTAGTAATTTATGAAAAACGGTATTACCAGTAATTGCTTTGATGCTTGTTTGATTGCAGTCTCTAATTGTGCCAAATGATGAGAGAGTAGTGGTACAATCTAATAAACGTCTGTTTTTACAGTCGACTAAAAGGCCATAATGTGCGATAAAGTCAGCTCCAATTATAGGTCTTTCGACGTCAGCAACAACAAAATTCCACGAAAAGTCTCGTCTCAATCCTAGATCCAAATGCATAGTCATTGTTCCAAAAGTATTTATTTTTGTTCCATTTGCAGCTGTTAAAACGTAGTCAACTGGTTGTCTAGATTGACGTAAGAAACGTTGTGGTAAAACGCACAAATCAGATCCTGTGTCAATTAAAAATTTAACTTTTGTCTTTCTATCTGAGATAAAGAGGCGACTCGTGGGTGTAACTTGGCAGTTGTCGGTCGCAGTTACAGACTGCCGCTGGAGTTTTCCTGCTTGCTTTTAGAATAATTGCATGGCTGTGTGCATTTTATGGCTTTGTCACAAAAGTTATCATGATACCAACATACTCCTGGTGTTCGGCTTCCGTTGCGGCTGTGGGATTGAAATTGTCCTCGAGAATGACTGCGTCCACGAAATCGCTGATTAATTTTGAGTTGGTCTATATCCTTTTGTAGTTCACTAATTTGTTTAAATAAATCATGATAATTGTTTGATGTATAAGAAGATGAGGTGGTCGATAGAACAGATGTTTGTTGAAAATTTCCTTCTGACGAAACGCTCATTTTTAAGTTTTTTTCACGTCGTTGTAAATCAAATTTTAGGTCACCAATATAGCGAATGAGAATACGAGTCTGCTGTTTTGTATCGCTATTTATTTTGATCTTTAAACTATTATTTCACAATAAATTGACTCCACAATTAATAATGATAGATTGGATTTTCTTGACAGAAGACACAACACTTTTTGAATTCGCAGTTTCTTTTTCATGCGTCGAGTTCATGTTCTGAAGAGGTCGGTACGTGCCGCCACAAAATATTCTGGTGGCTTACTACCATCTCTTAAGATGATACCTTGGTGTACATTAGCGCCACCATCATTTAAAATTCATTATTCACTGAAAACACAAGTTATCAAAAATCCGTGTTATGTAAAGGTTCTGGATCTGAAGTTAATTTTTTATATGATTGATGATGAAGTATGATTATTTAGAATTTTAATCATATTCAATTATTAAATTATAGTTTCATATAGTTACGATTTGCAAAACTGCTAAAAGAGGCTGTTTTAAGCAATAATGCAATTTGTAACTATAGGGGATTATAATTTAATATGTTTAAAATTAACTTCAGATCCAGAACCTTAATTACAGCTGAGGGATTTTTGATAACTTGTGTTTTCAGTGAGTAATGATTTTTAAATGACAGTAGAGCTAGTGTTCACCGAGGTATCACCTTAAACCATGCAAGAACAATTGAGTAAGGGAGTTGTTGCCTTACATCATGTATTGCGCTGTCCCGCTTACTCACTGGATCTTGCATGGTTTTAAGAGACAATAGTCACCCCCCTGGTGGCTTACTACCATCTCTTAAACCATGCATAACAATTGAGTAAGGGAGATGTCGCCTTACATCATGCATTGTACAGTCTTGCTTACTCACTTGTTCTAACATGGTTTTTAGAAATGGTAGTAAGCCACTTGGGCACTGGAAGAACATGTTAGTTGATTATAATTTTAGTGGAGAAAGAATGACAATCTGACCCATACTCTTCAAAAATACAAATAGCCAACAAAGTCTTTTGAGTTGCCTCGGTAAAACAATAGAATAAACTTATACAGGGAGACCCCCTCCCTCCTTTAATAACCCCTTGGCCTCTGATGTGGTTCCTTGAACGACTACCAGATAGCAGTCGGAATAAACGGCCTAACTTGCCTTCCGAAGCACGGAATCATCAATCCGACAATCGGGTTTGTTTGTTCCTACAATGACCTAACCAAACTGGAAACAACTGCTTCCCAAGGGAATCAAACCCCCAGTTCTATAGGCAAACGCCTTAACTACTGGACCGTTGAGTTATTATAGTTGTTACCTGTTACAGAAGGATGGGGGTGGCGATAAGCAGGTATGCGGAGCTGTCGTCAAACGAACTTCTCGCGAGGTTCTGTTCAAACGAAGTGATATGTGCCAACGATCCCTTCTGGAATCAACTGTTGGCTTTCAACATCAACCCACCATTGTCTGCGTAAGTCATTATAATGATTGTTTTTGTAGTTTTATCATCAATTTATTTCGTCTTCATTTGAGCATGTTTCCTGGTTGCATCTTTAGCTTACGCTTTTGAGCCCAGGGTACTCTATTAATCATGGTCCTGATTTGGCGGTATTGGTTATTACAATGGAGCAAATGACATCTGCCGTTTATAATAATAAATAAATCCAAACTAATATTATAAATGTGAAAGTGAGTTTGTATATTTATTTGTTACCTCTTCAAACCCTATCTACTGAACCAATAGCTAGCCATAGCTAGGAGTATTGAGAAGGACAAAGGGTACCTTTCATCCCGGGAAAAAGCACTGTTCCCGAGGGAATCTCACGCGGGCGAAGCCGCGGGCTGAAGCTAGTAATAATATAATAGTGGAAATTGATGTTCCCTGTGTTGCACTGATGTCAAAACAGAACTTCCCCAAGAATCAGGAAATGATATGCAGAAAGAATTTTTAAATCTGACCAGGGAGGTTACTACCATCTCTTAAAACCGTGCAAGGTATCTTAATCCAGTGAGTAAGGGAGATGTCGCCTTACATCATGTATTGCGCTGTCTCACTTACTCACTGGAACTTGCATGGTCTTTAGAGATGATAGTAGTCCAGTAGTACTAAAGTTAAAAACGTTCAAACAAACAAATCTTTGAGCATCTTTCTTACATAGTATAAAACAAAGTCGCTTTCCGCTGTCTGTCCCTCTGTATGCTAAAATCTTCGAAACTACGCAACGGATTTTGATGCGGTTTTTTTTAATAGATAGTAAAACGTATAATATTGCACCCGTGCAAAGCCGGGCCGGGTCGCTAGTTATTGTATAATGAGCTAAATAAAACCGTTTAAAAATAGAAGTACAGATTTAAAAAAAATAAAGACTTGTTCTATCATACAGGGAAGAGCAGTTGGTGTTTGACTCGAGCGCTGAGGCGTTACTTCAAAAGTTCTTACAGAACAACCCTCAGACAGGCAACCTTGGTTCCCTGGTGCAGGTCTTCATAACCAGGGCCACCGAGCTACTGGCGTCGCCTAATAGTGACAAGTGAGTACAATAGAGTTTTTTCCTCTTGCTCGGATACAGCACATTATAAAAAAAAAATGACACAATGTTATTTCTTATTACTCAAGAGGAAGTCAGAGGAAGAAAAGTACTATACAAACCTCGGCCGTAAATTTCTTTATTTCCAGCCTTGACAGTAATGTACTTTTACTTCCTTTTGCTCGGAAATAGCTTCATTATTTAAAAAAAAAACAATACATCAATAGACTCATTGCTTGGCTAAGCCAATAATGTTTAAAAAATACATCGCCGGCTTCTAATGCAGGTTTTTTAATGCACACATTTTCATACACAAGGTTCCAGGTACCAATCACAAAGTGAGCCCTGGCTTTTTGTTGGCGCAGTTGTAAAATTTTACACGATGCCACTTTGACTCAAGAGGAAGTCGGAGGAAAAAAAGTACTGTACAAGCCTCGGCCGAAATTGCAATTTACCTCCTCGTATTTTTAAAAGGTCTCAGTTTCGCCTCGTCCATTTAAAACACTTGGCAAGGCCTCTGCTACGCTTCGGCCTTGCAATATTACTCGGCCGTAAATTGCTTTATTGCAGGCCTCTACAATATTATTATTATTCCAGTGTGATGCTAGCATGGCAGACGTTCAACGCCCTATTCGTCATTCGCGCTGTGAGCAAGTATCTGGTTGAAATGGTGCCCGAATGTGAACTGGGCAGACATTTGGATGTGCAGGCGGAGAGGAGGCCTATACCCAGAGACAATGAGGTGAGTAGGATACTCCCTTCTGTATCCGACTGCCTGAAAGAGATTGTTTTGCTTAAAGGAGATTGTTTCTTATCCGATTCCCTGAAGGGTGTGAATGATTTTTACCCGATTGCCCGACGAATTTTGTTTTTTACCTGTTTGCCCAAAGATTGTTTCTTACCTGTTTGCCCAAAGATTGTTTCTTACCCGATTGCCCAATGATTGTTTCTTACCCGATTGCCCAATGATTGTTTCTTACCCGATTGCCTTAAGATTGTTTCTTACCTGATTGCCCAATGATTGTTTCTTATCCGATTGCCCAATGATTGTTTCTTACCCGATTGCCCGAAGGTGATGGACTCTTACCCGATTGCCCGAACGTGATGGATTCTTACCCGATTGCCCAACGGTGATTATTTCTTACCCGATCGCCCAAAAGAGAGTATTTTTAATGTAACATTGCAAAACTAAATAAAAAAACCCTACAATATTCGCAATAAAAATGTATTTTATCTAAAGTACTCTAAAAATATCTTGAACTAGCTGTTGGCCGGGACTCCACTCCCGTGGGCATTCCAGGATAAAATATAGCCTATGTGTTGTTCCAGGGTCTAAGCAATCTCCATTCAAAATTTCAGCCAAATCGGTTCACCCGTTTTCCTGTGAAAGTAACAAACTTTCGCGTATAAAATTAGTAGGATTGAAATGGTTAAACAAAAAATGATATATTTTTCCCCTTTTAGACAACACCGGACCAGTCCATCGTACAACAAGATGAGTCACCCAAAATGAATGGCAGTGAAAGTAAGGTGGAAGTGTTGATTGATGCGCTCATAGGTCTCATTATAGATATACCTGTGACGTAAGTACTTATAGAATAGAAAAGACATTTATTAAGACGATACCTCGGTGAATATTGTTGTTGTAAACTACGTAATACATTTCTAATAAGGTGTGGTGTGGTTTACATTGAAGATAAGAAGAGATAATACGCTGCCACACTGATCCTGGAACTAAATCCGCGTCAAAACATTTCTATTCGGATAATTTCTCTGTTATGTGAGTGTGATACTGAGCCGCCACCTATTGAGATATTTGTTTCATGTATGTTTGTTTGTTATCTTTGTCCTTTGTTGAATGTAATGACTTATACACTTATTTGATAAATTTTGTATGCCTTATGGCGGAACATAGAGAAACCAGCTTTTTTAAAGCATCTAAGTAATTGTTTTGTACTATGTTCACGAAATAAATAAATTTGAATTTGAAAAAATTATATTTTTCAGGGACAACACATATTATCTACATCTAGAATGTATAAATACATTACTTGTTTTAATGTCTGTATATATGTTTGCGAGCGCGCACGGACAGACGAGACTGGTCGAGACATCTCTTATATATAGGTAATTTTATCTTTAAACTGTTCTTTAATTTTAAAAATAACCTAAAGCTTAGACATATATTTACAGATTTTTTGTACAAAAGAATAAAAAAAAAACTATTTTTATTTATATTATCATTATTTTAGCCATGTAGTCCAATGCTGGACTTAGGCCCAAGGATTTTCAGAATAACCGGTTGGAAGCGGCCTGCATCCAGCGCCTGCCTGCGACCTTCTTCAGTTATCTATATATATATATATATATCAACTAGCGACACGCACCGGCTTCGCATGGGCATAAAAACCATTCTCTTGAATCGTTCTATCTATTAAAAAAAACCGCATCAAAATCCGTTGCGCTGTTTTAAAGATTTAAGCATACAAATGGATATAGGGACAGAGAAAGCGACTTTGTTTTATACTATGTAGTGATGATGTAGTGATACTAATATAACTAGTGGTTCTTTGAACAGTAGACCTCGCGAACCTGCTCCGTTAACCCCCTTTCCCTTTTTTCATATTTTTATTAGGTATTTCCCATTTTGTCGATTCTTTTTCCTCGTCTATTCTCAAAAGAAGGATTTTTTTTAGTTACTACTAAAATAAAAATAAAAAAATACCAAAGAACACGTGTGCCAAGTTTCATTAGGAACCGTTCGTAAATAACCTCACAGAAAACTCTTCCCCTTTTTCCCTCCATTTACCCTCCAATTGAAAAAAGCTCTCGACAAAAAATCGCAAATAAATCAAGGAACACGTGTGCCAAGTTTCATAAGGATCCGTTCAGAAATGTCACCTCCAGCCCGGAACAAACAGACAGACAGACATCCGGACAAAAGCAAAATTTGCCAGTCTCGAAATGGAGACTCTCGCTCGCTTCGCTCGCTCGGTCAATAATGCTAAAGAGTTTGTTTAAATACCTTTTTTTAAAGGCGAATTCATCATCATTATCATTTTAGCCGCAGGATGTCCAATGCTGGGCATCACTACATAGTATAAAACGAAATCGCTTTCTCTGTCCCTATGTCCCTTTGTATGCTTAAATATTTAAAACTGCGCAACGGATTTTGATGCGGTTTTTTTTAATACATAGAGTGATTCAAGAGCAAGGTTTTTATGCCCATGCGAAGCCGGGGTCGGGTCGCTAGTAATAAATAAATAAAAGTTAACGAAATAACTCTAATTTCTTTCCAGAACCCTATTCCAAGGTAGATACGGTATGCACGCGCCACTTTTAGTGAAGACATTGCTCATAAACTTGTCGAGCATGTCCCCCGCGCCGACCAGCATGTTTGGGACCAGCGCTGGTGGAAGTCTGCTGATAAACATAGCTTGTGAGTATTAGTTTAAGACGTCCGCTCAGGATGCGCACACATGTGTCACATAACAATTGTTTTTCTATTGTGTCTGTATTCCAGCGAGCCAACGGGTTAAGACGATACCTCGGTGAACACTAGCGCCATCATCATTTAAAAATCATTATTCACTGAAAACACAAGTTATTTAAGGTTATGGATCTGAAGTTAGTTTTTAACCGACTTCAAAAATAGGAGGAGGTTATAAACATTTTAATTATCAAATTATATTTCCATATAGTTACAAATTGCAGAAGTGCTAAAAGTAGCGTTTTAAGTTTTAATTTGATAATAAAATATGTTTAAAATTAACTTCAGATCCAGAACCTTAATTACATAATACGGATTTTTGATAACTTGTGTTTTCAGTGGAGAATGATTTTTAACTGATGGTGGCGCTAGTGTTCACCGAGGTATCATCTTAAGATTAAGCTTTAGATCTGGTCAATTGGCTAGTCCAAAATAAAATATGATAGTGATTTTTATGTGTTTTTTCGATAAAATAGACCATTTTAGAGATACCAGGTGAAAGAAAAAATTATTGAAATTGTAAAAAGCTAGTAATACCATATTTTATGCCTAAACTGCATATGGTCCAGTGGTCAAGGCGTTTGCCTGTAGACCCGGGGGTCGTGGGTTCAATTTCCACGGGAAGCCAAATTTTTTTAGTTTTTTCCAATTTTGTTAGGACATTGCAGGCTTGAATCACCTTCAGAAGGCACGTTAAGCCGTTGGTTCCGGCTGCCATCTAGTGGTCGTTACAGAAACCACGTTCTACGTCCAACGTGTGCATCACCTTTGTGGCCTAGCAGCCAGGAGGTCCCGGGTTCGATCCGTGGTCAATTCAAGATGGAAAATGACATTTTTCAGGTCGGCCTGGGTTCTAATATGTATTTGTTATAAAATATAGTATCGTTGAGTTAGTATCCCATAACACAAGTCTCGAACATACTTTGGGGCTAATTCAATCTGTGTGATTTGTCCCTGTATATTTAACTACCTGTTCCCCGCGGTTTCACTCGCCATTAGTGTGTATGTACTATAGCCTATAACCTTCCCCAAGAATCAGGCTTTCATATACAAAAGAATTTTGCTAATCCGACCAGAAGTTTTCAAGTTATAAGCGTTCAAACAAACAAACAATCAATCTCTTCAGCTTTATTATATTAGTATAGATTGTCTCCACAACGTAATGTATGAAATGAAACATTTTTTTTTAGCTGGCCTATGGAACATGCTAAGGTTAAGCTCTTCAAGCCACAGCATCTACACGCAACCCCCTGTAGATAGGCACGAGTTGCTGGAGAGGTTGAAAAAGGAGCACCCTGTAGCTAACCAGTCGTGTTTGCTCCTTTTAGCTTTGGCTAATCATTGTATGAACGATGACAATTTGTATAGAAACGCTCTATTATGTTGTGAAGATACTTCAGGTGAGTTTTTTTTCTTATAAATGTTTTTCCGACTTTTTCCCAGTCGCATTATCAATTTGCGCACAAAAAACCCAGGGTACGCTTTTAATCTTTTAAAGACTACTTCCGTGGCGTAATGGTTAACATGCCTGACCGCTACTCATGAGGTTCCGTGTTCGATCCCCGGTCAGGTCAAGATGAAAAATGATGTTTTTCTGATTGGCCTGGGTCTTGAATGTTTATCTATATATTATGTATTTGTTATAAAATATAGTATCGAGTTAGTATCCCATAACACAAGTCTCGAACTTACTTTGGGGCTAACTCAATCCGTGTTATTTGTCCCTATATATTTATTTATTTATCTATCAGTACATTAAATAAATAATATTGATCACAGAAACATCAGCTACGACGCCACAACGGGAATCGAATTCTGGTACTCAAGTCACACCTCCACGGGTAGACATGACTGCCGTAAGTAATACCACCTTAGAGCATTGACTTTATGTATTACTAGCGAGCCGCCCCGGCTTCGCACGGGCATAAAAACCTTCCTCTTGAATCACTATATCTATTAAAAAAAACCGCATCAAAATCCGTTGCGTAGTTTTAAAGATTTAAGCATACTAAGGGACATTGGGACTGTTTTATACTATGTACTGAAGTTATCCGATGAATACCAAGTGTTCGATATATGTTTAATATTATGATCTATATATATAAACTAAAAAAGTAATAAATACATACATACATATAATCACGTCTTTATCCCATACGGGGTAGACAGAGCCTAGGGTCATAAGACCTTAGACCACGTTTAGCATGATGGAAGTTGAAACAGGAAATCATTAGTGATGGGTTGCTAGCCACATCGCCTATGTCATGATTTCCCCATTCGGCGATTCCCTCAGACGACTTTTACGGCTTGCGCGGGAAGAGAAGCAGCTGGCACATTCTATGTTTTTCTTTTTCTACCAGACCAGCGTGGAATCCATCCATACTATACTATATAATATATATAATTTTTATAATATCCATACTAATATTATAAATGCGAAAGTCTGATGTAGTTAACGACTAGAGGTCAAACATAGGCATACTTTTGGGCGCGATATAACCGAGTCCCACGCGGGGCGGAGCCGCGGGGAACAGCTAGTAATCCATACTTCCATACTAATATTATAAATGCGAAAGTCTATCTGTCTGTCTGTCTGTCACCTCTTCACGGCTAAACTGCTGGAACGATTGTGATGAAATTTAGTAGGGATGTAATTAACGACCTGAGGTCAAACATAGGCTACTTTTGGACGTGATATAACCGAGTCCCACGCGGGGCAAAGCCGCGGGGAACAGCTAGTATTATAAATGTGAAAATGTGTTTGTTTGTTTGTCCTTCCTTCACGCCATAGTTAAGCAACCAATCGACCTGATTTTTGTCATAGAGTTAGTTGAAAGGACGGAGAGTAACATAGGCTACTTTTGGTCCTGAAAAAGCATCAAGTTCCCAAGGGAGATAACTGGAATACTTGTATGTGTACACCAAAAATTTTCTAATTCCACGCGAGCATAGCCGCGTGTAAAAGCTAGTAAATATTACTTTACGTTAACTACATCCCTACCAAATTTAATCACAATCGGTCCAGCAGTTTAGCCGTGAAGAGGTGACAGACATACAGACAGGCTTTCGCATTTATAATATTAGCATGGAATATGGATAATGAATTATTTCAGCTCCATAAAGCGTTGTGCGCGACGGCCGGTTGCGAACACTCGACCCTTCTGCTATATCTCATGTTACATTCCTGTAAAGCCTACAAGAGACATGTCAGCAGCGATCCACATATAGAGAATTTGGTGAGTTTGAGTACATTTTTTTTTATCGGGATCCCTTTCGTTGACATAATGTATTTATTCATAAAATATTTCGGCATAAGGAATTTGGCATATTGTTTTTTAGCATAATAATACTTTGTCATAATTGATTTTTAGCACAATGTTTTAGGTTAGGTTAGGTAAGTATTTATAATTAAAATAATTGGCTGTACAAATTTTTTACAAAGATGTCTAATTCGAAAGCCATTTCTGGGAATAGGCTTAGGAAACAGTTTGCGGTAATAAGGTTTTTTTTTTATTAAGCAAGTATTTTTTGAGATAATTACAAAAACCCCAATGACCTTCATTTTAAAAAAAATCCTACAAGGTCAAATAATGTGTACAAGCCGCTTGCGTGTGACGGAAGCGGCTTTTTAAAATTTTTTCTGTAAGTTGGCAGCATAGGGATTATGTACTCTAAGAGCGAGAGAGCGACTGAAGCTCGCTCCTCTCGCTCGTTCAATAATTTATAATTATTTAACAGATAGTCCCGATCCTACAAGTGTTGTACAACGCGCCCGACAGTAATTCCCATCATATATATATGTCGCTGATAGTGCTGCTTATACTGACTGAGGACGAGGCGCTAATCAAAAACGTCCATTTGATCGTAAGTATTACATTCATACAGCTATATATATAAGGTGGACACAAGTCAACTGCAAATATTTTAAGGGCAGATACAGACCACTATACTGAACAACTTTTCCAAATAAACTTATATCGAAATACGAAATTTTATTTTTCACTCTCCATAGTAAACTAGATCAGCTGATTCTCAATTTGTATGGGAGGTCAAAATTTTTTTCTCGTATTTCGTCATAAGTTTATTTGGGAAAGTTGTTCAGTTTAGTGGTCTGTATCTGCCCTTAAAATATTTGCAGTTGATTTAAATTCACCTTATATAAAAGGAAGTCTGTTAGTTACACAATTTATAACTGAAGAAAGGCTGAACTGATTTGGCTGGAAATTGGTGGGGAGGTAGCTTAGAACCAGGAAAAGGACATAGGGTACCTTTCATCCCGGGAAAAAGCACTGTTCCCGAGGGAATCTCCGGCGGGCGAAAGCTAGTAAGTTGATAAAAAATGCTATGCAATACGTAGCTTTACCGCGGCAGTCCCCGAGTGCCGCACGTATTTTTTTTCTTTCTAACAAATAGCTACAATGGTGGTACAATGGTTATGGCGTTTGCCTGAAGACCAGGGGGTCGTTAGTTCGCTATAATTCCCATGTAAAGCATACTTTGTTTAGTTGTTTCCAGTTTGGTTAGGACATTGCAGGCTTGAATCACCTGATTGTCTGATAATAAAGATGATTCCGTGCTTCGGAAGGCACGTTAAGCCGTTGGTCCCGGCTGCCATCTGGTAGTCGTTAAAGGAACCACGTCAGAGGCGGTTCCGAAGAACTTTTGACACCAGGGTGTGCATGGTCGTTTGACCGTGTCCACCTACACGAAATTATGATGATGACCTATTAAGTGCCTCTTAAAACATAATTTAAATTTCAGATGATCAAAAACCCGTCATGGTACACCGAGAGAAATATATCGGAGATTTCTGTGGGTGGTCTAATGGTGTTAGTGCTTGTTAGAGCATTGCAATACAACATGGCGCGCGTGAGGGACAAGTACCTGCATACGAACTGTGTGGCCGCCATTGCGAACATGAGCTGTGAGTATTGGTAGTTTTGGTAGATTTAGTAGCTTTGGTAGATTTAGTCGTTTTGGTAGTTTTAGTAGTTTTGGTAGTGTTAGTAGCTTTTTAGTATAATGATGCTTGAGATTTAGCGACTTCATGAATAAGATAGTCTAAGCACATTGAGAGGTATATATCCGAGATTTCAATGGGAGGCCGCCATTGCCTACTTGAGCTGTGACTTAGTTTATAAATAGGTACTAAAAGTACCTATTTATATACTTATATTCTTTTTTGTAGTTTTAGTAGCTTTAGCGTTGGTAGTTTTTTATGGTAGGTTTAGTAGTTTTTATTTTTTGTTAAATTAAGTAGCTGTCATTTAAAAATTATTATGCGACTTGGTAAACAAGCGTTTGTTTGTTTGTTTCAGGTGAATTCCGTAACTTACACCCGTACGTCGCGCAGAGGCTAGTGTCTTTATTTGAGTCTCTAACTAAAAGGAGAACGAGACTGTTGGCGGAAGTAGAGGGTGAGTACCACGGAGGATAGAGATAGATAGATATACTCTTTATTGTACCATTAACATACAAATTATACATGTTGATAAAAATACGAACTATGTGTACAAAGGCGGACTTATCGCTAATGCAATAGGGTAGAAGTGAAAATTTTTAAAACGCTTGAATTTTTTTTCTGTCGGTAGGAATAAGGTTCCTTGATACCAGAAATAAATCTCAGATTTTTTGAATCAGCCAATTATTTTAAATAAAATATTATATTTTAATGACGAATTATTGGCGTCGCTACGGCTTTTGCGGTCTATTCCTTTGCTTCTTTCGGTAAAAAAAAAAACAAATGTCATGACATTTACGGCAACCAAAACCAACATGTATGACACTAATGAAATTTTCACTCCTACCCTATTTCTTTTAGCCAACCTTAGGGTAGAGAGAAACAAAAAACATTGGAGCGCGAGCGATGTGGAGTTGGCCTATTGATTTTTTCCTTAGAAACACATTGGATTGGGGGGCTAAGCGCCATCTAGTGTTAAAAAGATATAGGTCAAGCATGTTTTAAGATTACAGAGCGCGTGTTAGCGGTCAGGCATATTAACCATTACGCCACGGAGGTTGTGCTTATGCTGCCAAATTCCAGAAAAAAAAATTTAGAAAGCCGCTTACGTCACACGCAAGCGGCTTGTTAACTTTATTTGACCTTTGCCCCTAGTATGAGTTTTTCGTAACGCAGACGCTAGCGACTGCGTTAGAATTTTGTATGGAATTTCTTAGTTGCCTTACTATCCGCCAGACGCGCTGTACAGGTTTGCCATACTAAATCACTAACGCAGTCGCTAGCGTTAAGTAAAACTCATACTAGGGGCACTTGTAGTATTTTTTTTTTTAATGAAAGTCGCTGGTTTTTTTGCAACTACGAGTGTAGCTGCACCTTAATGCTAAGACGTGAGTAGACATAGGAAGTAAAAGGGAATAATGCCTGTTTTGCATCTCACGTTCCGATGTACGTGCATCCAAGGTTTCGTACAGCTCATGTCTTTATTTAATAGATGTTTTTATTTAGTATATAAGCAAAATGTAATTTAAAATAAATGTTCAGTTTTCCATGGGTCTACATCTTTCATTGACGTCGCAACAGTGGTGACCCCGACGTGATCTGAACACGCAACCTTCTGATCTGGAGTCAGAGAGAGAAGTTTACATCGCAACACAATACATTGACATCTAATTCGCAACTTGTTTATTTTTTATTTTATTAATTAAGCTAGCGACCCGCCCCGGCTTCGCATGGACATAAAAACCTTCCTCTTGAATTACTCTATCAATTAAAAAAACCGCATCAAAATCCGTTGCGTAGTTTTAAAGATTTATTTGCATGCTGCAAAGGGATATAGGGACAGAGAAAGCGACTTTGTTTTATACTATGTAGTGAAGAGATCTCTTCATGGGATAAGTCCGCCGTTGCATTAGTCTTGTGTTATGTACTTTTGTTTATTATTCCAATAAAATTATTCAAACAAACTTTGGGGCTCAGAAAGACATAGTGCGGGTGACTTAATTTTATAATATGTGTAGATTTATTTTAAAAAAATCAGTTACTATATGTAGTATTTTTTTTTTTTCAGAATTAGACAATAATCCCAACAGTTTATCTTTGCCACACAGCACTGAGGAGAAAACAGAAGAAATGGTAAGTGCAAGCGAGAAATAAATCGGCCAAGTGTGAGTCGGACTCATTGCCGGTCTAAGACAACAATGTAATTAAAAAAAAATTCATTGCCGGCTGCTAATGGAGGTTTTTTAATGTACACGTTTTTATAAAAAAAAAACCTCTTCTAGCGGTCGTTAATGGAAATTGCTAGACACTTTTGTTAGGTTAGGTTATTAGTTTTTTTATTGTTTTGATATAGTATAAAATTTAGAAAAAAGAACACAGCATATGCTGGTTTGTTGTTGACGCCATTTTTAAATTTGAAACGATGTTGTTTTGTCTCAAGAGGATTTCAGAGGAAGTAAAGTACCGTACAAGCCTTGGCCGAAATCGCAATTTTCGTATTTTTAAAAGGCCTCGGCTTCACCTCGTTTTTTTAAAGTCTCAGCTGAGCTTCGGTCTTGCAATATAACTCAGCCGTAAATGGCTTCATTTCTGGGGGTCTAAAAACGCCACTTTGAGCAATTCATCGAATCGAATTCATATTACGAATTCCTTAGGAAATCTGTAGCAATTCTTCTTTTTTTTTGTAAAATGGCCAACTAAACTTTGCAATTCATCTTCAGAAAAATTTAAAGAAATAGGATATGCTAAAGAATTGCTAAGCAATTCGTAATATGAATTCGATTCGATGAATTGATCAAAGTGGCGTTTTTATACCCACTGGTCTCGACAGTAATGTACTATTAATGAACATAAATATTGATTTTAATTTCAGATGGATCATATAGAAGTATTGGACGAAGTTCTAAGGATGTTACTTGAGATAATCAACTCGTGTCTCACTCACCAACTAGTTAACAATCTGAACGTTGTATACGCTTTGTTACATAAACGACAGTTGTTCACACAACACGAACATCATATAACACAGAATATCGAAATGGTAAGTGAACAATTGTAATTTTAAGGTGATACCTCGGTGAACACTAGCGCCACCGTCATTTTAAAATCATTACTCACTGAAAACACAAGTTATCAAAAATCCCTCTGCTGTAATTATGGTTCTGGATCTGAAGTTAATTTTAATCATATTCAATTATTAAATTATAATTCCCTATAGTTACAAATTACATTATTGCTTAAAACGGCCACTTTTAGCAGTTTTGCAATTCGTAACTATATGGAACTATAATTTAATAATTGAATATGATTAAAATTAACTTCAGATCCAGAACCATAATTAAAGCAGAGGGATTTTTGATAACTTGTATTTTCAGGGAGTAATGATTTTTAAATGACGGTGGCGCTAGTGTTCACCGAGGTATCACCTTAAGATGTTTACTAATGACAGTGTTTATTTGTTACGCTTTCACGCCCTATTTACTGAACCGATTTTCCTGAAATTTCGCATACACATAGAAGTATTGAGACGGACATAGGGTACTTTTCATCTCGGGAAAAAGCACTGTTCCCGTGAGAAATTCAAGTTGGCGAAGCCACAGGCAAAAGCTACTATGTCAAAACAAAATAAAAAACAAAATGGCGGATTTTGGCGCCAAATTTAAACTTTAGGTATTTAAATGCAGTAGGATATTTCTTTTTACCCGACTACGGCGAAGCCAAAAGGAAGGCTAATGATTTTGGCAGTCTATGTATGTATGTTCCATCGTAGCGCCTAAACTACTGGACCGATTATAATGAATGAGGTGTCAAAAGATTCGTAAAAATAGCGCGGGTAATATAGGCTATATAAATTATATCAAAATTTTAACTGACCGAATTTAAACCTCTGATTCTAACCTCAAAAAAAAAAATAAACTGAGATTGGCATCACGTGAAAGGTCTTGGCGAGCACATTACAAAAATGTATATGACTAGCTGTTGCCCGTGACTTCGTCCGCGTATATTTGATTTTATTAACTTAGTCGGGTTATAGTTTTTTTTTTAACTTAATTCTTGTTTATAATTGACTTTGTTACCAGGTGATAGGGTACTTCTCAACAAGATTACAGAGGGTGCAAGAGGGTGCGGGCGGCGACCTCGGCGTGAGCGAGGTGTTGGCGAGCATCAAAAAGAGCGCGGAAACGTGGTCCAGCGATAGACTGAAGGTGATGTGGAGATGAATGAATGAATGAATGAACACTTTATTGAACCAATTACATAAATACTTCATTTGATTGTACAGGAACGAAGATGGAAATTAGTACAAAGGCGGACTTATCGCTAATGCAATTTCTTTCAGCCAGCCTTAGGGTATAGAGAAACAAAAAACATTGGAGCGCGAACGATGCAGAAAGCCAATTAGTAAATATTTCTAATTTAAATCCTAATTAAGAAACAACAATATAGAAATACGTGGTCAAGATAAAATCCTTTATTTTACCAATTATGTAAAACTAGCTGTTCCCCGCGGCTCCGCCCCGCGTGGGACTCGGTTATATCTCGCCCAAAAGTAGCCTATGTTTGACCTCAGGTCGTTAACTACATCCCTACCAAATTTCACCACAATCAGTCCAGCAGTTTAGTCGTGAAGAGGTGACAGACAGACAGACTTTCGCATTTATAATATTAGTATGGATTTTTATTACAGAAATTTCCCGATTTGAAATTCCGCTACGTCGAAGAAGAAAAACCCGAAGAATTCTTCACGCCATACGTTTGGACACTCATCAGCAATTGTGGCAGTGTTTTCTGGGCCAGCGAGTGCGCCAACTTGTTGGCTTGCTGATACAACGTGTTGGCCCAACATTGACAAACATTGGACCTCGATGAGGACGACGATTTTTATACGAAACTATGTTTTGGACTGTTTTTTGGTGATTATAAGTTTGGCGTGTTTGTCTAATTGGCCATCGATGACTGTGGCGGTGATTAAATCATATTTTTGATGTGTGTTGGTCTCAATTGTTGGGCCAACATAGACACACAAACATTGGCCTTAACAATAAAGTTTGTATTGTGTTATTAAAATGCAATAATAATGTTCTGATTTAAAATGTTAGGCAAACATTATCCAAATATTGGTCTTTGATGTAAAGCTATATTCTTTATTTCGGTTATTTAATGTATTTGGCTAAGGTCGAACATAGACGGTAAATATAGGTAGTAAAACCATGATTTGTTTATTTTTACAATATAACTAATGTATTGGGATTTAAAGTTGGGCAAACATTGACCAAATATTGGAATTGGATGATGAGAATGTTATTGTAAATGATATGTTGCGTGGTTTGTACAAATAGTTTGGCCCAACGTCAGAAAAAAAAACGATAGTTGAACTTATTATTTCACCTACATATATTCTAGTATATATCTTAATTTTTTCCTGCGTTCACAAGTGTTCTGTTTGTGTGATGGCCAATATTGGCCCAACATTGACAAACATTGGAATCACAATTTTTTTCATAGATTTTGTTTTGTATATCTTATATGTATCATATTGCTGTCTTTTATTTATATACTAGTTGGTTATTTTCGCATGAATTATATACACTCATTTTTTATTCGAATATGCTAGTAATATTTATTTATTTCAAACTTTATACATATATATTTAATTAACATTATGCGAAACAGACTTCGCGGTTTTGCAAAAATTACCTACTGCTTCCCAAGTATTCCCAACTTTACTATAAATCGGTTTGCCTGTAGGCCCGAGGTTCGTGGGTTCGATTCCCATGGGAATCATGCTTTATTTCCAGTTTGGTTACAAGGCAGGCAGTAATACAAATTAATTAATTTTCAGTCACAAAAAAATTACTGTTTAGTCGAAAATTTGATCATCATCGTATAGGTGACACGGTCAACCGACCATGTACACCCTGGTGTCAGAGATCTTCGAAAACGCCGTTCGGCCTCTGACGTGAATTCTTTACCAGATACAACTACCAGACATATACTACAAAATAAACAAAAAATCTTTATGTAACTTCACAATTGGAGCGAATGATAAATAAAAGGCTGGGAGAACTCTATCGATAAGAGCGCAGCTCTTAGGTGCAATTTGACGTGGTATTGTAGAGACGTTTTGTCGAGGAAACGCAATATAAACCTTAATTGTACGTAGCATAACGTCGTTTAAGTGACGCGGGCCTCCGCCACAAGGAGGCGAGGACGCAATTCTCCTTACGCCAAAAACAACGCTATGTGACGTACTATTTAGATTCATATTGCGTTTCTTTGAAAATTCTCCGCCACGTCTCATATATAACTCACGCCTTTTAAATTTTGTACAAATATCCTTGAAACGTTATTTGTCTGGAGATAAAACGTTATCAGCTGTGCCCCCAGTATGAGTTATTCTTAACGCAGACGCTAGCGACTGCGTTAGCGATTTAGTATGGCAAACCTGTACAGCGCCTCTGGCGGATAGTAAGGCAACTATGAAACTCCATACAAAATCCTAACGCAGTCGCTAGCGTCTGCGTTAAGAAAAGCTCATACTAGGGGTACTGATTATTAACGTTAACACGCTCGCGGACATTTTTGAAAACACAAAGTAGCCGTTTGTCTCCTAACGTGTTAAAACAACAATGTAAACGATTTGACAATACCAGTTGTCAAACTCTACTAACTGCTTGGTGGTACCAATCTCAGAAGAACGAACCTAAGTTCGTCAGAGGTACCTATTGGCAGTAAACCTCTAATATGGAATATCAATCCTCGTTAAAAAAATGTTTATTGTACTAGAAATGTACAATTAATTTCATAAACGAACTAGATTATTAATATTTATTGTAAGTGGTTACAATAACGCAATATATTAGAAATAAAGATATTTAATACATAATTGTTTGATTTTTATTTTCAGCCCCACTTAATTATTTATTTTTACATTTCACATACTCGGAAAGTAGTAATTTCCTGATCTGATGAGGGTGGAAAACGCTACATGTCCCACGGGCCGAAAAAACCCATAGTAATCACTTTCTTCCCTAATGCGGGAATAAAATTTCAAAATAGATCAAAATTTTGTCTGTGATTTTTAAAGGATGTCGGATTTTTGGAAGGATTTTGAATATTTGTTGTAATATCTCTTTCCTATATGCAAGCAACCAATCCTAATCCTAAGTAATATTATAAAGGCTACTACACCAATCTTCCTGAAATTTCGCATACACTTAGAAGTATTGAGAAGGTTACCTTTCATCCCGGGAAAAAGCAATGTTAGTATTTAAAATTCGCGCCCAAAGTTTACTTTCTGTGTTGTCATTATTATGTTCATTGGCAGCAAGGGTCAAATCCTGTGATTAAGATCAAAGCATGCAGATATATTCGGAAAATAAAAACAAACTAGGCGAAAGTGATCACATATTGCATGAGATATGAGAATATTTTTGCACAAAGATTGATTGAAAAAACGGAAAAAAATTGAACAGATTTGAAAATTATTGCCATAATAAAAAACGCCACCGAAACTACAGCGTTTCGTTCTTCACAATCACACACAACACAATCAATCAATTTCAAAATTCAATTGACAAATCACAAATGACAATCGCGAGCATCGCGTAAACAACGACGTGTTTACTTTATAATATTTTTCTGATTATTCTAAATTAATTAACATTGTGATGTGCTATTAAGTGCAACAAAATAAATATTGGATTAAAATTGTGTTGGTTAAATTGTTGGAAACTTGGAGTTATATTACTACGTCACAAATACGTCTTTGCCTACAGGTAAGTGCATTTTTTAATTCCAATTTTAAATTCAAATATATCAATGTTTTTATATCTTTTCAGTGATTTTTTTTCTTTTTGTTTTTATTTATTTATTTTGGTATAGTATAGCTTTAAATTGAGGAGTTCCAATTTATACGTTCTTATAATTTTAGATTGTTTTACAAGGCATGTACGTATCCAAGATACACGCGAAAATTGTTTATTTTTGTTTTATGTAGGTATTTACAATTAATATATTATATTGCTACAGGCCTATCAGTTCAATCTATGTTCTTGGTCTTTAACTTGCTTTCCAGGCAAACAAGTAATTTATAAAAAAAAAACACCTGCAACAACTTAAATTCAATTAAAATTTAAAAAAATATATTTGATTTCCTAGGCTTTAGCGGTTCTAATGTAATGTTACCTAAGTTATTAAAAAAATCATCCAAAAGTGTGTCAAATAATCATCCATACTAGCAATCTAGAAATAATTAAGTACTTCCTGTTTTTTGTATTAAATTGGTATTTTAAGTCTGCAAGGATAGGCTACTCATTGTACTACCTGGCAAATAAGTTGACCCCAGTATGAGCTTGATTAAACCATATTTATGTAAGGAAAAGCATAATTTGTCTGCTCACATTTAGGCAATTCTTTTTTATAATATTCATCTTTATTTTCAAGTCATAAAAGCTGTATGGACTCTATATTGACTTTGCCCAGTACTTGGGCCACCTGTAGGTTGACCGCTGATCTCGATTTCTCCTCTCGTAATGGCTACTTGTATCGCTGAGCCACATTTCGCTCCAATAAAAAGCTTTCAAATTTTTTTATTTTTTTTACATTGTCAAATGCGTTATAAATAAAAATATTTTTTGAAGCGTTTCGTTTGTTACGCGGAGCGAAATGTGGCCCAGCGATACAAGTAGCCATTACGAGAGGAGAGAATCGAGATTGGCGGTCGACTTACAGGTCATTCATCTCATTCAACTCCCTTTTTTGCAGTAGACAGGGCAGCTAGGGCATGACAGAGGGTGAGCCATCGACTGTACTGTGCCACATTAGTACTATTATATATTGTGTCTTTGTACTAAATAACATAGTACCATGGGGAGGCAGCCGGGGGCGAGAGCTAGTTAAACAATATAATTTGATATTCATCTACTATAGACAAATTCCTTGAAGATTACCATACACATTCTCGAGATAGCTTAGTTCAAGGCAGAGATAAGACATGCATAATTTGTTCAATTAATCATATTGGTATGTCTGAATAGAAAATAGTTATGATGTGTTGTGACTGGTTAATGCTACCTATGAATGAATGAGTTATGAATTATAGTTAGTATAGGTACTGAACTGGTAAAAAGACGCTGGGCACAGAATATATAACTAAGCTTAGTACTAACATAACATGCCCTGGGCTCCGGAGTAGTCAGCTGAGGAAGAAACCGGGAAAGTGCTAAGATGAGAGAGAGAGTATACTGAACTGTTCTCGATAGTTTGGAACAAAAATTCTTTGGAGTTTTTAATGAAGTCAAACAGGCTGTGTTTCTACTGTTGATGTCATCATTGCAAGAAAGGTTTCGACGACCACGCCAAACATGGGCAGATGATGTGATACTCATTTTCTCTTTAATCCAGACATTACAAATGGCAAGCAGCATGAATGCCACGAAAATTATTTTTATGTAGCTGTTGCTCGCGACTCCGCTTTAACGGAACTCCTTATATCGCAAAAAATTGAACCTACGCCCTAAACCAGGATTCAAACTATCTCTGTAGGAAAATTTATCAAAATCGGTTCAGCGGCTTAAATGTGGAGAGATAACAGAGACAAAGTGACTCTTACATTTATAACTTTAGTAGGGATTTTATGGATCCTACTTCTGAAGTTACATAAATAAATATATAAATAAAACTAATTAGAAAGGTTCCATAATGCACCCTTGGGGTATCACGTCTACAAATTTTCTCATTATTTACAACAAAGTGTGTTAGGTACATCGTCATTAAAGACTCATTAGGTTCTTCTGCAAGCGAAAATCGCGTTAGAAAATAGCTGACTGGAAATAATAATGTAGAAAGTTCTACGTATGTACTCTTATTACCTAAATAATGGTATATATATAACATCTCAGTTGTTTTGATTTGCCATGAAAATAATTTAAAAAAGTTAACGACATCATCATGACAAAGGGATTGGAAATTTATTTCTTTTACAGAAGGTTAGTCACCGAATTTAAAATGGAAAACTATGGAGCGTTGTTAACCCCTAATTGACTGCTCAATTATTTATCTATTGACCTCTTTAATACTATACACATTCCAAGTACCTACTGTATCCATTTTGGTTGAGGCTGTGAGTCGCACAGTTTGAATTTTAATGAAAATCATATTTATAGCATCACCTTTAATGTGCCTGTCATGATTTCGCGCCATCACCTTTCATGCAGTGAGCTGCGTGAAACGGAACATGCGGTTCGTGCATTTGAAATCACGGTTCGAAATAGTGTTCACGCGTTTTTTTTAATTTTTTGTTTTGTTTCTGGCCAGTATGTTGTGTCTTGTGCTTTAGTGTTGTTTTAAATAATTTTGATGTAATTTTATTTATTATTCATTGCGGTCTAAAATACGGTCGGTTCCGTACAGTAGCTGATATGATACTTTAAGTTTTATATGTTTGTGGTTATGGTTTTAATTACAGAACTTTAAAATCTTCAAAAAAAAACATTTTTTTTTTAATAATTTGCAATAAGAAATAACATTGAAAAAAGTTTAAATCAGGATTTAAACTTTCTTCAATGTTATTTCTTTTTGCATTGCTATCTTTACGTTGATAATTTTTGATTGATAAGACCACTGAAGTTTTAATATATAAGACCTTGGGAGAAGACTCATGTTTCCTTTCGTTTGTTAAACAAATGTAAACTTTGAACCAGCCCGCCATCTTTAATTCTATTATGAGTGTGTCGCATGTCTATGCCAGACAAGAAAAAAAAGAGTTCGGTCATCGCACCCGCGTCTATTTGGCTATGGTCCAATCTTGCACAAAAACTGCATAGCACATAGATAATAAACTACAGTAATAAAGATTTGGCTCTGCAGCTGCACAAACTATTTTATTTTAGTAGGTGCTTGAGTTAGTTTCTCCCAGTAGATTTATGAAAAAAAAAATAGTCAAACATTCTTTGCTAAACCCACGGATTATATAGACCAAAAAAGTTCATTGTTAGCTGTAGGTATATTGTGCGATACATTGTATTATATGCAACTATGCAACTATATATAAGATTAAATAAGTAAAAGGTACTTAACGATAATAATGCATTTTTTTAGAATGTTATACGGCCCTTGATACAAGTCCTATAAGACATTTCTTCAGTTAAGTTAGTTTTTTTTGGAATAATTCACAATATGGCAATCAAGCTTATTTTTGCCAGTTTCAAGTTTCATGATTCTTATTTTCTTCATTTAGTCAAATCAAAAACTTAGTAGTAGCTGTAGTCAGGTCTAGTCTGAGGGCCAATGGCCGAAGAGCATTTGAAGCGGTGGAAGAATTTCTCTTAGCATTATCTTGAAAATTTTGGTGACAAAGAACACTTTCCAACACTCATACTTGTCCAAATGTCCACGAAATCTTAGCGAATAATAATCCACCATTATTATGCACATATACTAGAAAATGCCCAAATTATAGAAAATAAAATACAGCATCGAACTTGACTGTTGTATTGTAACTCTGTACATTTAATATATCCTCCCTCTGTTGTTTATCTTCCCGCCAAAAACGCGACATTTTATAGTAGTTATTTTTAGTAGGATTTTTAGCATAATAGTAGTAGAAACGCGATCTAAGGTTGTATTCCCCTAGGTTTTGTATGGGATAAAGACGTGATTACGTGTATATTTTTTTCAGTACGGATCTAGTCGTACTACTTATCGAGCTGCAAGCCTAGAAGCCCACCTGCATATTCAGATATGTTAATACAAATCTCAAGAAAATCTAGACTCAGCCTTGGCCGGTTTTGCGACGAACTCATATGAGACAAGGTTGGCGGGCGGTTTACAACGTGCGATTTTGTTTAAATCTAAATTACAAATTATTGGTTGCTCTACGGGGTTGCTATGCTATCTTCTATATCCTCATCAGCTTTTCAAGATTGGGCCTATCTCATAGAAGTGTAAAATTCGCGCGGTATTTCTACCCAGGATTTTTTTTTATCTATGGCCTATAAATATAGCAACGTCGGCGACTTCCTTAGGCGCTTGCTTTTTTTTAGGTGCTTCAGTTTTTTTAATGCACGACGAGCAAGTAAAATTAATAAACTCTATTTGAAATCTCTTACAAACAAGTACTTAGGTAGGTATTCCCTGAAAGGAACCAGATAGAGCAATACAATAGCAAGTTTCGGTAATAAATGTATTGTAATTTTTCAGCGACTGTAAAAAATGGAGGTTCTCAATACGTCGGGATGTTTTATATAACTTAGTCTTCATATAGAAAATTATTTAAATTCGTATTGTAAGCTCTCTAATAACATTTGCGTTAAAATTTCAAATAAATATCTTATTATTAGATCATATCTAATTTAATATAAGAATGACTTATTGCCTTGACGAAACCGAACCTAAGAAATAAATAAAAAAACTTCGACTTTTGTCTATGAATCACGCAGATTTATTGCAGTTTGACAAGGCTTCAAGGCTAACGAATGATTTTTATGCTTCTTTAAATAAATTATATTTGTTGCTTATTTATTAAAAACTAGCAGCCCACCCCGAATTGCGTGTTAGACAATGGGGTTTGACGCATACCGTCCCATTCGCATTCGGTCACGAATTCAAAAATGGTCCCATTCGCATTCGGTCCCATTCGCATTCGGTCCCATTCGCATTCGGTCCCATTCGCATTCGGTCCTATTCGCATTCGGTCCCATTCTCAAAATGGTCAAAACCAGTGGGGGACACCCCACAGATAAAAGTTTTTTTTAACATTTTCAACCTACAAGTTGAACATTAGTATTATTTCAAAAAAGGTAGGCTTGAAATTAAAAACATAGCTTTAAATAATTATGTGTAATGTTCCAAAATCAAAATTCTTACAAATTCAACATAACTATTAAGTTTTATGAAAAAATCAACATTCATATGTAAATAAAAAACGTCCTGTTCATTGTAAAAATTATAAAAATATTAAAATTGTAAAAAGTTCAACTTGTAGGTTGAAAATGTTAAAAACAACTTTTATCTGTGGGGTGACCCCCACTGGTTTTGACCATTTTGAGAATGGGACCGAATGCGAATAGGACCGAATGCGAATGGGACCGAATGCGAATGGGACCATTTTTGAATTCGTGACCGAATGCGAATGGGACGGTATGCGTCAAACCCAGACAATGGTACTCAAATAGAAAAAGTGACAACTTTTAACACCTTGGCTAATGTAATATTGAAGTTTTAGTAAGAAACTCTAGTATTTTCTGGTAATAAATATAACCTATGTTACTTAGAAATACTTTGTATAGCTCTCTTATGGTGAAAACATTTTTAAAATCTATGTAGTAGTTTTTGAGTTTATTCATTAAAAACAAAACTACAAAGTTTTCTTCTTTATAATATTAGTGGAAAATTTTAAACTGAAACTCAAATATTTTCACCTGACGTGCTTTCCCAATATCTTTTCTATCTAATCTGTGGCCTTACTTTTATTATCTATGAGGTTATTCCAGGGCAGTTACAGTTAATCCATATGAGAAATGATGCATCATTTTTAATCATGGTACTGGTATTACAATGCAGCGACTGCCGTCTGCCCTCCATTCTTTTTACAGGACAACCAGACCAGAAAATATGTGGATACTAGCTGTTTACCGGGGCTCCGCTCCCGTGGGAATTCCGGGATGAAATATAGCCTATGTGTTGTTCCAGGTTTAAGCAATCTCCATTCCAAATTTCAGGCAAATCGGTTCGGTTGTTTTCCTTTGAAACAGTAACAAACGTCCATACAAACTTTGACGTTTATTATATTAGTTTTGGATTTAATTTTTGTTTACCAGACCAACGATTGTACCAGCATTCTCCGACAGTTGTTTCTCCTTTGGACTGATCACCAACAGGACGATTCGTTTTTGAGTAATTCGCCGTCGGAATCTTTCTCCCGACAAGATTATCGAAATGCTCATTTTATCATCACCTAGGTATGCATTTTAACCACAGATTTCAAACACAGATGCAGAATCAAGTTCAGTGATTTCAACCCCAATGCGTTGTCTTCATTTTTCTCCTCAGACATCTTACGACCCAAGCTATGACCGACTTGCCTGGGAGTGATGTTGACAAGGGATTTTTATGTTTCTCCTAGCTTTCGTTTCCTCGGGAACAGTGCTTTTTCTCGGGATGAAAGGAACCAAATGTCATCCTCAATACTCCTAGCTATGTGTATGCAAAATTTCAGGAATATTGGTTCAGTTGATAAGGAGTGAAGAGGTAAAAAACAAACAAATATACAAACTCACTTTCGCATTTATAATATTAGTTGTTTTTATTTTATTTTAATGGTTGAAATGATTAAAATCGTAGTGTTTAAAATAAAGACGGCGATTGCCAAACTCAGGGGAGAAGTGTCAAGAAGTGAATAATTATATAGTATACCCAAAAAAGCCAAACTATTTATTTGTACAGGTCTTTAGCACTCTTTTTGACGACCCACGTGGTGTAACGCCAACGGTCAACATGCCTGACCGCTACTCAAGAGGTCCCGGGTTCGATCCCCGGTCAGGTCAAGATGAAAAATGGCATTTTTCTGATTGGTCTAGGTCTGGATGTTTATATATGTATTTGTTATAAAGTAGTATCGTTGAGTTAGTATCCCATAGCACAAGTCTCGAGCTTACTTTGGGGCTAAGTCAATCTTTGTGATTTGTCTCTATATATTTATTTATTTATCGCTACAAGTTCACTGCCGAACAAAGGCCTTTTATTTTCAATCTAGCCGATTTAAAACCCGCATACAGCTGTTTCTGCGATCTTAACTTGATCGTATTTATCATCGACTAATTGTAGTAATATCCTTTCAGCCATTATTTTGTGCTAGCTGTTGCCCGGGGCTCCACTTCCGTGGGAACTCCGGCATAGAATATAGCCTATGTGTTGTTCCAGGGTTTAAGCAATCTCTATTCCAAATTTCAGCCAAATCGGTTCAGCCGTTTTTCTATGAAAGAGTAACTAACTTCCATACATTCTTAAAAACTTCGCGTTTATAATATTAAGGTGATACCTCGGTGAACACTAGCGCCACCGTCATTTAAAAATCATTACTCACTGAAAACACAAGTTATCAAAAATCCCTCTGCTGTAATTATGGTTCTGGATCTGAAGTTAATTTTAATCATATTCAATTATTAAATTATAGTTCCATATAGTTACAAATTGCAAAACTGCTAAAAGTGGCCGTTTTAAGCAATAATGCAATTTGTAACTATAGGGAATTATTATTTAATATGTTTAAAATTAACTTCAGATCCAGAACCATAATTACAGCAGAGGGATTTTTGATAACTTGTGTTTTCAGTGAGTAATGATTTTTAAATGACGGTGGCGCTAGTGTTTACCGAGGTATCACCTTAATAGGATTACATAAGTGGGAATCGTGAGGTATTAAGATGTGAAAAGGTTAGCGGAACGGAAGATAGAGGCATCTAGAAGAGACTCCAGCGACAAGAGCACGGCTCTTAAATTTTAGAAAGATAGACGTAAGATTTAACAAGAACAAAATTCTTCACTTTCTCGCCCCATTTATGGGCAGTCTGGACAAGCTATTATTCTTACACACCAAAGAAGTATGCTTTTAAGTTTGGCCCATTGCATCTTGCCCATCTTACAATTTAAAACCCTATAGGGTTGGTAGATCGGCAAGTCTTCTCCATTTTTTGTCATGTCATCCTTCCCTTTCCAATTTATCTGATAATTTAGCGTACTCTACGCTTCATCTGTACTATAATTAAACACCACGACTTCCCCGAAAAGCTTGTATTTTCATGTGAATACATCTCCCGTCAGTAGTCGCGATATACTTGCGATAGACTGACGCCGTTACAGGACTCATTTCGGGCGCTCGATAATATTACGGTTCCATTTTTAATTATTTTCTTAATTAAAAAAACGCGCTAGTTTTTTCTTTCGTCGATAGAGCTTGAAAACTCTTAGTCGAGAGTAAATAGTGACTCAAGACGAAACTTCGCTCTCCAGAATTGGAATGTTTTTATTTTTAAAGTGGCAGCTGTCATTTTCGAAATCACGTCGAAATAGATTTTTTCAGCCAGTGTTACGAATTTCTTAAAAACGGAACAAGAAACGTTTGAAAATGGAACGACATGTGTCGTTTCGCTTTCGTCGACCCGCGAAAGTGTCTGTGTTTTTTCCAAATGCCTTTGATCTGCGTGAAACCATTGACGGATTGCACTTCTGTCTGTTTTACTTCGCCTGAGAAGATTTAGGAGGGTCTTGTTATACTGGTGTTTACTATTTGTGGTGCTAAAAGGGATTCGAATGCATTCTTAGGAAACTAATGTGATGTGCTCACCCGCGGCCCCGCTGTTGCACGCTGGCTGACTACAAGCTGACTATATTGTTCTAAAAACAAACGAACTGAAATAGCAAAACGTTTTCTTTTTAATTTTCTTTATTTCTCCTCATTTCATCATCAGTGGCCAGTACGGTATCCATAGACAAACTTATATTTTAATAGTTTGACACGAAGAGATCGTCACATTTACAACTTATTTTCGTTTCATTTCCTCATAGTTGTGAAGTCGTATTTTAGGTGTTTGGCGACCGCCCAAACTCTGTTAATATTGCATCATAAGATTAGCTAGATACATTTGTAACGTAACGTTTGTTTATTTTTGTTATTATGAGCGACACCTTTATCTCATTACTAGCGACCCGCCCCGGCTTCGCACGGGTGGACATTTATTTTTTAAGCTCTCTGAAAAAAAAAATTGTTTTGTATGTATGTTTTTATAGGTTTTTTGCGCGACTGTGAAACGTATTCTCTTTGACTTGCGAGACGTTCAGAATTTTCTAAAGAAGATTCCCCATTGCGACGTATTTTTGCTAATCTCGCTTGGGAACTACTTTCAGATAGCTGTGATCGTTTCTTTTTAGGCATATTGTTTATCTTGGGTTTATGTTAAATCGTTAATCGTCGACACATATCGGCCGGCGGCCATCATTCATTTTAATACCAATAACAATTTTAAATTCGTAATATCTTTTGAATGAATTGTCTGATTGGAATAAAATAAAAAGTAATTTATAGCTATTGAAACAATCTTGCTTAATAAATAGTTTATTTGGATAAGGATTAGTATTTGACGATAATATGATCAATAAACATAGGCTAATAAATTTAATTACTTTTATTCTATGGAAAAGTGGTTATAATGGCTAAAATATAAATGTTTGGTTTATACTATCGCGGACTTTTTTGTAGGCATTATTGAGTTCTACAACTTTTCTATAGAAGTCAACCATACATCTCTAAACATTTAGGCAGCGTTCGCGAGAATCGTTAACGTACGGCAGGTTTTTCGTCGACTTACTCCACAATTTTCACTACCACGAAAAATCCTATCTATTTTCCGGGATAAAATATAGTCTATACGGATTCGGAAGAATCCCTCTAAGTAATGGTAAAAGAAATTTTGAAATCGGTCCAGTAGTTTTTGAGCCTATTCAATACAAACATACAAAAATACAAAGGTTTCCTCTTTATAATATTAGTATAGAAGTATAGATAAATGGTGGGAAATGGAAATGGCTTATTATGTTTATAAGCCTCGAAATCAGTGGCGTAAAGGTTTCAACAGATGTAGAAATTCCTTCAGAGATAAGAGGTATTTTTTCTACACTATTGATTTTAAAATGCATTCAGAATCACTGACATATCACGCTAAATAAAAAGTCGGTTAAAAAAAGAATATACTAACAATATTTCAAATAATTTGAGCATTCTTTTAAAATTCTATTTTTGAAATTATTTTTAAATTCGATTTATGTTTGCTCTGGTTTACAATGCCCAATAACAGCAATACAATATAGTTTTATCCAACTTCTAACACCATATTATTCAAGTCAAGGCAATGCCCGTTTACAAAGGCTATTTCGACCTCCCCTGATATAGATCTGTGACTCACTCCGTCTGCGTATTTCTGTGTCTATTGTCTGATTTATAATTAAAATCTTTTTATACCTACAAGCTTTTGCCCGCGTTAAGTCTGGACTAGGTTTTCTATTTGTTACGGTTATTACTGATTTAATTTATTCATAAATACAATTGCATCCATTGATTGATTTGTTTAATAATCATTCCATATACAATTTCAAATCGTTTAATGCTAAGTTCAATGTGTCCTTGTGTCACATATGCCTCAGAATTTTCCGTATTTTCCTGTCAAGTAACTTCCACATTTCCTCGCACAAACTCGTGTTTTATTTTTCTAGCATAGAGCATGCAACCACTAGGTATGCAACCATTGAGCTGTTCATGGTTACTAGTGTATTTATATCTTTATTTTTCAAAATACTCTTCTGCAGGCCAGATGTCTTCATTAAGTCTCATCTATAGTGAACCTGGCTATGCTGGAGATGTTATCAATCCAACCTTTACATATCCTCCGCAACTCCAACGCACTAATATACCGCGGCCTTTGAAATCCAGCTACACAGCTAGTTCAATATCTTTCGGTTTTCGGAGCACTTTGACATTCAGACCCTGTGCTTATACTTATCTTGTCGAAACATTAATACATTCGTACATTAAAATTCTTTAAATATAGTCATGAAAATAAGTCTTGCTCTGCCATGATCATGAATCACTTTTAAGACAAATATTATGAAAACTCTTACAGTAATGAGTAAAGGAAATCGTAATCTATTTAGATTGAATCTCGATCTCTAAGATCACTCATCTGTAGACGAAAATATACTAAAGTTTCATTCAAATACGTGACTTCAAACTTACGACATATAGCACTGCAAAACTACGAACTGAGAGGATCAAAACTGAACCATATTGCGCATAGCTTTAACGTCTTCAGCTTCAGTTAAAATAGTCTCAATATGTATGGCAACACCCTTAAATAGGTCGTATATGCACGTACGAAAATAAACAAACGCACGCTTTCTCGCTATGTTCATCCCATGTTTTTTTTTTCAAATTCTAAATTTGAACGCAACACGCGCTAGTCTCAGCACAGGCGCACCGAATTGTGCACTCTCGCAGTTTGGAATCTCTTTTTGAAATTATCCCTTGTCTTTTGCTATATGAATAAACTTTCTTAGTGGCCTGCCATTTTTTTCATAGTCTGGATTGATTGAAACTCCAAGAACACTTTGGTTGTTTTAATACATGGACATAGAGGAAGTGTTCTCCTCAAATTTTGATTTACAACTGTAATCTTGATGGTGTTTTATTCAGTTCTTAATTGTCTTCTCTGAAAATGCGGTAACTATTGGTTGTTATTTTTTGTGAATAACTTCTGTTTGGATTTGGCAGTTTACATTTTGTATTGCTTGGTTTATTGTTATACTCTTTAGGTTTTCTTTGTTTTTTATGTAGTTGTCTAGAAAAAAAAACTATATGTTTGTTTTTTATTTTTTGTGTTTTTAATGAACCTGTCAAAAACAATATACTTATTCTTTTTTTGAAGAGCCTATCCCTGGAGTCCTGTACTGGCCAGTAACATTCTAATCGTTTTCAAATAAAGAACAAAGTGCTTTAAAATTGATAAAACCGTACGCCCTTGGCTACGCCCAGTGATAAGTGAGTGTCCATAAACTTAGTCACATTCTTAATTTAAACTTTATAGTGCAGTTTCAATAGTGGTAACAGCTATACCATAGATAGACAGTGAAATAATTTTAGTTTTTATGCTCAATATAGTCATAGAAGGAAATGGGAAAAAAGAAGAAAAATAACGGAAAGAAAGGAGGAAACAAATTTTTCCGTTGGATAAGAAGGTAACAGAAAAGTAGTTTTTTCTAAAATGGTTATTGTGAATGCTTGTCTTACTAATCGCAAGTTTGAGTGTCATTTTGTTTTCTCACTAACTAATGAACCTATAATAAGTTAACTTACATATAAGAAAAAAAACACACTTGACCAACCCGAGTTTTTTAGAAATTTTGCGGCACTTCAAGGCGTTTCGTTTCACCATTATTTATAGTATACTAGCTGTTTCCCGCGGCTTCGCCTCGCGTGGGACTCGGTTATATCGCGCCCAAAAGTAGCCTATGTTTGACCTCAGGTCGTTAACTACATCCCTACCAAATTTCATAACAATCGGTCCAGCAGTTTAGCCGTGAAGAGGTGACAGACAGACAGACAGATAGACAGACAGACAGACAGACTTTCGCATTTATAATATTAGTATGGATTAGTATGGACTAGCTGTTCCCCGCGGCTTCGCCCCGCGTGGGACTCGGTTATATCGCGCCCAAAAGTAGCCTATGTTTGACCTTAGGTCGTTAACTACATCCCTACCAAATTTCATCACAATCGGTCTAGCAGGTTAGCCGTGAAGGGGTGACAGACAGACAGACTTTCGCATTTATAATATAAGTATGGAAGTATGGATATGGAAGTATGGATGTGGATTCCGTGAAACAATTTCTCTAAACGTAGTCTTCGTTTCATGGAGTTTTTTCATTTTTTCCAACAATTTGTGTCAATAATTTGCAAAGAGAGTTCTTATCCTACGTAAAACAGACTCTACACGTAACTACGTTTTAAAAAAAAAATACGTTTTGTTTCGCCAATACACATACGCTTACTTATTTGATTGTCCAATCGAATTTGACATAGATTTATTAAAAAAAGTTTGCCTCGCGTCGCTCGTTTCTAAATTCTTTGGTAGGTATTTGACAATGCGTGTGAGTGACAAGTTTTTTTGTCGCCATTGCCTGTCATGTTCAAAGTTCAATGATCAATTAATGAGTCGTTTATCAAGATTAAACGACTACTATAGTCCGCATTTCCTTGAGCTTATAACATGTGAACTGACCAGAAGAATCCTTTTAAAATATTATAACTAAGTATAAAAAATTAATCGTTAGCTAAATGTTTTGGTACACTCCAGAACTATGTGAAGTCTGAACCCACATTTTTCACATAATCACTACATAGTATAAAACAAAGTCGCTTTCTCTGTCCTTATGTCCCTTTGTTTAAATATTTACGCAACGGATTTTGATGCGGTTTTTTTAAAATAGATAGAGTGATTCAAGAGGACAGTTTTTATGCCCAAGCGAAGCCGGAGCGTGTCGCAAGTTATTGACATAAAAAAAAGAAAAGTCTGATCTTCTTCTTAGCGAGTAGATTTTGGCAAATTTCTTGCCATTGAGTCGTGGCGGAAGGATCAGCCAGTCTGCGTTATCGACACGTTATCGACTTGCCGTCCACAGAATGTTGCCCAGGTCTTGTATTCGTTAAATAAACCAAGTCAGAGGCTAAGATGCGGTTTCGAAAAACTTTTTACTAGTTAAAATATTCCAGATGGACTAAGATGGACATAGGTTTATCGGCAGTAAAAAGCCCGCGAAGCCTCGGGCTACAGCCAGTTCATAAATAAGATAGCATTAGATTAGATTCAGATTGTACCGACAAAAACCAACGTGGGTGCGACCGGTGCAGCTCTTGCGAAATTGGGTTTTAGGGTTCCTTTGTTGGCTGATGGGGCAGAATGGTTCTCGAATGGCGACCAAGAATAGACCGACTAAATAAAAAATAAATTTACAATGACAAAGCCAGATGACCTTAAGAAAGTCGCAGGCAAGCGCTGGATGCAGGCTGCTTCCAAGATCATTCTGGGAATTCTCGATTAAAGGAGAACTGACTGACGGACGGACGGATACGTCCAGCTGTGGACAGCCTGCAGTTGACGTGATGATGATGACGTTACTTTTCTTCATACTTTTGACAACCTCGGTGGCGTAATAGTTAACACGTTCGTCCTCTAATCTAAGAGAATCTGGCTTCGATCCCTAGCCAGGTCGGCATTTTTTGACGGTTTATAATCGGTCAAATTGATTAACTATATGAGAGGCCTATGTCCAGCTGTGAACGTCGCATGAAATGATGATGATGTAGCTTTTGAAATTAACGTTCATAATAAAACTATCTACCATTTGAGGCAACGTACCCAAAATGCTGCCCGCATTCTCTCGGGATTGCAATAAAATATTTTACCGAGATATCGAGCCATAGTTCTAGTCACGGGTCACCTTTTTTATTTATTTTCTTCAACACGATATATTACTAACTGGCTGTTCCCCGCGGTTTCACTCGCCCTTGGTGTGTATGTACTATAGCCTATAACCTTCCCCAAGAATCAAGCTTTCATATGCAGAAAGAATTTTTTGAATCCGACCTGTAGTTCCCAAGTTATAAGCGTTCAAACAACAAACCAACTCTTCAGCTTTATAATATTATATTAGTATAGATTTAAAAAATTCAAATTTTTTACTGACATTGAAACTACCTAGTCTATCTTTTGTACCTGTACCTCCTATATTTCTGTTTGTTTTATTATACGGAACTTGTTTTATTAATAGCATTCCCACTTGATCATTTTTACTGCCCACACGGTATCGCAATATAATTTTGTGTGCTTGGTCCACATTTGAGATTAAAAGTTGACTAAATCCACAGCTAAATGTCTGACTGTTTTTTTTTAACAATAGCCTACTTTATTTACTCGTGCTTTACTCGTCTCTTCCTCCTGTATTCTATCCTAACTAATATTATAAATGCGAAAGTGAGTTTGTATATTTGTTTGTTTGTTTGTGACCTCTTCACGCCCTATCTACTGAACTAATCTTCCTTAAATTTCGCATACACATAGCTAGGAGTATTAAGAAGGACATAGGGTACCTTCCATCCCGGGAAAAAGCACTGTTCCCGAGGGAAGTTCACGCGGGCAAAGCCATCCATTTACAATGGGTGCCCATTGTAAATGGATGATAGGAACACCTTTAAACGAACATTTTGTTGGTATACATTATACAGTGGGTGCAACCACAGCTTTACCATGACCATTTAAGTACCTATGCATTTCTGGATTTCTATCTCAATTATGTCCTTGTTTCAACCCTTTTTAACTTAATTTTTATTGAAAATGTTTTTAGGAGTAAGTAATAAAAGTTCATTAACCTTTTCAAATGTCTCAAATAATTTCATAGGCTAATATAAGATTATCGCGTTATATAGAGCCTAACCAGTAGGGTGTCCATTCCATATCAATATTTTTCACAAATAAAATTTTCTTTTCTTTCAAGTGCGTTTCCTCATTCCTTTACATCCTCAACTTATGATTCGAGCTCTCTGCTTTTTCCGGGATGAAAGTACCCTATGTCCTTCGCAATACTCCTAGCTATGTGTATGCAAAATTTCAGGAAGATTGGTTCAGTAGATAGAGCGTGAAGGGGTAACTAACAAACAAATATACATACTCACTTTCGCATTCATAATATTAGTTGGGATATGATACATACATACCAGGAGCGATTAAAACCACGGGGTTCAGCTAGTTTATTAAAATCAAAGTATTTTTAATTTTATTTTCAAATCCCAACTAATATGCGAAGTCACTGTTTCCGCGGGAAATTAATGCGATCGAAGCCGCGGGCGAAAGCTAGTAAAAATATACCTAAAAATTCGTTCATTAATGTCGCCGTACACAATCGCCGGTGGTCTAGAAAAGCATAGATTTCTATATGAACTGTTGATTTCATGGTACGCAAGCAACAATAGACTGGAAAATAATAGTGTATGCGACAATTGCACTAGTTTTACATGCGACTTCTTTTGATGTTTTCATAATTAAAACATTTCTAAAAATTGTTGAAAAGGAACTCGGCATCTTATAGTAACAAAGTCAATTAACCTTGCATACCTTGGTCAGAGTTCTTTGAAACCGCTTCTAACACTATATTTAGCTTGTCTGGAAGGGATTGCATTAGCGATAAGGCCGCCTATTATATTATCTACTAGCGACCCGCCCAGGGTTCGCATGGGCATAAAAACCTTCCTCTTGAATCACTCTATCTATTAAAATAAAAACGCATCAAAATCCGTTGCGTAGTCTTAAAGATTTAATAAGCATACATAGGGATATAGGGACAGAGAAAGCGACTTTGTTTTATACTATGTAGTGTTTGTAATTTCCTCTTTGTAATATTCTTACTATATAGTTTTAAGAATTTTTGTCTTGTCTTGTCTTTTTAACTGACGTGGTTCCTTTAACGACCCCCATACGGCAGTTAAGTATCAGGTGATGCAAAACCAAGGATAACCATACAAGTAATAAGTACTATACTATCCTAACAGGGGGGGTTACTACCGTCTCTTAAAACCATGCAAGATCCAGTGAGTAAGCGAGACAGCGCGCTACATGATGTAAGGCGACATCTCCCTCACTCACCGGATCTTGCATGACTTTAAAAGATGGTGGTAAGCCACCAGAGGTCTTTATTTACTTCTGGCCATTGTCCAACAGGCGAATTCTACCAACAGCATTCCCAAGGTTGTCGTCAGGAATTTGCCCGTTCCTCAGATTATTACGAGTACATAAGTACTTAGGGGCCGTCCATTAATGACGTGAGGCTTGAAAGGGGGGGAGGAGTTTGATAAAAATCACGAAATATCACAAGGGGGAGGGGGGTGTAGTAAGATATCACGTGTATTTATTTTTCATTATTTTTTAAACGCTCGATTTATAAACCGAAAGTTAAGAGTACTCTTAAAAATTATAAACATTAAAAAAAACAGATGTCAAATTTTCGCGCCCAATTAACAAATCAAGATGGCGACCTTTCTGGACCAGTGATGTCCCTCCAAGCCCTGTTGTAATTATTCCACCGGATGCGTCCACAATGGAGTTATGCCTTATGTCATGTTCATTGTTCTAGTGGTTGGTACAGTCGGCTTTGTAAATGTATAAAATAGAATAAAAACCGTTTATACCTACTTTTATATAAATTTGATTTGAATGTCTACGTTTTTTAATTACGTTGCGCCGAGCATACGGCCGGCTAAGAAAAGTCTCTTGACATTTCTCTGTGCTCGTGACAGACAGCTGGTGTGGATGTTAGCAAACAGGCAAAGCAAATACAGCCATAGATTTTTAAAAAATTGCCTGTTCGAGCCCGCGCGCGATAAACAAACGTATAGTGATTTACATACTCTTTGGCGCGCCATATCCTAATTCTATGCCCTAGCCTAGTACTATTACTAATTCTGTGGCCCTACTACTAAACTAAACTACTAAACTGTTAACTGTTAATTAAATTACTAAGCTCTGTTTACCCCTTATCGGATAAAGATGTGATTTTTATGTATGTATGTATTATCCAGGAATTTCACTGCCTCTCTTACCACAGACTAGGGAGGAGATACTATACTATCTCTTACTCTCCAAACCGAAACACAAAGCGAGCACTGCTGTTTGGCGGCAGACGAAGCCTATAATTGCAAAGCAACCTTAAAAAAATATTTCTTTTCGCATAATTTTAGCGTGAATCTTCATACAGGGCGACTAGGTCTGTTACTTGCTATTGTGATGATTTTTATGTATATTTTCTTTTAATTATTTATTTATTTTCAAATTCATGTACACAGAAAAATATACAAGAAAAATCATAGAATATAGAATATTATTTTTTGTGAGTTTCCTTCCAAAGTCATTTCACGAAGCTGACTGACTGTACGCGTCTCGGAATCAGCGGAATGTATGAATGAGAGGAACTGATGTTGATTAATGGAATGTGGCTGATTGATACATTTTATAGGTGCGTGCCTGGGCCTCATATATTTTTTTGCTTAAAAAATAAAAATGTGTAAGTATATAATTTATTTTTCTCGTAACTATGCAAATAAGGATATATTTTATTGTTATGATAATTGTTATCGTATTTGAAAAAAATAAATATAAATTAATACAAATCAAAATAGAGTTCGATAAAATTTAAGTGCTTTCGTGCCGTAATTAGCTAGCCGTATACCATTTTTTTACACATAACATAATATGCGCATTTTTAGACATTTTTGACGAGTAGCGTTGCAGTCTCTTAGTACGAATCTCCGTATTTCAGGGCCAACTAAACATGTTTTTTCCTAGATCACAGAATACCTCATAGTACCAACGTACCTAGATGGATCTTCTTTTTCTTTAGTCCAGTGCTGGACATGCCTCTTCTATGGCTCTCCATTCTCTGGTCTGGTGCAGATCTACATATTTTATAATTACCTTTTTGTTCACTTTATTTTACTTTCATATACCTATGTTAATTGGTGCATTCAATAGTTGTTGTTGTAAAATTGTACAAATTCTATGTAATATTTTAGACTGGTTGATCATCACGATCACTATCACTACATAATATAAAAAATAGTATATATTGAACACTGGCTTTTAATTTAAGCTAAATAATACACGATTTAGGTCTTTACCTAATCTACGAGTATCTAATGATGACTACTACCGACACGGAAGAATAGATTGTATAACAATTATTACAACAATTATTTTATTAGATCAATTTGTGGAAGGCCATATCAATCGATCAGTGACAAAAAATACGCAGAAAAATCTTTATAGAAATTATTATATTTCAAAAGACTCCTGACAATATTAAATTAATAATCAATAATAAAAAAGTTTAGACTGATTCAAATCAAATTTTAATTAGATATAAAAGGACTACAAACTTTTTAAACTATGTATTAGATATCAAAATTCAGGGCACACACATTTAAAGCCTTTTATCCTGTAAAAACAGCATTAAACACATGTTTTATTACAATCATCTGACACGTGCCATCACGGCCTAAAACATAAACAACCGTACACGCCTCTATTTGGCTTTGATCCCTTCTTTCACTCCCCTACCATCTACCAATCTTCACCACTCACCATCAAAACGCAATCATCAAAGAATAAATCCATCGCTGCGCGCAGCAACTATGAAATTGTAGCTGGAGATTTGAAAGAAGCATTGGACTGAGTGCTATGGGAAAGTTCACAGTGTAAAGTATAACGGATTCGATTTGTTCGACCATCATAAGTCCACGTCATAGTCTCGAGCCGCCTACGGTACGATAGTCGTGCGCTTGAGTTTAAAAATCGTCGGCAAATCGAAAAATTTTACTTGTGCACCGCAAGGTTGCATATCAGGCATTATAATAAATATTTTTAACTTGAAAATACATATAACCTTGTTTTTTGTTTTTTGTGATAAAGTGAAATTATAGAATCGATACTTTCAATAGTGAAACCGATATTCCCATAGATAATATCAATTGTTCTTAATGTGTGTAGAATTGTTTATAAAATGATTTGATACTCAAGACGAATAAGATGAATGAAATGTGTAAGTATGTTATCTTTCTGTTAAAAAAGTGTTAGTAACTCATGAAAAATTTAGGTCGGTTTGCGTTTGGTAAAGTTGTTCTTTATTCTGATTGTGGTAAGGTTTATTTTGGGTTTATTTTACACGTGAATCATTGAATCATGACGAATGCATTTAGTGAACTTTCTTCTTCAATTCAATATAAATTTATCGTAATTTAGGATGCTGTTATTTCATTTATAATCATTTATTACAGCATTAGAGAACAATAGCTCTCCTTTCTAAAAGCATTGAATGATAATAATGATAGTTGACGTCCAAAGCTTCTTCTTTTTCTCTTTCAATGTTGAATGAATTGTTGCAGTTTTTAAAAACAATAAAAAGCAAATAAACTGCAAATCTTTACTTTAATGTGTATGCAATACGGTTAGACAAAGTTTAAAACACTTTTTTGGGAATAATTTTGTAATTTTTTTATTTTCTCTTGTATCAACTTATATGAAAATGAAATATCTCAACAAGATTTATTTGTTGTTTGTTGCAACAACAAATAAATCTTGTTGTTGTTATAAAAACAATATTTAAAAAAATATAGATATATTAAGAACTAGCTGTTCCCCGCGGCTCCGCCCACGTGGTAATCGGTTATATCGCGCCCAAAAGTAGCCTATGTTTGATCTCAGGTCGTTAACTACATCCCTACCAAATTTCATCACAATCGGTCAAGCAGTTTAGCCGTGAAGAGGTGACAGACAGACAAACAGACAGATAGACAGACAGACAGATAGACTGACAGACAGACAGACTTTCGCATTTATAATATTAGTATGGAAGTATGGATATGGATTTTAGAACTTACATTTATAAAGTGGTCTTCAATAACTCACAATATATTTTGCATGTCATATTTGAATAGGTCAACATCTTGTGCTTCATACAAAAAAATTCAACCTTTATTCCTACGCACAAACCCAAGGAAGGTTCGCTTTCAACTTATGTCTGCAAAAATGACTAATAATTATGTTGTTTTTTTCTATGTTCGGTGAATTTTGCTTTTAACGGGTTATTGATTTTCACATCAGAATCTAAATGGCTATCATTATCTGTTATATCTTTTTTTACCTATCGAATAACAATTATTATAACAGTCACTTGTTAAACTGAATTTGATTTTCTGTTCTCATCATTAAATTTATCTGGAAGAGATTGTTTAGGCGATAAGGCCGCCTCTTGATCCTTTTGTGTTTGTCTTAGTACCTTTGTAAAATCTACATGTAGTAAAGTGTTTTTTTACTGTATTAGTCCAAATAGTTTCAAGCTCAGCATAATATTATAAACTTATAACACCATTAAAGTCACAACACTAGTTTTTAGCTAGCTTATTAATCTCCACATAAAATTTTTGTGCTATTATCATCCTTCTTCGTTAGATTAATAAAAAACAAATCGTTAAATATACTTATTACAGTAAATACAGTAGCAATTGGCCTGTCGCGTGTTTTCCAATGTAAAACAGTTCTTAAAACATCAATTACATAATCGATCATGTCATTACCAATTAACTTAATTATCTATCGTGGCGAATAAAAAACGTAAACCACTATGGAGAAACGCGTCGGTTTTAAGGTTTTTGTTGGCACTACGATAGGAAGTTCTTTAGTTTGACGACTAGGTTCTTTGAACTAGACGAGGAGAAGGTAAAGATATGGAAAGGGGTCTTACAAGGATATCCCTTTAAAAAGTAGTTCCGGCCAGATTTATCCCAATCCTGGAATCAGAGCCCGGCGGGGCGGCGCCAAAGCGTAGGATTTCATTGAAGACATTTAGTTAATTCCTGGGGGGACGCTTTTTCTTGGTGAAATCTGTTACCACTCAGATAGAAGTAATTTGAGACTCGGCCGCTCTTACGACTCGGCAAGAGAGAGGGTGATCTAGTCATAAGCAGAAGCCGGCTAATTTCTATACGTGCGTGACTTATCTAATCAAGCTCAGACCATGGCAACCTTGTACACACAACGACCTTAAACCTCGACACGCCTGTCTTCCTGTTATGCGCTTGCGCAGTTCTGTTATAATGGCGAACAACCGGTTCCTTGCCTTATCGTCGGATGTCCAAAGGTATGCATTTCCGATGACCATTGTCCTACAGAGTTGAGGTATTTTCTATTGGCGTTCGTTTTCCTTCCGTAATAAACTTCAGGATATTCGCTTGATCTTTAATGTCAAATTATGTATCGCAAGAATTTTCTGATATTTTCATTAGATATTTAAATATTGTCAAGATCTGCGAAGCTTTTTAGACGACGATAACTGAATAAAAATCTTGCAAAACAGTTAAATGAACCGAAACCGAATGCAGGTCGGTAAATTACAAAGATCAAGACAGGTGAAGTCGTTAAGCTTATAATGATAAGTCGACGTCTCTGCATTAGCATTTACGAAAATTTACACAAAATAGTTGTTTTTTTTTTTTGGTGATCGTGTGCCCAAATAAATGCGGCCTCTCTTTATTATCAAGATAATAATCTTTATTTACCTATTTACAACGCCCATATAAGTTGAAAACCGTATAAAAGTAGTAATTTAGTCAAGTCACACAGCACAGGCCATAAAATTCATTCTTCTTTCTTAATATATCGTGTGAACTGGCATGTTAAATTTATGAATAGAAAAAAAAGAATAGGCGCTATTGTCTTTAATATATTCCCGCCATAATCATTATTTAATCTTATGTCATCCGTGCGAAAGTCTGCATTTTTAAGCATTTTGTCGTCATGTTCAGTTATTTTGTAACTATTTTAAATGACTCTCATAATATTTTTGTTGCTTGAGAATAATTTCAGAAGGTAATCATTTCAACTATACCTACTTTTTTTTTCAACTACTCCAATGACATAAGCGTTAGTTTTCTTTGTTGTTACTTGTAACAGCTGCTAACGATGTTTGCTTTCCAATTTGCATTTAGTAATTCTTTTGTTTTGAGCGAAAGCATTCATCACCTTCCGTTTAGCTATACTTACAGTAGTGCAAACTATTAGTGTGTAGTTTTAGTTCTTTAGTTAGCCAATTTGAGAGTCTATTCTTCCTAGAATCATTCAAAACGCTTTAAACTGTAGTAACATATGAACCCTTAGAACATAAAAAAAAAATTAATAATGTGGATAAACCGCAGAGAAATAAACCATAGATGTAGACTGTTTCATGTAAGTAAAAAGCAGCTTTGTCAGTTCTTTCCCGCCACTCATAAACTTTTTACCGCGAAGACAGGAAAACTTGGCGAAGGAAATCGCAATAAAAGCCATAGCTGTTATGTCTTTGCTTTCTAATGAATTATTTTAGACGAGAATGCCTTTTCAGGTTTTTATGGCTATAAATTAAACTGATTGAAAAGAAAACGCTGACAAATAGATTTCTGTTGTGCAGGACAGAAAAAAATATTGAGCTTTTTTTGACACCTAGGACCATAGAGTTAGAAAAATTCAAGGAAGGGTCGCGTTGCTCTCTTACTCTATGCTTGGGGCTTTATATTGGGCTGAACTAAGCAGAGCATGTATTTCTATTATTGTAATGCCATGGAGACCCCTCGTTTGGGATCAGCGGTTTAAATTATCTGAAAGATGCTTAATGGAACTACGAATATCTTGGCTGTATCAATTTAAGTATTCGTTGGCTGTATGTTACATGCATAACAACGACCGGGCGGCCGCGCTTTTAAAAGCATAACAAATTGAATTGTCCATCTGGATGGTAATTTGATTACGTGGCCAATTGATCGATTAGCCAATTGAACTCACGCGATTCGTGATTGAACTGTTCAATCTTTATGACATGCGAAGGAGCTATAAATTGGAGGTCTATACTCATACAAAAGTGCTGACTAGTCCTATTGGTCTGGTTTCCCTGTAAAAATCTGATAGTGTCACTATTACCCGAGGATCATGTTCCTATAGGTCTGGTTTCCCTGTAAAATCTAATAAGTGTTACTAACACACCCGAATCATGTTCCTATTGGTCTGGTTTCCCTGTTTTTTATGGATTACGGAGGTCAGACGTCTATTATAATAACCAGTCTTCTTCTCACATCTTCAGCTTAGGCTTCTGAGCCCAGGATACGCTTGTAATCACGGTCCTAGATTTAGTGGTACTGGTTATAACAATGGAGGGACTGCCGTCTGATCTCCGTCACACTTTTTTTCAGGGAAACCAGATCAGTAGGAAAATAATCCGGGTGGTGTGTAAGTGGCCAGCACTGACAGATTTTTAGACTGCCTTAAGGCAGTCTAAAAAATATCTACCTCGGCCTAACTACTATCTATACCCTGAGCTCTTAAGCGTAAGCAAATGACAATTAGAATGAAGAAGAATCATTGTAGACAAAATAACCATAAAACATTCTACCAATCAAACCAAGATTTTTTGCACATTTCACCTGCGGAGGCGCCAGAGGCGGTCGCGGGTTCATTGACTCGATCTCATTTCGGTCATAAACATAATTCATAGACGTGAGAACAGACAGGCAGACATTACGACACTTTGTATGACTTCAATAGCATCGTGCGCTGTCGGGCGAGGTCCAAAACAATAAAACAGTCAATAGAATAAGCGTATTTCAGACTAATACATTGGTAGTATTTTTTTTATTGTGGCAATCCACATTATGGCAATCCTACTAATATTATTAATGCGAAAGTTTGTATGGATATTTGTTACTCTTATACAGGAAAAGGGCTAAACTGATTTGGCTCAAATTTGGAATGTAGATTGCTTAGACCCTGGAACAACACAAAGGCTATATATTTTTCCCCGAAATTCACACGAGAGCGGAAACATACCTTTATTTTGGCCAGTATCAACTATCTCTTGCACCATAACGTGTTCTAGGTGAGAAAACGCGCAATTTTTGAGTGGCCTAGAAGATTTTTCAACTTAAATAAAAATAAAATAAAACTTATTTTATTTCTAAGTATTGTATTTTTGATTGTTTTATTTCAAACTAGCTGTCCCGGCCGTTAAAACCTTCCCTGAACTTCCACAAATATTTCAAGACCAAAATTAGCCAAATCGGTCCAGTCATTCTCAAGTTTTAGCGAGACTAACGAACAGCAATTGATTTTTATATATATAGATTGCAAATGGGGGGTAGGTAGTGGTTTTTATCAGTAATAAGATAATTAAATTAGTAAAATTATTACCACCCACCTTACTCTAGAGCTTGAATGACTTGCATAATCTAAATATTATTACGCAATCGATAAAAATCGGTTCCTCATTGTCGATAGTGGCGTTCAATTTTATCGATACTTTGTGCTTTCACTTAATCAATTGTTATTTATTGTTTCACGCACGCAACCGGAGAAGTTTTAACCCACTGGTTAAAATAGCCGTGTATTATTAATATTTATGTATTTATCTCCTAGTCCATACTAATCCATACTAATATTATAAATGCGAAAGTCTGTCTGTCTGTCTGTCTGTCTGTCTGTCTGTCTGTCTGTCTGTCTGTCTGTCACCTCTTCACGGCTAAACTGCTGGACCGATTGTGATGAAATTTGGTAGGGATGTAGTTAACGACCTGAGGTCAAACATAGGCTACTTTTGGACGCGATATAACCGAGTCCCACGCGGGCGGAGCCGCGGGCAACAGCTAGTTTTTATATAAACAGTGCCTCTATGCTCTACTAAGAGTTTTTTAAACTATGGTCGCTAGCGTCTGTATTTAAGATTATAAGTAAGTTTATCTTGGGCGCTTTACGGATTTCCATCAAAATCCTAGGTAGATGCACATAAGAGAACCTTCTAGATTCTTTAATTGAGCAGAATATTAAGGATATATTCACAGTTGTGTACGGATGTTTGTTAGTCCTTCACGCCCTATCTGCTGCATTTTGTTAGATTGTGGTGGTAACCTTGATATAGAATGAATGAAAATGATGTTTATTGCATTTTAATAAAAAAAGATTATTTTAGGTTATTTTCCTTCATTTTGTTAGGTTTATCCCGAAATTCCTATAGTAGCAAAGCCTTGGGCAATTAGTACAACCACGATTACAACATTTTTTGGCTTGGGCAAAAGCTAAAACATAATAGGGAAAAATATTATATTTCTTGTGTTGGCATAGCAAAAAAAGCACCGTCTATTGACGAAAAGAGTTATTGGGAGAAAATGAGAGAGACCTTTGTCCAGCAGTCAAGTGGAACAAACAATAAAGCTAAATAAAAAGAAAATATCAAGCAACTTGTAGATATAACGGAGTGGCAACTATGCTAACTGCGAAATGAAAAAAAAAACGTGAATACAAAACGTTGACCGTTACTACGGTTATATTAAACAACTGAATAATGTTTACTGCACACGGACTAAAATTTTTTTTTTCGTAAATGTCTATGAAGGAAATGGTATTGCTTCTACTTCATAATGTCGATTCTAATATCATATTGTATTTAGTGCAATAAAATTTAAATAATACTTAATTAACAATCAACCTCTGACCATTTATACGATTTAACTGAAAAAGACCAGTTGTTTTCATGAAGGTATAGAGATTAGATTAGTTATTGAAAGGGCAATCTCATACGAATTTAATTAGCTTTATGACGTTGCCAATCTATCCAAAGTTACACTTCAAAACGTACTTACGATGTCCTACATACACCCTATTAACTATAATATTGACTAACTCGGTTAATTTTAAGTTTGTACGTTCCCTAACGAAACATAAGTACCATAACAGTGCTTCACCAACAGTCAATGAAGCGTGTTAGCTAATGGTAATGATGATGTCCATGGGCAAATACTTGATCGATATCGATGATGCGTAGACAGATCCGGTTTTAAGGTATGTCATAGTTTGTGTTTGTTCACAGTCACATTTTTATTCAAATATTTCCAGTTTTTGAATCAGTCACAATATTATATAAGGTGGACACAAATCAACTGCAAATATTTTAAGGGTAGATTCAGACCACTATACTGAACAACTTTTCCAAATAAACTTACCTATATCGAAATATGAAATTTTTTTTTCACTCTCCATACTAAACTAGATCAGCTGATTCTCAATTTGTATGGGAGGTCAAAAAAAAATTTTCTTTTTTCGATATAAGTTTATTTAGGAAGTTGTTCAGTTTAGTGGTCTGAATCTGCCCTTAAAATATTTGCAGTTGATTTGAGTTCACCTTGTATAATACTAGCTTTCGCCCTTGGCTTCGCCCGCGTGCATTTCTCAAGGGAACACTTTCCCCAGGATGATAGATATCCTGTGTCCTTCTCAACACTTCAATTTATGTGTATGCTAAATTTCGGGAAGATTGGTGCAGAAGATAGGGCGTGAAAGTGAAACAAATAAACAAACAAACTCATTTTCGTATTTATTATATTAGTTAGGATTATATGAGCGAAGTTTTGAAACGAAAATATATTTTCAATTCCAACTAATGCCACCGGATAAATCCGGTATCATAGTATGTATGTGTATTTCCTCTTGGTTAAAAGCAAGAGGAAATACACATACATACTATGTATTTGCTTCGTGGATTTAACAAACAATGAAAAAAAAAAACAAATCGATATCGATAAATGTTTATTACCAGACAACACTAAATGTTCCGTTGTTAATTGTCATACAAATTACACTTTCGCACGCGAAGTACATAACTGACCGAATATATATCGTCATACTATGCTGAAACAGATCATACTATGCTGAAACAGATCATACTATGCTAGATTTATGGCTGAGATCATACTTGAGATAAATAATTAATCGCGTTTATTCCCTCAATAAGCACCTACATACAATTGCAAATGCTTATGTAATTGCAGAGTCAGACATCTCATAGGCTGTTACTGCTTCACAGCAGGTGGACCGTATGCCTGTTTGCCTACTTATATAGTTTATATATAATAGTTTAAAAAAGGGCTTATAATATAGGACAAATCGCACAAACTGTGCTCCAGTCCAAAGAAAATTACTTGAAACTCGTATTGTGAAGTATAACCCACCCAACGATACTAGATTTTTTAATCTACATTCAAGACTCGGTACAATTTAAAAGAGAAATGCCATTTTTTTTTACGGTCCTGGATAGGAGCGCTTTAAGACCAACTAATTTCAAGAAAATCTATCATAGAGTTTACGATCCCTTTAATAAATTTAAGATAAGAAGTTTTTTTTTTTATTATTGCATAAATCCTGTTTGATACTTAAGTGAGTCCAGGTACCTAATTAAATATCGTATTTAAGGTGATACCTCGGTGAACACTAGCGCCACCGTCATTTAAAAATCATTACTCACTGAAAACACATGTTATCAAAAATCCCTCTGCTGTTATTAAGGTTCTGGATCTGAAGTTAATTTTGAACATATTAAATTATTAAATTATAATTCCCTATAGTTACAAATTGCATTATTACTTAAAACGGCCACTTTTAGCAGTTTTGAAATTTGTCACTATATGGAACTATAATTTAATCCATACTAATATTATAAATGCAAAAGTCTGTCTGTCTGTCTGTCTGTCTGTCTGTCACCTCTTCACGGCTAATCTGCTAGACCGATTGTGATGAAATTTGGTAGGGATGTTGTTAACGACCTGAGGTCAAACATAGGCTACTTTTGGGCGCGATATAACCGAGTCCCACGCGGGGCGAAGCCGCGGGGAACAGCTAGTAATTGAATATGATTAAAATTAACTTCAGATCCAGAACCATAATTACAGCAGAGGGATTTTTGATAACTTGTGTTTTCAGTGAGTAATGATTTTTAAATGACGGTGGCGCTAGTGTTCACCGAGGCATCACCATAATAAGTAAACCTAATAATTTAGATTTGCATGCACTGATCAAATTCCTTAACGCAATATTATTACAATATGCAATGATTTGCAACAACGAGGTGTGGCAACATTATTTGTGCATTTTAATATCGGTGATAGAAAATGATGACTTCCTTTTCTGCTTTTATCATTACTGTTGCCTTAAAAAAATTGATTGTATTTCACCCATAGTTAATTATTTAACCAGGAATACGCTATAAAAAAGGAAAGAATAGTCCGATCAACTCCAAAATTTTTTTATTCCATGTTTTTAGCACTTTAATTATTTTTATTTACTAAAGTCCTTAAGGTTTTAAGGGGTTTGGCTGCGTATCGTTTGAGTTATTTATAGAAATAGCATCGCTTTATCATCAAATTAATGTAAGTATTCAGAAAGGGGAAAAGGGCATTAGAAATATATGATACCGTATCGCCATCAGTGCCTGGCACGCCCTTAGTTTTGTCAACGAATACTTTTTTTTAAGCGGACTCGCACGCGATTTTGCCGACTATATGTTTAATCGATATATGTAGTGTAATCGTGTGTTTAACAGATCGTTATCAACAATAGGTAGGTCGTTAGTCAATCCGTTGTTGTTGCAGTTTCTTGCTTCATTGCTGTTACTGCTATTATTAACTGTTTTAATTATTTATTAAAACTTTACTGTTTAATGCTAAGCTAATCTAACGCAATGGCTCAGCTCCCCAAAGAGGATCTTGACATTAGATTAGACTCTGGTCTAGGATGGTCGTCACTTCACGTTATGTTTTTGATGTGTTCTCGATGAATGTTGTGTCTCTTGTTATCACAAAAAATAAATAATCCTGATGCAATCTGATTCTGTAATCATTCATTCATTCATTTCGTGTAGATGTCACGGTCAATCGACCATGCACACCCTGGCGTCAGAGTTCTTCGGAACCGCCTCTCGGCCTCTGACGTGGTTCCTTTAACAACTACCAGATGGCAGCCGGCACCAACGGCTTAACGTGCCTTCCGAAGGACGGAATCATCTTTATTATCAGACAATCAGGTGATTCACGCCTGCAATATCCTAACCAAACTGGAAACAACTAAACAAAGTATGCTTCCCGTGTGAATCGAACCCTCGACCTACAGGCAAACGCCTTAACCACTGGACCACGGAGGCAGGCAAATTCTGTAATCATAATAAGTATTTATATTGTAACAATAGTTAAAAAAAATTGCAGGGTGATAAATCGTGTGCGATTTCGTAGTTCTATGGTTTTAATAGGTACTCCTTTTAGAGTCTTACCTGAATCCGCAGACATTTATAAAAACATATATGTATGATGTTGTATCCAAATGAAAATTTCACCGATTTCCTTTAATATGTAACAAAAGCACCCTAAACTTCATGTTGCTTTCGGCACCTATTTTCACATTGTTCAATCACATTCTTACTGTGTATGTTACTGTACATAATACATTTATTCACCTAACAATAATATTTCTGGATGTTGGAACTGTTTTTCTTTTCCTCTTTTGTTTGTGTGTTTCTTTTTTGAAGTGTGTCTTTCTAATCCATGTGAGTATGTTTTGTTTACTTTTTTTATTTAACTACGCTTTTATGTTGCTATTTATGTTAATCAATTACCGTTATTTAAAATTATTGTGTATAATTTTTAGTTGGTTACATGTTTTTAGTTTACTCTTTTACTATTCTTACAAGTTGTTCTTTTAAATTAGAAATATAGTTTTACTAAAAGTATAGAAGACATTAAATTGATTGTCCTAAAAATTAACTAATTAAATGATATTAATGCCAATATTGCCAATATAACTTATAATACCAATATTTAGTTTTATACACAAACACTCACGTAGCTTGCACCGAACTGACATCACCTTTCTCTTTCCAGCGACTTACCGGATGAAGAGGACAAGAAATCGCCAGTCCTCCTTCTAGGAGTCAACAAAATATCCGACTCACCATCTTTTGTAAGGAGAAGATCAATAGAACCTATAACAACTGGATCTATAAGATTCTTTAGGCCTCCAAAATCGAAATACACAAGAGGACTTCAAGGAGACGAAAGATTAGAAAAGATTCGGCAAGATCTTTTAGTCCACAAAAGTAAAGCTGAAAGGTACACACCTCAATCACATGAGATATCAGTCGAACCTGAAGACAAATGTCTGAAGTTCAATTGTGCTGGCAATTGCATTTGTGATAGAAAGAAAAGTTCGAATCGTGGATCTTTTTCCTTTCATAGGCCAGATGATTATAGAAACGATACCAAAGATTCGTCTGAAAATGATATAGAATTTAAATATACAGAACACGTGAATGACGCTCAGCCGTCGAGTAGCAAGCAGAGTTCTTATAATGTTACACCAAAATCCACTGACAGGAGACATTTGTTGCTTTCAAATCTAAATGAGAGATTCAGGAAAACTTTGAGTCTTGATTCTAGAAAGGTCGAGACTAATCGCGTACCTCTCAGTTTGCCACAGGAATCTCGCCCCAAATCTCTAGTCAATACGAGCAATATATGCGTGCAGCATTTGAAAACAGATCCTGTCGTATTGTCAAATTTTGATAAAGCTAGCCAGCCGAAGAAAAAACGAAAATCATTCTTTTCTTTGGACACTTTTTTTGATAAAAAATCTGATACATCCTCAATTGACGATTATTGTTCGTCTAAATACAAAAGATTTGAGCTCGAAAGTGACGATTCTCCTCTGTTCAGACGGGATATATCTCCTCAAAAGGGAGAAAAGACTCCAGATCTCTTAAACTTACCAGTGATTATTGACTCTGTGCGTAAAAAACAGTCTGATACTAAAAGACAGTTAGAAAAATTAGAAAGTCATTATTATAAAAGCTTAATCAAGTCAAGAGTCGTTATAGATGCAGTCCCTAAAGACGCGACTGACCTGCAAGGTCCGAGTGGACGTGCTTTCAATGATGATGACGATGATGTAGAATACATAGAACCCATACGCAGTAATTTCACAAGTCAAAGCACATTAATATTGGATAAAAACATTCCTGATAATAAGAATTCTATACTAACAATAAACACTGATGAGACTGATATAAAACTACCTAGTTCGACTGTTTCTCCTAACGAAAATGATTTAGATAGTATTGGCGCTTATGAAATAGAAGTTAAAGAGGCTGATTTGTTAAATGATTGTAAAGAATTGACTGTTAAAGTTATGGATAAGTCAGTGGATTCAATCGGCAGCTGCTCCTTGGATGTGGATGCTAGTACTGATTTTTCAGGTAAATTATGTGTTTGAGCATGATCAGAGAAGTATCTACGAATATATGTTTTTGTTCACATGTTTTTGTAACTTCTTATTAGATTATGTCATACATGTTTACATTTTTTTATCGTACCTATTAATATATGTTTTACGGCTCTTTAATTTTTATTCTATTAATCGTTATGTTATTCATTATGAACTAACTTCTATCTTCATTCTGATTTTTTTTTTACAATATTTTTCGTTTTATCATTGTCATTATATTACGCTTCTATTTTCAAGTTTAATTGCCATTTGAGTAAATATTATCCAGAATAATATTTATTTTGTTATTTGCCTTAATTATAATATGAATCAATATGCACGTTTCAAGGTGCTTAACTACTTTTATCGATATTGTTTAATTTGATACCGAATATGGTATTCATATTTTTTATTTTTCGTGTGCGTCGTGATACCTATTTATTATTATTATTTACTTCATCAGCTTGTTTTTATTTTTTTATTCATAAAGACTACATGAATTAGCATCTGTTTTTATCTTATTAGTAGTTATTTCTATTATACATCATTTAATTTCTATTAATCACTATTCATGTCTTGTTCTGTTTTACTTTAATTCTTTTATACATTTTGATGTGTTGTTTTTAATTCGATTGTATCATGTTTATTTACTTATATTTATCTATCATCTGTTGTCTATGTTTATGAATGTTGTTTTGTGATTATGTTCTTAAATAGCACAACTCTATCGTATTCATGCCTTTCATTTAGTTTCCTGTACATTTCCATAGCATATATATTTTAGGCTTTACTTACTTCCTTACTTCGTTGGCTCAGAGACACGAAGTAGATCTTGGCCTCCAAAAAGAGAGAGCCTAAACAGTTTTATATTCTGCGCCAACAGTAGTTTATTTGTACCATATTTCATAATAACATGTTAAGAAAATTGATTGATTCATTGTACACGTTACTATAGGTAAAATACATGCTTTTAAACCCCAACTATTAGGTATTTCTTTCTATATTAATGACAGAAAATTTTATAGTATTCTTCCTTACTCAAGTATCGATAGAAGTTCCGAGATTCCTTAAGTTATTTTTAACGTTCGTTAAACGCTTTCAATTCCCGCTTTGACTGGTCATTATCGCGTATGTTACTCTTCACTATCTCTTGTGAACTCGCGTCGACGGATTGATTTTAAACTTGAGGATTTATTTATTTTAGGCCATCGATACAGATGCTCCAAGTAATAAATATGGAATAATCAAACACACACAAAGTTGATGTTGTGTTGATGTCTCTTCCTCCTAAATATTACCTACTCACTTTTAACACGTCTTGTGTAAGGTCGAAATATAAAAATCTTTTTCTACCTTAAGATAGTGGTAATAAGTGAAGATGGTATACATTATTCGAAGATAAGTATTTTAAAACGCCAAGCTGTTTAGTTGTTGGCGAGTTCCTACTGATTTAAATGATATACTAATGCCCGATAGACTAAGTAGATGATAATCCCATCCCTGTTACGTTATGGAGCCTCACTTCACGAAGTACGCTCGGTGGTTCATTATCATATGTTTTGGCCAATGACAAGAACCATCGACATAATTTTGTGATCTTTGTTTGATATGTAAATTTTCATCTCAAACAATACGTATTCCATAATGTAGGACGCAAACAATGCAGTTGCAAAATGCAAGTCAGAAGCAAAAAATACGCACACGAATAGATTTGGCGGCCTCGTTTTAGCCCACGCGCTCTATTGAAGTAAAGTCCGGTCATTGTCGTTAGATCTATCATTCGCTACGGACGGATAAGCAGACAAAGTAAATAAATTACGTATTTCACGATCAATTAATTAAAAAACGTGAATTAATTAATAAAAGAAATAACTATTTTAAAACGTTAGCCAAGCTTAAAACGGAACGGTGCATACTGGCGATACTGGCCGAAACGGAACACAGGCATCAGTCGACGTCTTGTCAAAAAAAGAAAAAGTTTGATTTGACATTTTGCTCTTTGTGAATGTGATGTCATATAAATTTTGTGTAAAAATTGTGATATTTTAAAAAAGTTATTAGCAAAAGTGCATTTTTCGCTCTAATTCGCAGTGTTATTTGTGTCTTTTGTGTTTGTTACCATCTTTGGTAAGTTAAATCTACGTTATCATTGAATAAAACACTTCAAAACTTAACTTTTCTATAACTCGATCTACCTGCTAATAATTTGAAATAAAAATATAAATTAACGACCACGGTTTGCAAATCGTATTTAATAACTTGTTGTAATCTTATTTCCTGTCTGAATTATGTAAATACTCAACTATAAAACCGTATAAAACGATCAGTTTATAATGAACGTGACTAATACACTATTTTCTTACTTGAAGTAAGCGTGAGCGAAGAAGCCGGACTGTGATCCAGTCATTCTCATTATAATGACGATATTTATTTGTACACTATTTCATAATAACATGTTAATATAATTAATCGATTTATTATTAACAAAGTTGAAAGAGTTGTGTAATCAAATTATAATATTCATGAATTAAAATAAATATATCTAATGACGTGTCGTTTATCGATAAAATTGTAAACCAATCTATGAAATTCCTACAAGATTTGAAAGAAGTAGGTACCTCTTGTATTCCAATAAGGCAGATAGACCAAAGTGTTTATTCATTATTCAAAAGTAGGTATTGATCCAAGAGCAGTACCTTTAACCAATAGGTAAACTGAATGCTATATGCATTCTCTGTGTATTAATAGTGACCCGCCCCAGCTTTGCATGGGCATAAAAAGCTTCCTCTTGAACCACTGTATCTATTAAAAAAAACTGCATCAAAATCCATTGCGTAGTTTTAAAGATTTAAGCATACAAAGGGACAGAGAAAGCAACTTCATATTATTATTATTATGTATGATTACACTTTATATATAATATCACTAGCTGTTCCCCGCGGCTCCGCCCCGCGTGGGACTCGGTTATATCGCGCCCAAATGTAGCCTATGTTTGACCTCAGGTCGATAACTACATCCCTACCAAATTTCATCACAATCGGTCCAGCAGTTTAGCCGTGAAGAGGTGACAGACAGACAGACAGACAGGCTTTCGGATTTATAATATTAGTATGGATTTTGCATAAATCAGGTTTCCCCCGGTTTTGTCCTTGTTTAGAGGACATCCATGGCAAGCTTCATGTGTAGTCTAGATTTTAAAAATTATCAAACATTCAAATGACTAATATCCCAACTAATATTATAAATATGAAAGTGTTTGTATATTTGTTTATTTATTTGTCTGTTTGGTACCTCTTGACACCCTAACTACTGAACTAATCTTCCTGAAATTTTGCATACACATAGCTAGGAGTATTGAGAAGGACATAGGGTTTACCTTTCATAATGCGGGCGAAGCCGTGAATAATAATGATAAATAAGTCCACCTTTGCTCTATGTTTGTAGAGTTTTTACTGTAATTCTATCTATTCTGTATCTGAGCAATAAAGATATTTATTATTGTATTGTGTTGTAATTATCAATTGACTCAAACAGTGGCGTGCATATGATAAAAGACGTTTAGACATTGCCTACCCTGTACTTTTGTAAAAAATAAAATATTTTTTCATATAATCAATACATGTAAATAATAAATAATTTTTCTCATACAAAATCAATATTATAAATACAAAAGTCTGTTTGTTACGCTTACACAGCTAAATGGCTGGAGCGATTTTGATGACATTTGGTATAGGTATAGTTAACAACCAGGGGTCAAACACATGCTACTTTTGGCCACAATATAACAAAGTCCTATGCGGGCAGAGCCCCAGACTATAACGAGTTTAAAATATGCAGATAACTGCACAAGTGCGAGATCCCTAAAGACCGATTGTATAGTAAACAAACAATAACAGAATATTGATATTGTGACCATATACATAACAATGCCAGTGAGACAAGTGTGATACATTACGGTAATGTGTTAAACTAGCTGGTGCCTGCTGCTCTGCCTGTGTGGGACTAGATAATATTGCACTCACTAACAATCCAAGATCATAATCTTTTTTAAAACAAATTCCTTCAATACTTTTTGAAATGGAAAAGATTTTAACTAAAATGTGTTTCGGCTCTTTCTTTCATGGTTAATATCGATAAGAAAGAAAAGGCCAAAACATATTCTAGTTAAAATGGGCTTCACAAACGTTTGTTATTTCTTACGAATAAGGGGGATTATATACAAACCCTACTAAAGTACTTTCTGAAAAACTCTAACACCAGGGTTTGCATGGTTGATTGATAATTTCACCTATGCAAATGATGATGATGTCTGTTGCATAATTACTTTTTTTCAATAGCCTTATTGTCCCACTGCTGGGCAAAGGCCTGCCGGTCACCCGCCGCTTGTTGCCATCCAGTCTCGAATTTGTCCAGTAGCGGTCGACCGCCTATCTCGATTCTCTCCTCTCGTAATGGCTAAGTGTATCGCTTTCGCCACATTTCGCTCCGTCTAAAGCAAAAAACGCTTAAAAAAAAATTTTTTTGTTAACGTTGGCTCTATCTCTTGCTGGGTCTGCCCTTCGGTCTATCTACTGTCCGAATCTATACTAATATTATAAAGCTGAAAAGTTTTTTTGTTTGTTTGTTTGAACGCTTATAACTTGGGAACTACTGGTCGGATTTGAAAAATTATTTCTACATATGATAGCTTGATTCTTGAGGAAGGTTATAGGCTACCTATAATACATACACATAAAGAGCGAGTGAAACCGCGGGAAACGGCTAGTAATCACTTAATCCCACGGTAACGAAGCCACATGCTACTGCTGATACGTCACTATTACAGTGTTAGGATTAAGATTATACTAATTACGTAAAATCTATCTGTTTATCTTGTTATTTCTCCCGACCTTGACTTGTTTGTATAAATGTAAAATACAATCACTTGATAAGATAAAGTAGTTTAATAGTACAATACAGTTTGTTGTATGTTACCTGTATGTAATCATGTGTTTCGCTCTTAATGTGTTGTGTATGATAGTGTTAGAATGTGTGATTATTTCTTGATATTTTGCACATGTGAGTGTAAATTATATCCCCCTTATTGTGTAAATATTTGTTAAACCCATTTTAACTTTAATATGTTTCATCCCTTTTTTCGCTTACTAGAAAATTTGTAGTTTAGTAGTGTTGCAAATAAACCGTTTGAATCAAAATCCGTGAGTTTTAAATAAAGTGATTACTTCTTTATTAACAAATTAATATTAATATTTTGAGAAAAGAAATAAAAAATATTAATTGAAAACTTTATTTTTGTTAGTTTTAATAATCAATACTCAATACTTTATTGCACCGTAAATTACATTCAGATTATACAATATTACAGATATAATGTATTCTACACTCTTTCAAGGACCCTGTTGGGCGCTGCAAATTAGAGAGGAGGTTTTTCTTACACATTACGCATCCTTTAAAACTTATATTTAATCCCCAAAGTTGGTTAAAACATTTTGAACAAAAAAAAAAACGGTTTAAAACTAAATGATTTTAACGTTTAAAATATTTTTGCATCTATAGTGTTTAGCCAGCATAGATAAAAAATATTGTTTTTCTAATTGCAGACACCACATCAGGAAGCCTGAATCTCCTGACGCCCTCGTCGACAACTAGCTGCGTTCGGGACTTCACGTCCCGCATACAAGAACGAGCCAACGGGTCCAACCTTCAAGTGACCCCTGTGCCGACACCAATCCGGACACCAGACGACCCCACACCAACCCCGAGGAAATCAGAGAATCTCCTAATACCACCTAAGATACATGTAGACACAGCCAGCCATAGGTCAAGAACACATCATAAAAAACGAGACGAAGTACAGCAAAAGAAGCCGAGTTATCTACATTTGGCTTGCTCCGTTAACGGTTACACAAATCTCACAACGTACGATTCAAAATTGAGACAAGACATCAATAAGAGTCGGGAAGCTTCACCTATTAGGCCTATAACACATACGTATCAGTATAAAAGTGAAAATAATTCCCTTCTCGTGCCAGTTCCTGTTAGTGCTAATAAACTGCTCGTACCAAACTTCGGACCTCATGATACACGAAGCGATTTGACAGCTAAAGCGCCTGCCAAGGCGCACACTGATCCGTATCTAGCCACATCGCCTTTACATGTCTTCATGGCCGCAGAGAATAAACAGTTGAAAAACGAGTTTCTAGGGACAAACATGACGACCACGAGTAGACCCTATATGTCTACGGAAAGCAAGAATTTCGCTGCTTCAATGCTAAAAACCGATGAAGTTGATAATGCTAAAGAAATTACCTTTAAATCAAGCTATTCGGAGACCAATTTCAGGAAGACCGTTACAAATGGAAAGGAATCTAGATTTAGTTCGGAATCTTATACGATATCTTCGAATGGGATGTCGAAAAGAGTTGAAATCACCAAGGAGAACGGAGAAAAACTGACTAGTCCTATGAAAAGTTTCATACAACAACGGGTGGAGAGGTTGTACGGACCTGGCGCTTTGGCCCAGGGTTTCTTCAACCAGAAACGGCATAAATTGAGGAGTCAAAGCGACGAAGATGATCCTAAAGTTCTGACGGAGAAATCAATGAACTGCCCGAATGACAGATTCGTTACTCCACGTAAATCTGAAAGTTTTGAGAGTGAAAATGTTTATTCTAGTCCGAATAGTGAAACTGGAGAGTTGGATGTGTCATTGCCTGTACTGAGGCATCTGCGGCCTGAATTTCGAGCGCAGCTGCCAATATTGTCACCTAAGAAGAGTGTTAAGACGGAACTTTCACCTTTGAAACCCGAAAGCATTCCAATACAGAAGACTGAGTCCGTAACCAGTGACGTAGTGGCGAATGGTGTATCTGTGATAAGTTTGGAGGATAAAGTGACTGTGAACAGTGTCGAGAATGGTCTGAATAGTGCGGGGAATGGTCTGAACAGTGCGGAGAATGGTGTGAACAGTGCGGGGAACGGTGTGAAGGAAGTGGTTAAGGACGGACATTATTTCTTAGATTTGGAGAAGAAGGAAACTGAACGGCTGCTCGCGTTGTCTGCTACCGCTGAAAAGGAGTTGCAAAGCTTGCAAGTGAGTTTCCATCTTAATTTTACATTAATGTTTTCGATCACGCCTTCGAAATATAAGCCTATTGGGCGTATGCAATGTATTAGTGTGTGTAATCTGTACACAAATTATTTGCTGTCTTGTTTCATTTTTTATTTGTTAGTGTCATCATTACAGTTAGATGTATAAGTAGGTATGCAGAATTGTACTTGTGTGTATTTTCCCCCGCGAAAACGCCAGATCTATTGGAATAGTAAAATATCGCTAAGGCTACTCTCTTCTGGTACGAAAGACGTGTGGCTCGAAAGTTGGCGCACAAAATTGTCACATAAACAATACTTTTATATTGTGTCTGGATTCTGAGAATTTCCCTGTAGAAAGGGTTACAGGTGGGTTACCACCATCTCTTAAAACCATTCAGGAACGATTGAGTAAGGGAGATGTCGCCTTACATCATGTATTGCGCTGTCTCGCTTACTCATTCGTTCTTGCATGGTTTTAAGAGATGGTGCACAAGATGCAGTCACTCCAATATTATCAACAGTGCGACCATATCATTGATATATGGTAGCCTGGGCTCTGAAGCTTAAGTTTAAGTTAACTGGGAAACACTTTGATGTAGAAAGTATATAACAGATGAAGCCCTGTACCCCTAGCATGAGATTTTATAAACCTTAATGCAGTAGCTATTGTCTGCGTTTATGAAATATCATACTAAGGGTACTGAACTGGGCTAATAATTAGTGATAAATAAATCATTATTTAAATAAGCAATAATCATTAATTTAACGTCGAACATTTGCGTCCTTGTAACAGTTTGGTCATTAACAGGTATTGGTGTAACTAAAGTAAATATTGTGACGTGACAAAATATACTTACTTATCTAAATTATTAAATCCCAACTAATATTATCAATACGAAAATGAGTTTGTTGGTTTGTTTGTTATATATAATATCATTAATATTTACTTGAGATCCAGACCCTTGATTCCATAACACGGATTTTTGATAACTTGTGTTTTCAGTGAATAATGATTTTTAGTTGATGGCGGCGCTAGTGTTCACCGAGAGGTATCACCTTAACTAAAATGGTCATTTGAATAATATTTCAGGACCGTGAAGATGTAAGCGAGGAGGTCTTAGGGTTCCTCCGGGCGGCGGCTGGCAAGGCTCGGCTGCTGGCTACACAGAAAATGCAGCAGTTTGAAGGTGATTGACATGTTTTTATATATATAAAAGAAAGTGGTGTTAGTTACAATTAATATAGATTTATTAAAAACTAGCTTTTGTTTGTTGTGGATGAAAAGTACCCTATGTCGTTCTCCTGGTTCTCAGCTACCTCCCCACCAATTTTCAGCCAAATCAGTGCAACCGTTCTTGAGTTATAAATAATCTTTAAATACTTTTATTTAGCCCCCAACCTCCTACAGTATAAACTAATTAAATATTTTAATATTTCCAGGTCTATGCTACAACAACATAAACGAACGTCTAGACGAGCCGTTCCCAACCACTTTAGAAGACCTCCAGGGCTTCTGGGACATGGTCTGTCTTCAGGTCAAGCACGTGGACACCATGTACGAGAACATAGCAGCACTTAAGGCCAATAACTGGCAGGAGGTAATTGGGAATTATTAACTTTCAAATTGATAATGGTCTAAGTATACTTCCTTGGGGTATATTGTAAGTTTTAGATAAAACGAGCTATTTTGAGCTATTTTGTCTGGTATTGCTTTTAAATAGCTAGGATTTAAAATGGCTACAAAGTATAGATAAATATTGGCATGTTTTAAGGCAAATAAATGAATTAAATTTTCGGCTTTCTAATGTATATTGGTCCGAGTGTACTTCCTTGGGGTACACCGCACGTTTTAGCTAAAACATGCAATTTTGTTTGTTATTGCTTTAAATAGCTAGGATTTATAATGACTATATTCTATAGTTTAGGCTAAATATTGGCAAGAGGTTATTAGAATTTCTTAGGTTTCAAATTGATAATGGTCCTAGAATACTTCTTTGAGGTACACCTATTTTTTTAGTTTTTATTGGGGCCTAGTATGATACCTTGAGGTAGAACAAGTTTTAGTGTAAGATATGTGTATATTTCTTGCTATGTGAGTTAGATTTGTAGCAATAATAGGATACCTTTTGTGATAAATAAATACCTAATACACAAGTCAGTCTTGTAAGGAAGTTTTTAGATTTTTTTTTTGTGATCAAGAATTTTGGTTTGCTATTGTTAAATATGGCCATACACAATAAAGACAACTTTAGATGATCTCCAGGGCTTCTAGGATATGGTCTGTCTGCAGGTCAAACACATGGACACTGACTGGGTACTGGGTTCGATCCCCGGTCAGGCCAATATAGAAAATGATCTTTATCTGATAAACTTGGGTCTTGGATGTTTATTTATATATGTATTTATCTTTTGGATCTCAAACAAATGTTTTACTTAGTAACAGCTTTATAACACATCGAAATATATCTATCTATAATATAATAATTAATCGCAAAATATGTTGGTAAGCACATAACTCAACATTTTTTTCAATCAATGTTCCTTGAAGTACGAGAATGGTTTTTACGGCGAGAAAAATTCAAAAACTAGCCTGAAAAAATTCTAAAAACATTAGTTTTCTATATTCTCATATGAAGGATTCGTTATAATACTTGTATGGTCTATTTGTTGAACCGCACAACTTTTGTGATAGAGTTAAATGATTGATTTGGTTTGATAGAGTGAAAGTTTATTGATATATAAATTGATATGATACGAGTGCACGCGATGTATGATAATTGTGTACTGAATGGATGGTGACGCGGCGCAGGTAAAAGCTGACACGAGCTAAAATGTATGAAGCGCATTGCACTGTACAATACTTAAAAGTCAATTTAAACTTTCAGATTCAGATTTTTTATTGCTTGTCAATATAATACCATACCATAAAGTTTAACCCCCGTATTAAGAAACGTTTGTTAAGCCTATTTAAGGTGATACCTCGGTGAACACTAGCGCCACCGTCATTTAAAAATCATTACTCACTGAAAACATAAATTATCAAAATCATATTCAATTATTAAATTATAGTTCCATATAGTTACAAATTGCAAAACTGCTAAAAGTGGCCGTTTTAAGCAATAATGCAATTTATTACTATAGGGAATTATAATTTAATTATTTAATATGTTTAAAATTAACTTCAGATCCAGAACCTTAATTACAGCAGAGGGATTTTTGATAACTTGTGTTTTCAGTGAATAATGATTTTTAAATGACGATGGCGCTAGTGTTCACCGAGGTATCACCTTAAGTTATAATGTGTTTCTTCTCGTTCCTTTAAGTTAAGTGTCGGGTAAGAGAGAAAGAGCCAAAACATATTTTAATTAAAATGGGCTTATCAAATGTTTCTTAATACGGGGGTAAGTGTTAGTGGAGGAGTTTCGGAAAGGTAATTGAGTGACGTTAGTATCGTTTAATACATAGGGGTTTTTGATATCTATATATATATAAAAGAAAGTCGTGTTAGTTACTCCACTTATAACTCAAGAACGGCTGAACCGATTTAGCTGAAAATTGTCAGGGAGGTAGTTTAGAGCCAGGAGAAGGACATAGGATACTTTTTATCCCGGGAAGCCCACGCGGGCGATGCCGCGGGCAAAAGCTAGTTACTAATAATAATTATAAGGCGGTACGAAGTTCGCTTAGACCGCTAGTATATTAGTATTTGGACATGTAATTTCAGATAACATCGCCGGCCAAACGTCAACCGTCCACTAAGTCTGCCTCGCCGCGTGTTCGCGCTCGCGCCGCGCCTGTTGTCAACAACGAGAAGGCCCGGCTCGCCGCTGAGAAGAGAGAGGCTGATAGGAAGGCCATGCTGGAACATAGGAGGTAATCTATACAATTTTTTTGGCAATTAAACTTATAGCTTACTAGCTTTCGCGAGATTCCCTCGGGAACAGTGCTTTTTCCCGGGGTGAAAGGTACCCTGTCCTTTTAAATACTTCTAGCTATGTGTATGCGAAATTTCAGGAAGATTGGTTCAGTAGATAGGGCGTGAAGAGGTAACAAAAAAAAAAATATACACTCACTTTCGCATTTATAATATTAGTTAGGATTAGGATAGGATATATCTACCTTTATATTAATATAAACAGTTTTTTTGAACACTTATATCTTTAAAACTACTACTGGTCGGAGTGAAGAATTATTTCTGCATATTGAAGCCTGATTCTTAGGGAAGATTATAGGCTATAGTACATAGAACACGGGCGAGTAAAACCGCAGGGAACAGCTAATCTCAACTAATCCCAACTAATATTATAAATGCGAAAGTTTGTGAGTGTGTATGTTTGTTATTCTTTCAAAGAAAAACGGTTGAACCGATTTGGCTGAAATTTGGAATGGAGATTACTTAGACCCTGAAACAAAACATAGGCTATATTTTATCCCGGAATTCCCACGGGAGCGGGTGCCCCGGGCAACAGCTAGTAATGTATTTGTATTATAATTGAGAAAGTGAGTTTGTTTGTTACGCTATCACGCCATATCTACTGAACCGATCTTCCTGAAATTTCGCATACACATAGCTAGAAACATAGAGAAGGACATAGGGTACTTTTCATCCCGGGAAAAAGCACTGTTCCCGAGGGAAATTCGCGCGGGCGAAAGCTAGTCACTACATATTATAAAACAAATTCGCTTTTTCTGTCCCTATGTATGCTTAAATCTTTAAAACTACGCAACGGATTTTGATGTGGTTTTTTTAAATAGATAGAGTGTTTCAAGAGGAAGGTTTTCATGCCCATGCGAAGCCGGGGCGGGTCGCTAGTAATGTATAATATGTTTCAGACGCGTGGCGCGCGAGCGGCAGCTGGCTTCAAGGGCGGCACCTGACGGCAGCGAGCCGCAACACATGGCCATCGAGGGAAGCCAGGTGCTCTAACTAACTAGCAAACTAAGAATCATACTAATATTATAAATGGGAAAGTGAGTTTGTTTGTTTGTTTGTTATGCCTTCACGCTCTATCTACTGAACCAATCTTCCTGAAATTTCGCATATATATAGTTAGAAGTATTGAGAAGGACATATGGTACCTTTCATCCCGGAAAAAGCATTGTTCCCGAGGTAAATTCACGCGGGCGAAGCCGCGGGCGAAAGCTAGTTATATTTAAATTCAATTAAAAATAGCTTCATCAGTTTAGAGCACAGATTACTGAATATTATACTAGTATAGATATTTTACGGCCATGGAAACTAGTCCTTTAAGGCCTTTCTTGAATTTATTAATCTTTTTCATTCCGACTTTAATCAAGTCTAGTCAAGTCCAGTCAAGTAAGTAAGTCTAGTCAGTGTCAGATGGCTAAATGAAGCGGTGGAAAAATTTCACTTAGCTACAACTTGGAGATTTTATAGATAAAAGTCACGTAATTGACACTGTGCCACTTCCCAACACTCACGATAGTGCACGAACACTGCGGATAATAATCCACCAATATTATGCACAAATATTGGGGAAAACTTAAGTTTTTGAAATTAAATACAGCGCGGATATAGTGACAGTTTTCTTTCCCTCCAAAAACTCCCCATGCAAGGAATCGCGCCGATCACACGTCAAACACATATAATTCGAATGTATTTATTATTATTTTTTATGTATTTTAAAAAAATTATTATGTATTTTAAAAAGAACAAGTCCATCTCTTTCTATTTTCACTCTCGCACAACAACGCTTCGTCAATTATAATTAACTATAACTACTATAATTGTTTACAGGAGGTGGAGATATTCGTGGGCAAAACGAAACCAACCACGGCGTCGACAGGAGACGCCGGCCCGTCGTCTGAAAGCTGATCATACAAACAGACGGACATACAAACACTCTAGGGATACAAATTTCTGTATAGCACCATCTGAACTTTGTTGGTATACAAATCTCTGTGAATTGGCCTCTCACCAAACTTCGAAACACGGTAGCGCGACACACGATATTGCGAATAACTAAACGGCGAAGTTTTTAGTTTAAATTATTTCAGCAGCGAGCTGACCACTGCTGGACATAGGGCTTCCGCAAGGATTTCCAGAATGACCGGTTGTCGCGGCCTGAATCCAGCGCCTGCCTGCGACCTTCTTTAGGTCATCTGACCATCTGATCGGTGGGGGTCCGATGCTGCAGTTGCCGGTGTTTGGTCGCCATTCGAGATCTTTCTACCCCATCGGCCATCGGTTCTTCGCGCTATGTACCGTCGCTAGCTATGTACCTACACCCACTGCCACTTTAAAAAGCTAATCCGCTGGGCTATATCGTATTCATTGGTTTCGCTCTTTAGTTATTCGCAATAACGTGTTTCGCACTTCCGTAATTCTTAGTTAAGTGGTGTCTTCATTAGAATTTTATTGTAAATGAATTTCTATCCGTACAGGCTAACAGCCTTATTCATAAATTTCTTAAAAGAAAAAACTTATATTAAGCCCATTTTGAAATAAAGACCTTAAAGCTAGGCAACGCGCTTGTGATACCTTCTGTGACCGCACGTATCAACTTATAACAATATAATATCGAGCTGATCATATGTCTATATTCTATGCGGAAATATAAAGTATACGGTAACCGCTTAACATCACATCTACCATTTACATCTGTGACATAAAAATATAAAAAGATACTGAATGCATTGAATACATTTTTATAAGTTTTTATTTAATTTCCTGACTGTCTGTTTGTTATATTGTATATTATGTTATTTATATTATATATCCTTATCCCAGTATTGTATGAAATGAAATTTTGTAAATCAGGTGACTATGTTATATTATTATAATTTGACTAGAACACATATTATACACATATACTTCTTTTAATTTATTTTTTCAAATCATTGACAAAAATAATATATTTTTTTAGGGCCGTTTTTGCCTATGTAGCTTCTGATTGCACGCTGACAAATAAAATATATGATTTAAAAAAGCACCATGTAATAAAATCGAATGATGAATTTAACAAAAATGTAAAATAAATATTCAGTCGAATTGAGAACCTCCTTTTGAAATCGGTTGAAAATATAATGAAATACACGTTTTTTAAATTAATTTATTATTACAACTGATTGATTTATATTATTACTGAAACTTACATATTCTGATTTAAATAAAATTTGCTTTTGCCCGTTGCTTCGCTCCTGTGATCTTCCCTCGGGAACCTTTTCCCGGGATGAAAGGTAACCCATGTCCTTCTCCTGGTTCTAAGCTACCACCCCACCAATTTCATTCGAATCAGTTCAGCCGTTCTTGAGTTATAAATTGTGTAACTAACACGACTTTCTTTTATATATATAAAACTAGCTGTTCCCCGCGGCTTCGCCCCGCGTGGGAGTCGGTTATATCGCGCCCAAAAGTAGCCTATGTTTGACCTCAGGTCGTTAACTACATCCCCTCCAAATTTCATCACAATCGGTCCAGCAGTTTAGCCGTGAAGAGGTGACAGACAGACAGACAGACAGACAGATAGACAGACAGACAGACTTTCGCATTTATAATATTAGTATGGATTAATTAATGAACTATCTGATATAAAACGTGTCATTTACATATTTTTATGTGACAATATTTTTACTATATAAAAAAAGCTTGCAATCAGAAACTATATTTGTATAAAGGATTGGTAGGTCCTATATATATTATATTTGAACTAAATATATACATTAAATTAAACTATTTTATACGGTTTCCTATCGCGTTTATTGTATAAAATAGTTTAATTTAATGTGTAACAATCGCGAAAACATAAGAAATCATTAAATATATACATTTTTGAATAAAGTTTTCGTCAAAATTAAGCGGAAACAGACAAAAAAATATCCGACAATCTTTATAAGTCCTCTTTTAATGTTTCTCTAGAAGTCTATATGAAATAATGTTTGTATGAAACTTTGTATGAACAATCGGCACCTGATACAAAAATGATACTCAACTTATGAAATTGAACGTGTTTGTACCATTTTTGATGTATATTCTGTGTAATTAAATTATTTCCTGACATTTCTATAGAATACACTTTTATTTCGGCTCATGCTTACAGCCGACGACATATGAAGTTTAAGAACTTTACTTGTATCCAGGCCGTAAAACTATTTAAAAAAAAAACATCTAACTTGATAGGTAGCACAAAGAACATATTACAAACCTAGAATGCCTACAAATCACAAAGCTGTTTTATGTATCTCTTTCTAATATAGTTCCCATACATAATGAAAGAAAGGGATAGATCTTATTTTGCACCTCATTCTGGATTTTTTTTAAAGGAATTAGAGATTCCACTGACGATAAAGACGGTCACGGCTTAACCACTAGATCGATATTGATGAAATTTAATATGGATGTATTTAAGGGCCAGGTGACAAACAGGCTACTTTTGGGCACGAGATAACCGATTTACGCGAGTGGAGCAGCGGGCAACAATTAGTATACTCATATGCCGTGGACTGTAAGATAAATGAAAAATTCAATGTTATAGACACATAGTTCATTTTGTTTTAATAAACTGTGACGTTTAATTATACATTTCGCATTTAAATAAGATAGCTTGCTCACTTTATAGTTCTGAAATATCGATAGCGTAGTAGCAAATAATATTTGTGGGGCCAGTAAAGTAAATAAATATGTGATTTCTCTGTCATCTTATCGCTTTTCCGGTTGCTATGTCGAATTAGAAGTTAATTTAATTGTTTTATTACAAATAATATGACTAAGTTTGGTTAGGTGGCGCTTTAGAGAGTACGGAAGTCGGAATTGTTTGTGTTGTATGAATTTCTATAGCACATCCTATACTGGGGGGTTGCTACCGTCTCTTAAAACCATGCAAGATCCCTCCACCTCCCATGGCTCTACCAACCTCTCGGTTATACGAGCCGAATCTCGGGAGAGTGCGCTGTACTTGCATTTCGCATCTTTTTCCAGTCGCACCTGCTTGATCTCCCTACAAGTTCTCTATAGTGTCGCCTATCTATGCAATCATTGCAAGATCCATGCATGGTTTTAAGAGATGGTGGTAAGCCACCTGATCAAATTAAACAAATTCTAACGCTCCGATTCCGAATAGACGCGCTTTTAAGTTTGCTAAACGAAAATAAACTTTATTGCAATCATTTTTAGATTAACATTATTTTGTCGTCGATTACTGTCATCATAGTATCTTAAGTGCGTTAACATAAAGTCGATTTTAGCTTAACCTTTATTTGTGACGAGAAAGATACATTTTATATGAATGGAATTATTAGTTACAAAATGTTTAAAAAAGGATGTATTTTGGAGCTCAAGGATAATAGACCTTGTTGCCCAAAGGATATAAATGAATTTAAAAACAATTCAATCAATCAATCTATTTGCAAAATGTATGTAATACTAATTATCAATTTATTTAAAATAAAAAAGCATTATTGTCTCTAGCGAGAATACAGATAATATCCTAATCTGACATAAAAACTATTAATAAATTCTGGAAATGCGACCGGAAAATTAAAATTATACCTTTTGATAATCTGCGTTATAAACACTTGTCATTATAGCCATTACTAGATGTTTATTTTACTGGCCGAATTTTGAGAAAATAACCGAATTACATTTATAAAGTCATGGAATTATAATAGTTACTCTATATGGCAACATTAAAAATATTCTAATTTCGAAATAATTGTTCATGTTTGTGCATCGTCATTTATTTATGAATTATTCCTTGTGTTGTTGAGAAAATTACGTGTTTTTGTTGCCCGTTGTGTGAACGGTATTTTTAGTGTTGCCATATCATGAAATAATAATCCTTATCGCTTGTAAACAATATAAAATAGTTTGTATATTATTATCTGATTAATATTATTGATTTTAGAATTAATGCATTAAGATTGAATTAAAATTATTATATTAAAGTTTTTGGTAAATTTTTGTGTTTTCAATCACCGACCCTTTTCGTAGTGGACTTGCCTGCCTGGCGCACACACCGCGGCGGCAGCGGAGCGGAGCGAATTTAAAAACCATAGATTTATAATATAGAAGATGTAGCTACGATTTGACATTTGGTGCAAAAATGAGAAAGGCAAAAAATTTAGATTGCGATATAGGAAAGTCCATGAAAACGATAAGGTGGCCTACTATCATCTCTAAAAACCATGCAAGTTCCAGTGAGTAAGCGAGACAGAGCGATACAATATGTAAGGCGACATCCCCCTTACTCATTGGATCTTGCATGGTTTTAAGATGATAGTAGGCCACAAGGCCAAAGATTTTCTTTGTTTGGCCCTGTGTGTTTGCTTTGTTGTTTGATCTACTTGAACGCCATACAAAAACTTAGGCCAAACAAACACTGAAAGAGTCATGGCAAAACTCCGAAATACATGATGAAAGGAGATGACGTCTTACTGTGTTACTCTGTCTCGCCTACTCACTCGATCTTGTATGGTTTTAAGAGATGGTAGTAAACCATTTGATAGTGAGCCTGCTACTTAAAAAGTTGGTGGTAACTTACTACCATCAAAAAGGCAAAATGGTTGCTTACTACCATCTCTTAAAACCATGCAAGATCCAGTGAGAAAGCGGGACAGCGCAATACATCATGTAAGGTGACATCTCATTCACTCACTGGATCTTGCATGGTTTTAAGAGATGGTATAGCCCTCCCAGGTACTAAATCGATGAATCTAACCTACCATAATGAACTGTCAATATCGCTTTGACAATGCTAACAACTGTCAGGGTGACATAATGTTTCAGTTGCGTTAAAAATGACGAATGAAAACGAAACTAAAGGCTGACTTTTATAAAATGGAATATTAAAATTTTTTTGTGGTGGTAAACATGTTACTAGTGAAGTATTCTTACTAATGCGATTTATTTTAGGTTCTCTATATTTAAATTTTTTATTCGTACAAATTCCGCCATCCTTCTTTTTGTTTTTGTTTTTTTTTGTAATAGGTATTTATTTAGGTATGTGTTTTAAAGACAAAAGACTCGCTTAAAATATTATGATAAGTATGCACTTGGGGAAATATTCACGAAATTAGGTTTGATTTTCTGTCTTGTGATTTGCGGCCACGCTATGGATAAATATATAGTTAAGTATATGATCTAATTTAAAAACAAACTATGTATTTGCAACTAGCTGTTCCCCGCGGCTTCGCCCCGCGTGGTACTCGGTTATATCGCGCCCAAAAGTAGCCTATGTTTGACCTCAGGACGTTAAATACATCCCTACCAAATTTCATCACAATCGGTCCAGTAGTTTAGCCGTGAAGAGGTGCCAGACAGACAGATTTTCGCATTTATAATATTAGTATGGATTAGTATGGATATATCCACATAGCAGAGAGGCGGTTCTAAAGAACACTGACATCAGGGTGTGCACGGTCGATCTATTCGTAATCGTTCTAAGCCTATGGAGGCATGTGTTATTGGTTATGTTACTTATACACTTTATGGTATAACAAACTAAGGATGAAGGCGACATTGGATGTGGACAAGAGCGCACCCAGGGTTGTGAAGCAACCAGCTGGCAAAGCGCTAAGAAGAGAGAGAGTGTAACTGTATATAATCTTAGGTATATTATTAGCCGTTACATCGCAGGCTACTCTCTACAGGGGGGTTACTACCGTCTCTTAACACGCTGGCGGACACACGACTGCTATAGCAGTTATAACAATTAACTAATGTGTTTTCAATAACGTCCACGAACGTGTTACAACCATGCAAGATCCAGTGAGTAAATGAGACAGCGCAATACATGATGTAAGGCGATATCTCCCTTATTCAATCGTTCTTCAATGGTTTTTAGAGATGATGGTATGGCACCCGTGGTTACTACCATCTCTTAAAACCATGCAAGAACAATGTTTGAAGAAGGGACTTTTTCGCTCGGTCTTTTCACAGCATCTTACACCCATATTCTCAAACGTTTCCTCAAACTCCACTCATCCTCACTCGACCTCAATGGTATTCATAGTTGACACTACCTTCCTCACCTTAAGGAAATTACTCAATGGAGGTGAGGAACGAACTGTCAAAATATAAGGTTGGTCGATAGGTACCTTAAGGAAGTCTCGAACGTTTCGTTTAACGAAAAGTAGGTGCTCTTATTGAGGACCAGATTTAAAAGAACTTGTACCTACTATAATAAGTTATTTATGTATTATGTATTTTGCTGTTTTATATTAAATCTCTGCCAGTAAGCTAAAATTGAAAATGAAACTATTGTCAAAAAATCTCTTAACGTCAAAAAGTTAAGCGGTTTACCAACATACAGAAATGAAACGGGACGTCATTCCTTAACTCATCCTCACTGGAGTTTGCTCAAGGAAACAATTAAGAATACCATTTTCAAGGAAAGTTGGAGGACTTCCTTGAGGCGTCCTCGATAAGGTTGAGTGGAGGAGACCTATGAGGCAACGTTTAAGAATATGGGCGTTAATGTCCGTTGCAGCTGCCGCTTGTGCCGCTCAAGCACGAAACAAATATACAGTTGATTTTTACTGTGCGCACAACTCAAGCATGTGTCAACGCTACGCCTAGAGGAGTAATGATGGATTTATAGACCGATGGCTTACAACCATCTCTTAAAGACATGCAAGAACGATTAAGTAAGGGAGATGTCACCTTACATCATGTATTACGGCATCTAGTTTCACGCCTGCAAAAAAAGCTTATGGTAATATGGATGGATACATTTTTATCATTAAACGGAACGTATCGTACTCTGTAGTTTATGGTTTGACAAATAGGTATCGACGTCATTTTAGTATTTTCATCTTTCTATTAATAAATATTCATTTAAAATGCATAACAAAAATATAAATAAAATGATATTAAATAATTATAAATAATAAAAGCATTTTGATATTATATTTAAATTTTTATTTAATTAATAAAGAAAGAGTAGTGAAGTTGTATCCGCGTGTTTCCTTCCCGCGTACGTCGTTCTAGGTGGAAGTTGGTCATGGTCGTCCGCCAAACGGAAAGCCGCCATGATGGCTTTCTGTAAAGTTCGCTCAATATGTAAAGTTTCGTTATTGTTTTTCATTAATTGTGACTGAGTGTGTGCAAAAATTAACCATGGGAACGAACTAGAGTGTGTGAAGTTCAGTTTAAGGTCCCTTGGGACCTCCTAGAGGAGCAAAAAAGTGTTTTATAAGTGCATTTTAGTGTCGACGCTTAACGTGTTTTGTCCTGTCAACAAAATGTCGAAGCTCTCGTTTAGGGCGAGGGCCCTGGATGCGTCGAAACCAATGCCCATATATCTCGCCGAGGAGCTCCCGGATTTACCGGACTACTCGGCGATTAATCGTGCTGTACCTCAAATGCCCTCTGGAATGGAAAAAGAGGAGGAAAGTGTAAGTATTTTGCGCATTTAGGTATCCAGTCATCAAATCGAATATGTCGGCCATTATGTTTTTGTTTCGTATTCTCACCGCTAGAGGCGGTAAATTTCTTCAAAAATTATATTTTTCGACAATTTTATTGATTGATTATTTCGAACTACCGTCCTAATTACATCAAAATCATGTGAAATATCGATATATCTATTTACATTAAATTCTATAGTAAAATCACACCCGTAAAAGTAGTTGTCAAAATTTGGCGCGTATTGACCACATGGCATTTTATCAGTAGGCTCGCCTAGGGCTCTCGTGATATTTTAAATGCCATTTTCTCTGTTGTTTTGGGGCCTAGGGCCCTCATTTTTTGATATTTGCTAGGCAGATATATATCGAAAATATGTCATTGAAATCGTAAAACGCCGGTCGACCGATCATGTGTTATTTGTTTACAAACAATACGTAAACGTAAGCCGGCACGCTTGTAATCAATTCAATTATTTTTCATTTCTTTTTTCGCCGTTTCTGAACTTTACTGTTTTTTAAACTTGGCCTTAGCTAGCTTAAGCTATCTTAAGCTTTAAGTTATATCTATATTTCTTATTCCTGATGATTTATATTCCTTTTAAACTGAACATTTATAACTTTTCTTTCTTTAATTTGTTTTTATTGCATTCAAAGGAACTTGACATACATTTCATTTATGTATTCAATTCTTATAGAAAGTAATATTTTTTTAGAAGTACAATATTGCTGCTTATTAGAAATCTCTTCACTAAACTCCAATAAGGAAAAATTTAACAATTTTGTTATATTATTTAAAGCGAATGAGTCACATAATTTGCGATATCTACTTTACATACACATGTTTTTCCATCGTATCATCATATTTTTTCCGTTTACTATGATCAAACTGACTAAAATAAATTATAATAGCATAAGTCAGATGTGTTCAGCCTAATTGAATACCATTTATTGATCTCAAACACAGAATGTCTACTTCTATCAACACATGCAGATATTTTCTTCTTAACACTTTCGCTGACAGTAACATCTCTCATCGCAGTGACTATTAACTGTTATTATTATCTCGTTTACTGTCTGCGAAAGTGTTAACAAGTCAACTAAAAAGAGTAAAATTATACTCAACTAGCGACCCCCCCGGCTTTGCATGGGCATAAAAACCTTCCTCTTCAATCACTTTATCTATTAAAAAAAACCGCATCAAAATCCGTTGCATAGTTTCAAAGATTTAAGCATACATAGGGACATAGGGACAGAGATAGCGACTTTGTTTTATACAATGTAGTGATTCTACCGAGTTAATATTTAAAAATAATTTAGAAACCCTTTAAAAGATAGGCCGACAACATCAAAAAGTTTGCTGGTCCACTTTGTACACAATACAGAGAGAAATGGAGATTGTTGGTGGAGGCCTATGTGTCAAAGGGACACGCTGATGCTAAAGTTAAGTTGTATTTTACATCGCATTTCATTTGTTACATGTATCAGCCATTATAGGCTCATAAATAAATAAAAATAATTTGAAAATGTATCAGAGTTCTGTCTCATACCACAGGTCACAACACATACTGAGCCTAGGCCTTTGGTTTTGACCATTGCTGCATGCTTGTGTTTTATTTATTACTAGCGACCTTCCCCTGGCTTCGCATGGGCATAAAATCCTTCCTCTTGAATCACTTGCACTGGCGTAGTTTTAAAGATTTAAGCATACAAAGGTACATAGGGACAGAGAAAGCGACTTTCTTTTATTTACTACTAGCTGTTCCCCGCGGCTTCGCCCCGCGTGGGACTCGGTTATATCGCGCCCAAAAGTAGCCTATGTTTGACCTCAGGTCGTTCACTACATTCCTACCAAATTTCATCACAATCAGTCCAGCAGTTTAGCCGTGAAGAGGTGACAGACAGACAGACTTTCACATTTATAATATTAGTATGGATGTAGGGAAGTGATGATGCCAACTTGAGACACCATATATAAAATTTTTCTTGTATTCTTGTATTATTGAAAATTAACTAGGTCATCAGACAATCTGCCAAACGCTGCATGGGACATTCGCATACCAGATGGTCTGACAGAACATATATATTAAATCGTATGATAGCATAGCACACACCTCCCATTTGCTATAAACTCCTAAATACTCTGTTGTTATTAGGTTTGTGATTGATAAATAGGTTTTTGATGACATTTAATGATCTGGTAATTATTGTTGTAATTTAATGCCCATTCATCTACTTAATGTGTCTTGTTTGGATTATTAAGATGACATTAAGTTGTCATGCTGCTATTCATACTAATATAATAAATGCGAAAGTCTGTCTGTCTGTTATGCTTGCAGGCTAAAGCTCTAGACCTATAGGTTTTTATGAAATTTGGTATGGATGTAGTTAAGGACCAGGGGTCAAACATAGGCTAGTTTTGGGTACGATATAGAGACCCCCTGCGCGCGCGGAGGGCATACTTTTAATGCTAGGTTGAGCTTTATCAGCCGCTACATCTGATGAGATCTTCTTTCTACCTTCCTTCCTTCATTTTATTCTTAAGAAGTACAGTTTTGGCTATCCTAAAGATTTCCATTTAGACCAATTGGTAGCTTAGTTCTGTGTGTTATTGTAACCTTTACCTGTGCCCCACTGTTGGACAAAACCCTCCCCTGCCTTCCATGTATCCCTGTTCTTTGCTACTTCTTTCTTACCTATAGAACATCTAGTGAGTGTTGGCCTTCCTCTCTTCCTATATCCGTCAACTGGAACCCAGATCAGGTAGTCAATATTTCAGCCCATCTTTATCGATGCATGCTTATTGTAGGTGTTATTATAACTTCATCTCTCCTTGCTTATTAATACTTTTTCGTCATATTTGGCGATTTATCGTCATTTCTGGGCTTATGCCCAACGTCCTCATGTCTTCGGAAATGGTTTGACTCCAGGTGTTTGGCGTCCTCCTCCTTTTTTGCCTAGTAGGTTTTATTATAACTGTATGTTCATAGTTTACAAAAATGTTGAACAGTGAGCTCTATTCAAGTGTTAATTGCACTTTTTGGGCCACAATAGGTTCTTTGTCTTCTTGTGTGTTAGCGCCATATAATCATTTGTAGAAATCATTTGGTTTGTTTTCTTAGATTTATGATGATTTATTTATCATAGTTTGTTATATTTCTGCCTTTATTCCAATAGGTTAACTAGTAGAAAATATGCTAGGTTTTAATTCTACCAATATTATACATAAGTTGAAAGTATGGTAAATAACTTATGTTGTATCTATTTGTTTTGTTAGTGTGTTAGTTATCGCCTACGGCTCTGCCCGTGCAGAACCTCTTTATACAATATAGGTATAGCACAAAGTATACAAGGTCTCTCCTGCTCTAAAAGCCAAGCATATCTCTGAAACTTTCCTTCACCAGCCATATTACAAGTTTTAAAGCATAAATTTGTTCCTATCTAGTTCTATCGAACATTGGGGGAGAGATTATATATTGTTGTAGTATAGATAGAACGGATAGGATGATATAAATACAGGTGTATGATAATTTACCTACTATATTTGACTAGAAGAATTTCACTTTACTGATACTTTTAAAACGATAGGTACATGTTATACTATTGGCGAAACATGCAGGCAAATGAACTCTGTAACATTATACTGTTACCAATTTTAATAAGTCCGCCTTTGTACTAATTTTCATCTTCGTTCCTGTACAATCTAATGATGTATTTATGTAATTGGTGCAATAAAGTGTTTATTCATTAATTCATTCAATTTCAACCACAGCATTCTTAATGAGGGTTGACAAAAGGCGGTCAGGCATAAAAATCTTGTTTTACGTTTAAGTTCCTAATTTACATCGGCCGGGCTTCAAGGGCTTGGGCAGTACTATTAAGTATTATGTGGCTTGGGACCGCGATAACGCTAAGATGATGACAACGGATCGGATGATCGGCAAAAAACGCAGCTGCTCAAGTGTTAAAACGACCGCGGGTCTCTGGTTCAATGCCCGCGTTGCGGTGCCCGGTGTGTTTGGATATTTTTTTTTTCTAATTATGGATTTGCGGCAAAGTTTGTTTGTCGGGTTCGATGTCTTTTTATTCAGAAATGAAAGTTAATTGGCGGCTTATTTTTTATTAATAGCTTGCGAAGTCATAAGTGGCCACATAGAGTAGCTTATTTCTGTTTTGTGGGATAGATAGCAGTATATTTTTTCGAGATGAAAGGTACTCTATGTCTTTCTCTTTTATGTGAATTTCAAAAAGATTGGTTCAGTTAATAGCGTGAATTGAAGTGTACATTAATTAAATAATAAAAAAAAATAGGTAACAAACAACAAAACATACGAACTGACTTTTTTTATTATGTAGTTGGGATTAGTGTCCATTAACATAGTGCATGCAGAGCGAAACCAGCCTAAAGCTCTGTTATATCAACAGAGATAAGAGACGTGACCGCGTGGTAAGGTTTTACTACGTATTAGGTTAGGTTTGTAATAGTACTTATACTTCGCAGTATTTTTTATTGCGCGTCATCCTTTATATATTTTACGTCTCGTTGCTATATTGTAATAATTTACTGGGTAAGAATACAAGTGAAATCATTGATTTTCTTAAAATTAATTGATTATATTATCTACTCGCTTATGTCCGCGTGATGGCCCGCGTGAATTTCCCTCGCAAACACTGCTTTCCAGGCATGAAAGGTACCCTATGCCCTTCTCAATACTCCTAGCTATGTGTATGCGAAATTTCAGGAAGATTTGTTCAGTAGATAGGGCGTGAAGAGGTAACAAGCAAACAAACACAAAACAAACAAATATACAAACTCACTTTCGCATTTATAATATTAGTTGGGATAATCATTATTATAATGTAGGCTCTTATTAGAGGCCAATGGCCAAGACTCACTTTGAATCGCTGCGCCATCTAAGTTAGTTAATTATAATCATAATTTATTCATAATAACAAAATATTATTTTAAGCTTTACTAAATTACGTTCTTAGAATTTGATTGCGTTGAAAATGTGATCAAAATTCTATACTAAATGAATTAGGTAGTGCTTTGTAGTGATGTGGACGCTGGAAATTAACAGTTAAAGGGAAAATTCCTTTTGGAAATTTACGTTATGATGTGCCGTTTTTAGGTGTGTTTTCGCTCCGTTTTAAGCAATATTGCAATTTGTAACTATAGGGAACTATAATTTAATAATTTATGTTTAAAATTAACTCTAGATCCAGAACCATAATTAACGGATTTTTGATAACTTGTGTTTTCAGTGAATAATGATTTTTAACTGATGGTGGCGCTAGTGTTCACAAAGGTATCATCTTTATACATGATTCTAATTTGAAAGTCATGATACTCATAAGAAATTCATAAAAATATACTAATTCAGAAACTATCTTCAGACATTTTGCCTTCTCATTAGTTATACTAATAGGTACTATTAATTAAGTATACAAGTAATCAATTACTAGCGCTTCGTAACCCCACTTCTAAGAATAAGAAACTCATTAAACAGTTTGGATCGTATTAATTAGGTAGGTATAACCAGATCGTACTAGATTTTTGTAAATATTTTATGGATTTATGCCCGAATGCTCAAACGCTACTCAATTTCGAGTGCTGTTCAAGTATCATACTGTCTCTGCCATATCGTTGACGTTCAGCGCGACAGCATGATACTTGATTGAGCAGCTCTCAAAATTGAGTAGCGTTTGAGTATTCGGGCGTTAAGTAGGTATGTCCTTAGGGGTAGCCTGAAAGAGATTGCACTAGCGATAAGGCCACCTATTGTATATCTTATCACAGACCATCCATGCATACAATTCTATAGTACAATAAAGTGTTTTTTTTTTTATTAAAGGTTGGTATTGAAAGATTTAAGTATAGGTACCTATTGTACATAGTTAAAATCTTTCAATACTAGTTCTAAGTAACAGACAACCTATAAATAGGCGTATTTTACATAATCTGCAGACTACGGCGCGGAGGATGCTTCAGGCGATGACGTAATTTTTTAATATTTTATTTAATTTGATGGTTCTTTTTCACAAAGGAAATCTATTTGTCTGACTTATATAGTCCGTGTTTTAACATGTTCCAATTATAAATACCATAGCATATTTTCTTTGACCATGTGAGATATTTTTATTTGCAGAAAATGAGTGTGTAGTCTTTCTTACTAAATAATAAACAACTGTAAACATTATTTATTTACCTCAATATGAGGTTCTATCTTTTAGCAGTTTGTAAATAACTAGTAGGGGTATTTTTCAACTAAAGTTTTAGTAAAATAATTTAAGCCTAGTTAACCATGCGGGCCATTAAATGGAAAGTGGTTACCGCAGCCTATGGAGGCGGCCTGCAACACAAGAATGATTTGGAACCACTAGAAGATGAGATGGAAATGTGAGATAAAATAGTTAGGAACGATTTTGTTACCAAATTGACAAATTTTTTAAATACAATACAATTAAACAATACAACATATTAGCTCCATATTTCATGTAAATAAATAATGTAATTTCATTTTATTTTCGTGCTTACTACATCGATTTTGATGAATTCGCCGCACATAATATATGCTGACGATGTAAATACTACATATCGCTTAAATTTTAACTTGTTTTCCCCGTAAAGGGAAAGTCGAGACCGAGATGGATAACTTGCCGGCTCGAAGGCATTTCTCATTTCTCCCTCTCGCTCCCACACTATGAACGGGAATGAGAGCACATGACGATCGACCGTGAGCACCCCCTTGTTTTTATTAAAGTCGTGACGAATAATTTGAAATTACGTGCCGCTGATGTAAATTAAAATAGTGACAGAATTGAACCTGCGTGAGATGGGCGCTGTAAACTGGCAAGCTATCGCTCAGAATTAGGCAATGTGATGGTACAGTTTTGGAGGGGGGGGGGGGAATGTCTAGGCCGGAGCTCCATAATACTCCATACATTCGAGAAACGTCTTCTATAGGAACTCAATTTTGGCATACAAATGGCCAGGATATTACGTTAGTATCAAAGTAAGTATACTTCTGTGATTTGACTATTTTGAGCACTCATATCCTCATATCTCCATAGAGTAACGTGTTTTTGACTGGTATATTTGTGTTTATTACTTTGTAATGACCTTTTCACTTCCACGTAGAATATTTTCTGATAAAACTGACACTCATATAGTCATGTTGTTATACTCATACGAAATCGTCAATTAGCGGTCCGCTTTAGTTTTCAGTGGCCTATGTATGTATGTTTGCCATCATCATAATTAGGTGTAGATATGTGTCACGGTCAATCAACCATGCACACACTGGTGTCAAGAGTTCTTTGCCAACGCCTCTCAGCCTCTGAAGTGTTTCTTTTAAATAACTGTATATAATATATACTTTACTAATTTGAACCAAGATTCTTAATCACATAAAATATGCTAGCGTTAGCGTTTAACGACCACTGCTAAGGATAAACTATGAGCTTTAAGTAGTATTGTTGTTGTTGATTCTGTTAAGTATAGTTATATTAAACCAAAATATATTAATTTCATAATCTCTGTTCAAATCTTCACACGTACACACTATCTCTTCGTAATTTCCAAAGTTCGACTGGTAGGAATACTTACAGCAATAAGTTTACCTATTATAGTTTTAATGGGTTAAGTTTTTAATAAATAAGACCATACAAGTATGGAATAAGGCTCGAAATCCTCTATAATTAGTCTACGAAGACTCCTAATATTATTTGGTAATCCTAATAATGATTTGATAGATTACATTTGATTCCATGAATTTCCTGACCATGATTAAAAGCGTTCCCTGGTCTCTGAAGCGTAAGCTGAAGATGCATCCGGGAAACACGCTCGGTCTTGTTTAGGATCAATCGATTCTGTTTTCGCGATTTTGATTCAACCGACGGGTCACGTTATGCCATGTGGACTCAACGAGTGGTAGTTGCTTTTTTATCGTGTCGTACTTACATATATTCACCTTATAAACCAAATGTCCTTATATTAAAAAAGTGCTTGAAAAATTACATGTTCGTCCAGTCCAACGTCGAGGAGTCCAAAAAATGGGTGCTCGAAATTTGTCCACCCTTATAGCGTCGTCTAAAGCCTTGACAAGACATCTGTCGTACTAAATAGGAGTATACTGATTAATTAATTGGATTGTCTATGCGTCATAACGAAGAAGTGGCCCATTCGGAGCAGTGGACGATTAACCTTTGGAATCTAACCATTACCCGACCCCATCAAAAATAATTATAATCTTCTTGTCACCCCTAGTGATGTAATTGAAGACCACGGAGAATATATATACTAGCTGTTGACCGTGGCTCCGTCCGCGGTACACAGTTATAACGCGTAAAAAGTAACCTATGTTTGACCACCGGTTTTTACTCTTTAACTATATCATTACCAAATTCCGTTAAAATCGGTCCTACGGTGTAGGCGTGATAGCGTAACAGACAGACTGACAGACTTTCGCATTTATAATAAAAGTATGGATGTGATATCTATATATGTAATTTCTTTGTGCGAAAGACACTTTAAATTTTAGTGTTAGGTTCTTCTTTAGATTGGCCTGGCTTTTGGGTCTATATATAAATATACGCATTTATTATAAAATATAGTATCGTCGAGTAAGTATCTATAATAACACAAGTCTCGATCTTACTTTGGGGCCAGCTCGACTAGTGTGATTTGTTCGGATATATTATGGGGGGCAGAAACTAGTAAATTTACTAGTTTCTGCCCCCCATAGTGGCCTATTATTACGCCGCAAATAACACATCAGAGCCAAGTTTTGTGCACCCTGTCTTGCGTAAAATCTACTTTATATTTCCTTTCATAGTCATATTATAATACGTTTTTATCTCCATCGTGTAAATATTCCTTGCACGTCCCAGTTTCATTGGACAATCTCGCTTCGGGATATTGTCCATAACAATATCAATTTTTGACAGTATCCTCGTCGTTATTTGCGTGGGAGGAGCTCCAGTCACTTGATTTTTTAATAAAATACAGAGTAAAAAAAAACAAAACCGTTTTTAAAATGAATCAACGCGACGTGGCGCTCGCAAAATTGGCTGGCGCGAGTCGTGAACAACTTTGTCTATTTATCACGCTTGCTTTGAAAAAAAAAACCGGTTGGCACAAACTTCAAACTAGTTAAAAGTATGTGGTTGTGAAAAAAATTGCAATTGTATTTTACCTATTGAAATAGGTTTGAATCAATTTGCATAATTTATATGTATTTTCGGATATGATTGCTTGACATACGTTTCTCATTTATTAAACTGCTACAGAAATTTGGATAAAATGTCAGTATTATTTATGTAAAAGTGGAAGCTCACAGAATATCGAATTTCTACGAAATTATTACTAAATTAAAATCTTGGCCTTTGATAATAACTCGTAACTCTCCAATATGAGCCAGTTCTTGCCAATAATCGGCGTAGAATATTATAAACGCGAAAGTAACTTGTCTGATATGTACACGCACGGGAAGCATAATTTGTTTATTGCTTCCAGTTTTTTAAGGACATTGAAGATCAATCACCTGATTGTCTGATAATAAGACGATTCCTTGCTTCGGAAGGCACGTTAAGGTTTTGCCTTTGGTCCCGGCTGCCATCTGGTAGTCGTTAAAGTGTGTGCGTGGTGGTCGGTTGACCATATGTAATTTCTTCTCCTTTAAATACATACATACATAGACTGCCAAAATTATTACCCTTTCTTTTGGCTTCGCCGTAGTCGGGTAAAAAGTAGGAGGGCTGTCATATCACTAGAATATAGTTGTAGTAAGGCTTTTGACGCGGTATAAAGTAGGTAGTTTTAGTAAAAACCGAACCGCGGGGAAACATTTTGTAAGGAAAAACATTTACTACTACGCGCTTTTTGCCAGTTATCTTTTTAGGCAACATCCGATCGGCTTTCTGACAAGTCTATCAGAAAGCCGATCATATTTGTGTTATTTTATATTATTTGTGTGATTTGTTTATTTTTATTAATTATTTATTATATTTTTACCCATACTTAGGGCACTTCGTCAAAAATCCTATGTCATTATAATTAAGGTGGCGCTATAATGTCCTACTCTTACCCAAAATGAAAACAAAGTGGGATTCAAACCCACGACCTCTGGATCACTAGAAACACCCTAACCACTGGGCCACAGAGACTGTGTGAATACTGTTTCTCTTCGCATTTCTGATAAGATCTCGCAGAGAAACACCGAGCATATCCCTCTATATTACGCTGAGCGACCTTAAGCCTTCTTATAAGCCTACGTAAGTTCTAATTAACTAAATGCCAGCAATAACGAAAAGCAATTCAATCTACAAGGTTTGTACTTAATTAGCTATTAAACAAATGCGCAATTTCCACAGCAGTAACTGCAATCGCAACTAAGTATGACTATAGTATGTTGTATTTAGTTGATAACGTGGCGAGCACAGCTGACTCGGTCATTATCGTGAATGGAGCCCGGTGAGTCAGCGGCAAAGCAGTCACGTGGTAGGTGGTGTGGTCGGGTCAAAGACTGGTGGCGCAGACGTGCCACCGTTCTCTGCCTATGTTGTTAGTACTTGAGTTTTGATTTATTCACGCTAGATGTCAGCGTTGTCAGCATAGCACTATGTATGGGGTCTATGAACAGTTGTAATTGGTTCGATTTGAATTTCCTGATTGTCCAAATCCTACTTTTTTTTTCCTATCTGTATATGTGTCCCACTGCTGGGCAAAAGCCTCCCTTCTTTTCTTCCATGCGTCCCTGTCCTATGCCGCTCTTTCCAATTCTTTCCGAAAACCCTTAAGTCATCTGACCATCTTTTCCTTGGCCTTCCTCTCTTTCTATACCCATCTTCTGGGACCCAGGTTGTTAGTAATCCAGCCCATCTCTCCGGATGCATGCGGCACACGTGACCCGCCCAATTCCACTTTAGCCTAGATGATTTTTTCCCTACATCTGATATTTGAGTAATAGAACGCAGTGTGGTGTTTCTTACTCTGTCTTGACAGTTTACACCTAAAATGCTGCGTTCTTTCTTTCTTTCGTTCCAAATTCTAGTTATTATATTTTATTATTATTATATTTCATTTGACAGTATTTGATCACAATCCGTGACTTATTTCTAGGCGTATCACTGAAACATTGATTTTATTGTTTTATAGCGATAACTTTTTGAGTCACGCGCTCGGGCATATCAGTCAGATGATCTATTTCGACTTTTAATACCACGTCATCAGGTAGCTTAATAATCTCAAATTCTCTCTCTTACCCACACATGAAATAATAATTTGCTATAAATGGAGGAAAAGTTAGGTAGTTTGGTTGTTGTCAGGGAAGGGATTTCTGGTCTCTTGTTGGTTATATTCTTCTACGAAAGTAGTGAACATTGTATCGAAGCTGTAAACGTCTGTACTTTCTTCTTAGTTTTAACGGTGCTCATGATTCCCAAAATGCAGTGTCTAGTTTAGGAATCTAGTTTTGAAATCGCAGATAATTCGTTCTTTAATGGTTTCCTTATTTAAGTGTTCTTTCTGAATATCGTTGATCTTTGCCGCCCACGCCCCGTAGCCTCCCAGTAAGTATATTCTTCAGACAACGTTATACAATAAGGATGTTTCCTTGGTAAAAATAAAATGTTTTAGGGTGTTTTAGGTAGGCATTTAACAGAATAAAAGATTAATTTGTTAATAAAATAAATAAGCATCAAGTCCGCTTATTGCGCTATAATTACGTATATTGTATGATAATCATTTTTGAACGAAATATTTGGATAACATATCTGTAAAAGAAACTTGAAATAAAAAAATGTGATTTTCATTGGTCACGTTTATATAGTTTTATCAACTACTGGATAACACATTGAACTTGTATCATCTATAGGTCATCCCTATAATAAAAGTAAAGCAATTTTCATATTTCGAATTCCGAATTTAATTTGGCGCGTTTTAAGTCGTTTCCGGCTGCCATCTGGTAGGCGTTAAAGGAACCTTGTCAGAGGCCGAGAGGCGAGTCCAAAGTACTACCAGGGTGCACGGTTGATTCACCGCGACACCTACACGAAATGATGACGAAGATTTCAGACATAGATTGTTTTATGTTTAAGGTGATACCTCGGTGAACACTAGCGCCACCATCATTTAAAAATCATTACTCACCGAAAACACAAGTTATTAAAAATCCGTATTATTTAATTAAGGTTCTGGATCTAAAGTTTATTTTAAACATATTAAACTATTCAATTATAGTTCCTTTTATAGGGATTTTTGTTGATAACTTGTTGTAACTAACTTTTAAATAATGGTGGCGCTAGTGTTCACCGAGGTATCGTCTTAAAAGAATAGGCTAATTCGTCTTGTTAGAATCTGTCTACCCTGTTATACAATTGCTGAGGCAATGCGCTGTTTTGTTGTGAAATCCTAGCAACATGTGCGCCGTGGGATCTTAACGGTCTAGATTGCAAACAGACCTGTTTTATTGTCGATGCAATGAATGAATGAATGATTGTTTATTCAAGTGACCATGACTAATTGTTGAGAACAACATAAAAAATATCGTACTGCCAGGACCTTCAAAATTAAAACTAAACTAATGTTGTCTTTGACGTGTGTTGCTGTCTCGTTCGTTCAATTCAATCTTTCTTCTTCCGCCAGCCTCCGTCTAGTTCACACGTGTATCCACAATATTAATAATATTATATCGATTGTGATAAGCTTAATAACAAGTGCTAATAAAGCTGTGTTGCTGCCCAAAGTATTTTTTACTGTGTGCAAACATCGCTGCTCTCAAAACACGACCTCACATAACTATAGTCCACTTAAACACCAACTATGCAAAAGGCCCTGTGCCCCCCACTCATATGTTAGTAAACCATATTTCTACTATAACTATAAGCAATGTAGTTATTTTTGAGGAGCTCTATAGCCTAGTGTGAGGCGCGTATTCATAACGATTGTGCGGCCATATTTTGATTGGTCGCCATTAGTGGCATTGCCATCTTGAGCTCGTCCGTGCTTCGAAAGGCACGCTGTTGGTCCGGGTTGTTATCGATAGGTGGCAAACGTTAGGCTATGCCAGATACCTTTAGGCAGCCTTAAAAATCTGACAGTGTTGGCCACTAACACACCCAGACTATGTACTAGGTCTGTCTGGACCCTTACGAAGCAAAGAATTATCTTTATTTTAAGACAATCGGGTGATTCAAGCCTGCAATGTCCTAACTAAAGAAAGCTTCCCGTGGGAATCGAATCCACAACTCCCGGGTCTACAGGCAAACGCCTTAACTACTGGACCACAGAGGCAGTTACTTTCGTGCTTATACCACAAAATATATGCCTCTAACGTACTATACTAGATTTTCCCTATAGATACATCACAGAAACGAGAAAATAAAGGTCGAGCGAGACAAGGCCGTATTCCATACCTACTATTAATGATCGCGGTGTTTACTCAGATTTGACGATGTGAATTGCTAATTGCTTTCTTATCGTGTTTGTTGTGACGTCATTGTGTACTAGAATGTTCCGTGTAAGCATATTAAGCTCATAATCGGTATAAGGTTCATTATCGAGTCCATAAGAGCTAAATTATGTATTTCTCAGAAAGAAACGATTTTCTTTCTTTCTTCTCCGGAGTCCTGTTTTAGAATCTCTGTATAGGCAAAGCTTTTATTGTACTACCTCGTGTGTGCATAAGTTTTGAGACGAACTAAAAGTTGCATAACTTTTTTAATAATAAACTTATATTTCAAAAAATTTTAGTAAACATTAAGTAGATAATAATCAACAATAAAATATAATTATTATTCAAAATGACTACCCTTGTTTTTAATACAGGCCCTTAGACGATTTGGCCAGTCATCAATGACGGCACGAATCTTTTCCAGCGAAATTGGCTTTGCTTCTCGGACAAGGGTTCGCTTCAGTGACTCCAAGTTTGGGTGGGACTTTCAGCAGGCCCTGAGCTCTAATTCAGTCTATAAAAAATAATCTAGCGGGTTGAGATGGGCTGGAGGAAGGCCATTCGTTCGCCGCGATGAAGGCCGGGCACATTTGCCTTCAACGAAGCTTGGGTGGTTTTTGCCTTAAGGCATGGCGCCGAGTCTTGCTGGAAAACTCAATCCTTGTTGTGAAATAAACTATGTGACAGAGATTTCACAACAGGCTCTAAAATGTGACTTTGATAATTCTTGGCTTTCACCTTGACGGCTTGTTGGCATAAATGGAGCGGAGTGACACCTTTATACGAAACTCCCCACATACCATTACACTAGCCGAATGGTGAGTTCGCGAAACATTCCGTGCTGAAGCTGGAACATCCTTGCTACTTTTGGTATACACTTTATTGTTTTGTCGGTTAAACTTTTCTTCGACAGTAATGATTTTCTCATCGGTGAAGAGTATCTTCCTCGCATCGTGTCTCCTTATCAGCATTGGACAACATTCGCGTCGCAATTTACAAAGGCGATCGTTTAAGAAGTGAACTTTTCTGCGGCTATACGCCTTTACCTTAAGATCATATTTCAGTATTCAGTTGAATGAACCGCGCGAAATTTAAGTCTGAAGCGCGAGTTTCTACCGAGTGCGACATGGATTTCAGCAAAGTCGCTCTCGGATGATATTGATGTTCGCAGGCGTCCTTACAGAGCGTGGCTGACCACTCCTTTGGCTATCTTGCAAAGAACTTGACTCCTTGTATCGTTTAATAGTGTAATACACGAAGTTACGGCTCACACCAAAATTTTTCACCTCACGGGAAATCTTTATTATTTTTTTCCCCACCTTAAATAGCGAAATCACGGCCGCACATAATTCTTTTGTTTCCTATATCACGACAAATTTGAAAGAAATTAATTTAAAAATCAAAGAAATTAAAAGTTAACATTCCAAATTCAAAATTGGAAAAAGAAATAAATAGATGTCAGTAATATTTTATTTTATTTTTTAAGTACAAAGTTTGTCTCAAAACTTATGAACACACGAGGTAGTATGTACAGAGGTTTTTTGATTAAATTTAGTTAATTTATTTTTATAAATTATTGCACGGGTATTTAAGAAAAAGTTACTTGTAACTTAAATAAAAGACATAAAACTCCTTGCGATGGATTTAACATGTGGGCCGTAAGCTTGTTTGCCTGTTTTAGTAGCAGCTTAAACGGTTAGCAGCGTAAAAGCTTAAATAATCAATATTTCGTCGTGAATATATAAATACCTATTCACGTCGAAATATTGACTATTGATAGGAGCACCACCCCCTTTTCTATCACTGAGACCCAGCCTGAAAGGTACCAGTATCTCGTCCGTCATCTACAGGTACACTATGTACACACATTATCACTAACTGCAATTCAAATACTAATTAAGGCTACATTAAGTAACCAGAGTGCACTGTATGTCTCCATAGCTTGAAGTGAGCGTTACAAAGTAACACCACGATTTGCCCACACGTAAAGAGGGGTTTACCAGTAACGGGGAGATATCTATGATGTGACCTTAAGAGCAGTGGTAATGTGTAACTCTCAAGAATTTATATTTAGACAAAGTACCACTGTCATCGACGCAAACAATTTTAACTTAATTATCTTAAAATGTAATTTTATTTTCTACTAGTTTTAATTTACTCTCCCCGCCGCCGTTAACACAAAAGTACTCACTTTTTTGTTGCCCTCCGGTGGTAATTTATGTTAAAGACGAAAATATTTGGCGTCCTGCCAACTGTAGATATATGGGTATGAACAGGGAAACGGATTGGGGTCACCGACCCTAAGGGTAACACGGTTTTACACCTAACTGCTTCGTAAGATAGAATACTTAAAATTATCGAACCTGTTTCCCGCTGGGTGGACAGACAATTGATTTCTTACTTTGATCCTTAGATCTTCCCTTTAACCGCCTACGTTGTATCAATCCGACAAAGTATTTTGTGCCCGATTCACCAACGTCTTATATTAAAGAACAAAATAGTTGTATAAAATAAATATCTAGGGACAATTCACACAGATTGAGTTAGCCCCAAAGTAAGTTTTGGGATACTAACTCAACGACACTATATTTTATAACAAATACATAAAAAAACACTATTCTGTCTGTTGCATGTGGTGTTATCTGTGCCTCACGACTCGCTACAACGCGACCGACGACGCCTCGAAAAAAAAAGTGGGGAGCTAAATGACGTGGTTCAAAGTTGTAAAAAGAGGCCTCTCTCATTTTGTTCTGAGGAGTACCTCAAATGAGGTGGTACCTCATGAGTGAGGGGCTCATCTCTAGTAACAAACAAACAAATATACAAACTCACTTTCGCATTTATAATATTAGTTGGGATATTTCCATTCCAGAAATAATAAAATAAATCTTTTTTGTAGTGATTATTGTCACACCTTAATTATGTTTCATGTAAATTAATTATTCATTCACCAGTTATCTTGATAAAATAAGTTGAAATTAGCGTATTCATAAACATCAATAGGATTGTGTATTCGTTACACAAGATAGGGTAGGATTTGTACATCGCACCCTTGTCAAAGACAACCCTTGTCCACTTTGATTTGTCGTCGACCTATACGAGTATACGTATTATGCGTTCGTTTATTTATTTAGGTTAATCTTATCAAAATCGTTAGTCTTATTTATTATGTGACAAGAATCTCTGACGCGCTGCCTCACCCATTACTTTATACTATAACTATATACTTACTAGCTTTCGCCCGCGGCTTCACTCGCGTGAATTTCGGAAACAGTGCTTTTTCCCGAGATAAAAGGAGATAAAATTTCAGGACGATTGGTCCAGTAGTAGGGCGTGAGCAGGTAACAAACTAATAAATAAACAAATATCAAATTCACTTTCGCATTTATAATATTAGTTGGGATAACCGATAAAAAAGACGAATCGACTGTTACGGGATTACGAGAATTTTGGAAATATTCCTGGCAATACTTTGGGAAAATTTCTAGTAGTTTTCAAAGTCCTTTGGTAACTTTGGGAATATTTCCGTAAATTTACAAAGGGAATATTGCTATAAACTTTGTGAATTTCCATCGCATCACTATTCTTAGTAAACAACTTGTTTAGGTTGTTTTTTTTTAACATCACTTACAACAATTACAGAAAACCGAATGCGAAGGTTGCGTACTGCGTACCTAAGACGAATACTATGCATTGTGTGGTTGCATTTGACGCAGCTAACTTTACGCTTGAAGTCTTGTTGAACAATATCTAATTCTTGTGAAATCGCCAAGACGAGAATGACTCAACCATTCTCAATTATGATAAGCGTGATATTGTCCTTATCTAACCTGATAGCATAATTATGCTCTATTTGACACGATATGTCCCCTTATCGGTTATTGTAATTGTTTTTCTGGGTATGGAGAATGTTATCTAATAAATAGTAACCGGATTATCGAGACATCTGCTTTTCTGGTCTGAAGGCAAGAGGAAAACTTTTATTCATGTATTATTTATTTGGTAAAACAATTTTGATATTATAAACAATGCTAGGAGTTTTACATAGAACATAATAAATCAGTAAAGTTATGCACGAAATGTAATTTTTTATAGATATGTTCGTATTTTTATCCTTTTCTTCTCTTTCCCATTCTTGGGTGTACAGGAAGAGATTTATCTGGAAATAACAAACAACACTTATACCATTACCTTGTATGTTTCACAGTCCTCTCTCTCACTTATCAGAGCTTCTCCGGTAGCTTCCTCATTAGGTTGCTTCGGAGCCCAGGGTTTGCTTTCCTGCTTTTTCTCTTCATATCCATAGCACAGCTCCTAAATTTCACAACTAGCTGTTCCCCGCAGTTTCACTCGCCATAAGTGTGTATGTACCCTATAACCTTCCCCAAGAATCCAGCTTTCATATCAAAAATAATTTTGCAAATCCGACCAGTAGTTTTCAAACAAACAAATTCTTCAGCTTTATTATATTAGTATAGATGTATTAACACAAAAACCTATCCCATTTTGGACAGCATTTTTACCCATAAAATTACCAAAAATCCCCGATAAGACAGGGACGGGCTCAGGGGATTGTGCGGGGCCTGCCCGGCCCGGATTCAGGATAAATTGTTGTTAAAAGTACCGGACTCCATAGGGATTTGACTAATAACATGTGTAAATCATCGACTCATCTCGTTAATTATAATATACGAAGGTTTAAAATAATTTTAAACGTTGTCATGACTATGTAATACCCATATCCACAAATGCGATGTCTCAGTTTTCCCCTCCAAGTACTACTATATATAAGATTCGTCATTATTTATCCTATATTGCTGTCATGCCATAATCGGTATTGCCAAAATAACTATGAATAATGCGTACCCTGGGCTGAGTCTACTTATTGTTTGTTTGTCGGCTGAAGTTTAAGCTGAGGATAATGAGAATGAGATGACACATTTGTTAGACTCTTATGCTTTGGTTTTAAGAGTATAACATGGGTTCAAGCATTCAATTCAACATTAATCTGTGTGATTTGTCCAAAAAAAATATATATATACCTCTATAAAGATAAATAATATTATTAATACATGGTACTCTTATTATTATATACCTCGTGTGTTCATAAGTTTTGAGACAAACTTTGTACTTAAAAATAAAATAAAATATTACTGATATCTATTTATTTCTTTCTCCAATTTTGAATTTGGAATGTTAACTTTTAATTTCATTGATTTTTAAATTAATTTCTTTCAAATTTGTCGTCATAGAGGAAACAAAAGAATTACGTGCGGCCGTGATTTCGCTATTTAAGCGCGGGAAAAAAATATAAAGATTTCCCGTGAGGTAAAAAATTTGGTGTGAGCCGTAACTTCGTGTATTACACTATTAAACGATACAAGGAGTCAAGTTCTTTGCAAGATAGCCAAAGGAGTGGTCAGCCACGCTCTGTAAGGACGCCTGCGAACATCAAAATCATCCGAGAGCGACTTTGCTGAAATCCATGTCGCACTCGGAAGAAACTCGCGCTTCAGACTAAAATTTCGCGCATTTCATTCAACTGAATACTGAAATATGATCTTAAGGTAAAGGCGTATAGCCGCAGGGAAGTTCACTTCTTAAACGATCGCCTTCGTAAATTGCGACGCGAATGTTGTCCAATCCTTATCAGCATTGGACAACATTCAACATTGGACACGATGCGAGGAAGATACTCTTCACCGATGAGAAAATCATTACTGTCCAAGAAAAGTTTAACCGACAAAACAATAAAGTGTATACCAAAAGTAGCAAGGATGTACCAGCTTCAGCACGGAATGTTTCGCGAACTCACCATTCGGCTAGTGTGCTGGTATGGTGGGGAGTTTCGTATGAAGGAGTCACTCCGCTCCATTTATGCCAACAAGCCGTCAAGGTGAAAGCCAAGAATTATCAAAGTCACATTTTAGAGCCTGTTGTGAAAACTCTGTCACATACTTTATTTCACAACAAGGATTGAGTTTTCCAGCAAGACTCGGCGCCATCCCATAAGGCAAAAACCACCCAAGCTTCGTTGAAGGCAAATGTACCCGGCCTTCATCGCGGCGAACGAATGGCCTTCCTCCAGCCCATCTCAACCAGCTAGATTATTTTTTATAGACTGAATTAGAGCTCAGGGCCTGCTGAAAGTCCCACCCAAACTTGGAGTCACTGAGGCGAACCCTTGTCCGAAAAGCAAAGCCAATTTCGCTGGAAAAGATTCGTGCCGCCATTGATGACTGGCCAAATCGTCTAAAGGCCTGTATTAAAAACAAAGGTGGTTATTTTGAGTAATAATTATATTTTATTGTTGATTATTATCTACTTAATGTTTACTGAATTTTTTTTTATTATAAGTTTATTATTAAAAAAGTTATGCAACTCTTAGTTCGTTTCTCAAAACTTATGCACACACGAGGTAGTATAAAACAAAGTCGCTTTCCGCTGTCTATCTATATGCTTAGATCTTTGAAACTACGCAACGGATTTTTATGCTGTCTTTTTTTAATACATAGACGTGATTTAAGGGGAAGGTTTTTATTTATAGCCCATAATATTGCAATAGTGCGAAGCCGGGGCATACACAATAAAATACACAAACTTTTTATTTTATTAGCAGTAATAGTTGTAGAAACAGAGGAAATGATATACAACACCCAAAGAAAACACTATAAAAATGAATGTTCTTTTAGTATACACAGTTTTGCTTTGCCGAACTGTACTCGAACTCGCAGACCAAGCCAACTGTAAGGGCCACATTTCTGTATTTGGATCCCGGCCAAAACAGTTAGCGAATATTAAAAGATAGGAAAAATGTTGGGTTACGTTGCGCTATTGGTTTTATATCATTGATATTGTATGTTTTACAAATTTACTTTGAGGTATATTTATCACTACATAGTATAAAACAAAGTCGCTTTTTCTGTCCCTATGTCCCTTTGAATGCTTAAATTTTAAAAACTACGCAACGGATTTTGATGCGGTTTTTATGCATTTTTATGGCCATGCGAAGCCGGTTCGGGTCGCTAGTTTGTAATAAAAAATACGGTGAAATCATAATTATATTTTGTTATCTATCTTCTTCTATCAATATAAATAAAAATCAATTGCTGTGTTCGTTAGTCTCGCTAACTCGAGATGGCTGGACCGATTTGGCAAATTTATTTTTTGAAATATTTGTGAAAATATAAAAAAAAATATCAAATGTTTTTCAATTTTTTTAAACGTTTGTTGTTGTCATTTGATTGTCAAATATGTATATGAACGTTTAGGCGGTACGGACTTCACCGGGTCAGCTAGTTGTATTTATTAGCTGTGTCGTTTTCGTTTTAGGAATATACTATTTCAATTATTCGCGTGGATACTTACTTTTACAATCTGCATTATATCAACGTCCGGACCTATATGGAATATCGAGCCTACATAAAGTGGGATTAAGGTATGAATATGATGGATTAGTTTAGGTTACGGCATTACTATAATGTAAACTGCGGTTATGGCGCTGAGCTGAGCGAGATTAGCCCTGACCTCAGCCGGAGGTAGCGACACGAATCGAGATTCGAATCCCAGTCGGATTAGAAGAGTTAGTTGTGCGACAGAGATAAAGTTATTTGCTCGACTAAGATAGAATATAAATGACAGACTTTATTAACATTGTACGCAATGATTGAATGACGACGTCTGTAGTCCGCTACTAAGAAGGTCCCGTGTTCAATTCCTGGTCAGGTCAAAATGAAAAAAAAAAAATGTTTTTCTGATTGGCCTGGGCCTTGGATGTTTATCTATATATAAATAAGTATTTGTTATAAAATATAGTATCGTTGAGTTAGTATCCCATAACACAAGTGGGGAACTTACTTTGGGGCTTGCTCAATCTGTGTGATATGTCACCTACACGAAATGATGATGCTGAGTGGTCTCTTGCACTGTATAATTATAATGCTTTTTTTTGTATTTAAGATTAATTAATCTAATTACCGCTTCGCTATTATTTAAAGATGGAGGTAAAAATATGCGTTTTCCCTTGCAGGAACTATACGTGTCCTGGGTAGCAGGAATCCTTACAGTGTGGCACTAATTAGATGCGTTTTATTAATAAATTAATATTTAATTGCACACAAACATCTTTATGCAAATGTAATAACATGCGACCTCGTTTACAGTTTTCATTTCATTTAATTAACTTTCATTTTCAGGGATGAAATACATGCATTTATAAGAAAGATATGGCAGACAAAAACATGTTTTATTGATAGATTTTACTTAAATTAAAAAATCAATTAAAATATACCTTATTACAATGTAATACGTTATGATTCACTGAATTTTTAAGCAACTCTGTAAGGTCTTAGACCGAAAGTAACTTTGCGAGCTAAAAGCAGACTAAATAATGTTCTAGGAATACATAAATAGGATATAGAATAGAACACGCCCACGCGAACTCGTGAACCTGACTAGACATATACCGGGTTCCGTGATTTTTTCAGTATTTCACTACGATATTATCGAATCGATCAGTTGGCTTTATGCCCTCCACGTACGAAATCGTTTGTCATTGCAAATTAAAAAGTATGCGCAGCGCGGTCGGTTGTCGATAGTGTTCGAATTTTGAAATTGATGTTCATAATTGGAATTGGTTACATACTTTATTGGTTTTATTTTTATTAAATGTTTTTACGGCCCTGGAAATTATTTTTTACTAGCTGTTCCCCGCGGCTTCGCCCCGCGTGGGACTCGGTTATATGGCGCCCAAAAGTAGCCTATGTTTGACCTCAGGTAGTTAACTACATCCCTACCAAATTTCATCACAATCAGTCCAGCAGTTTAGCTGTGAAGAGGTGACAGACAGACAGACAGACAGACTCTCGCATTTATAATATTAGTATGGATGTCAGGCATTTTAACAGAATAACAATTTTGTAATCGGCCAAAAACTACGTGTTTTCTTTTCTATAAGGCGACTAAAAGACAAAGCCATAATTTAATTTAACATTTTCTCCGAAATAAAGCGTTTTCCACCATCAACAGTATTCCCAAGGAGTGTTGACCTCATAAAAATGATTTTTATCCTTAAAAATGTCTTGGTAAGCAAGAACCGGGAGACGTTTTGATGAAATATAGAGAGATAAATCCTTAAACCTTTTAGAAAGCATTTTAGCATTACTTTAAATCCTTGAGCATCGATAAATGGTGCTTGTAATAAAATTAATTTGTACATAAAATGTATTTAATGCGGTCTGCTTGAGTTTTACGATACGGTTTGGCTTGCTGCTCGGATTTTACTTTGTAGGCAGGTTTAATATATTATATTTCTACTAGCTTTCGCCCGCGACTTCGCCCGCATGAATTTCTCTCGGGAACAGTGCTTTTTCCGGTATGAAAGGTACCTTCGACCTACGACCTTTTCAATACTCTTAGCTATGTGTATGCAAAATTTCAGAAAGATTGGTTCAGTAGATAGGGCGTGAAGAGGTAACAAACAAACAAATATACAAACTAACTTTTGCATTTATAATATTATTTGGGAAGTTGGGATAGTTGGGATAATATAGTCTTTGATTTTATTTTAGTCACAGTAGAAAAAGGAAAATATAGAATTTACCAGCTGCTTCTCTTCCCGCGTAGGTCGTAAAAGTCGAACGAGGGATTCGGTGAATAAGGGAACCATGCTAATGGCGATGCGGCTAAAAACCCCTCACTATTGATTTCCTTTTTCAACCACCAAAATGTTAAACTTGGCCTAAGGTTTTATGGCCCTTGGCTCTCTAAGCTGTGGGACAAAGACGTTATTAGATGTATGTATTATAGAACTACTAGCAACTCGCCCCGGCTTCGCATGGGCATAAAAACCTTCCTCTTGAATCACCATCTATTAAAAAACCGCATAAAATCCGTTGCGTAGTTTTAAAGATTTAAGCATACAAAGAGACATAGGGACAGAGAAAGCGACTTTGTTTTATACTATGTATATAAAACAGCTAGCGACCCACAATGCTGGGCGAAGCCTAGAAAATTGACAAGACCTGGAGTGAAATCAAATATGAAGGCCATAACAGATCGACGCGGAGTCTCTGTAGATGTCCTCAGGCCCAGATAAAGGACATAAGGCTATAAGAAGAGCTCGTTTATGAATTCAATTGTCTAGATTTCTATCTATAGAAACCCGGAAGAGACTCCACCGACAAGACAAGAGCACAGCTCTTAAATTTTAGTTAGATAGAAATAGACTGCTAGGACCACAGAATAGAGAAATTATCCGAATAGAAATGTTTTGACGCGGATTTAGTTCCAGGAATAGTGTGGCAGCGTATTCTCTCTTCTTATCTTCAATTAATACATGTAAACCATACCACACCTTATTAAAAATTTATTACGTACAAGTAGTTTACAACAAAGCCACCTAATATTATCGACCAATAACAGACCATTTTTTCTGTGTGAAACGTTGGCTTGCAAGCCAAAATAGTAAAACGTTTTTCGTGCGCTATGCCATTTCTTATTAATATTTCTAAATTCTATGGCTAGGACGGATAAGTTTGGGTATTAAGGTAAGCCACAAATAATAGTGTACACTACCTAAGGTGTAAGGGTAAGGTGCAATAACCTTCTATGTGGCCCACCGTACTTACTTAACTTCGATTACCTCTCATAAATCAATCGAAATGAAACAAATGGGCCCACTCTTGGGAAATCTCCCAAATAGATGGGTTGCCAATATGGATGTAAGTTGAGTTTCTTGTATGACTTCCGTCCGTTTTGCTGACTAGATTCACTTATGACGAGACCTTGGACACTACCGTCAACTAAAAATAATTCATAGAAAACACAAGAAATGAAAAATCCGTGTTATGTTATTAAGGGTCTGGATCTGAAGGTAATTTTAATCTTATTAAATTTTAGTTCCATATAGTTACAAAGTGCAAAAGTGGCCGTTTAAGCTATATTGCAATTTGTAACTAAAGGGAACTATAATTTAATATATATGTTGAAAGTAACTTCAGATCCAGAACCATAATTACAGAAGACTGATTTTTGATTACTTGCGTTTTCAGTGAATAATGATTTTTAACTGATGGTGGCGCTAGTGTTCACCAAGGTATCGTCTTAATACACAAGTCCATCCTAGCTACTTATAGCACAGGTTCCAATAGGAACATATTTCACCAACTAGTCTTCTAACAAGGGCGATTAAGTTCGAAAATACCAAATCACACCTAATCGCATTCTACGACATTATTAAATGTGACCATTTGGTCAATATTGGTTATATTTGGGTCTATTCTCTAAGTGATGCCTGTCTGTGTGATTTGCCCCTATAATATAAGATTTAATATATGTCTAACAATCATAGTTTCTGCCGAATCATGACCCCTATTATTATTCCATTATGATCAAACACCCACAGCGTGGCGCCATATTGTTTAAATTATTCAATTATGAATGGTCTTCTTTGTTGCAACCCCTCATTTATATCTAAATTAAAATTTTACACAATTCTGTAGGGTGGACTGTTGTATGGGCGAATAGAATATCATATTTATTGATTGGACCATATACATACACCAATATGTTCACGTATTAAATTCAATTTTGTACGTGGATCGCGTGAAATACTCCGAATTGGGAAACATACTCGTAATTCCTATCTATATTGGAAATAAGTTTATTTTGCTACTCGATTTTAGTCTATTCGATAAACCTTGTTATTTGACGTCTGTTTTGACGACGTGTTCGACATTGCCCATGAACCATCCGCCTAACGCGCCTTCCGAATCAATAATATAATAATTATTCTTATCAGAATATCAGGTTCTGTCAGGTGTCTTATCAGATTCGGGTCTGCAAAATATTAATCCTATTGGATCCACACCCAACACTGCTGGATCATTAGGCAATCGCCTTCAACCACTGGACCACAAATTAAACATTTTTTTCTCTATAGGCATTGGACAAGTATATTTTCTTTGCTACAGGCAAAGGGTCTCAATGTAAAAGAAGATAGGCAATTAAATTTTTGTCTTAAACCTTATGCGGTTGTTTTCTGATTGAAAATTTCCAAAAAAATATAATAATCTCCGTTGGTCAAAATCAATACAGTTAACTTTTCGGGAAAAAAACAGGTTCGTTTTCGAAGCTCACCAATCCCGTATCTACCTTCGCAGTTAACATAATTAAGGTTTACTTAGCCCAATATGGAGCAGTGTAGAGGAAAAACACGGAGAGAGGTCTGCTTTTATTTAGGCATTTTATGCAATTTGATACTTTGAGTGAACCTACTTATTTAAATTCTTATTTTTTTTTACATTTGATACTCGTAATTAAACTGGCCGTGAGAGAGAGGATAGATGAGTTACTGGAAAAGATTCCCAGGATTGAGAAACGTTTGTAACTAAAATGCGATTTATCACTTTCTTTCACGTGAAATATTAGTAAAAGCAAAAAAAAAAAAAGTAAGATGGACTTAACAAACGATTCTTAATAAGGCGGTGTAGTAACCCCGGTTCTGTGTTTTGTGGACACGGGCAGTGCTGTGTTGTTGAATCTTCCGCACTTATTATTTATAAATTTTAAATTTTACGGGATAAATTAATAATAATAAAAAAAAATTAATATAAAAGAAAGTCGTGTTAGTTACACTATTTATAACTCAAGGACTTCTAAACTGAATTGGCAGAAAATTGGTGGGGAGGTAGCTTAGAACCAGAAGAACATAGGGTACCTTTTATACCGGTAAAAAGCACTATTCCCGAGGAAAGTTCACGCGGGTGAAGCCGTGTGCAAAAGCTAGTAACTGAAATATTATAATATTTCATACATGGAAGGTGAGCGGTGGAGGCTTTTGCTGAGCAGTGGGACATAAATAGCTTACAAAAAAGATATGTAAGTTTTTTATTACAGTCGCAAAGCAACAAGCATTGTTTTCTTACTTACTCGTCCTTTTTTACATATTAAGTTGTTGCTTTGGCTCCGGAGTTGACGTTACTCTGTTGTCGGGCTCCTCAGGGGAAATTAAATAGGGCATTACCTTGCAAATGTAACCCTGAAATTAATAGTATTTTGGCGGTCTAAAGCGTTTTACGATACACTAAAATCATCTTCATCTAAGCGTTATTCCGGTTGCATCCCAAGCCAAGAAGAAACGGGGTCCGCTAAAACCAAACTATGACAAGCTTTTTCACCCGCTCTTACCGGGAATGTATTATATATACACTTTATACAAACTTTTGCAAAGTTAAGATAAAAATGTGATTCGTCTCGTTCTTTCACGTGCAATGTCGGTAAAAGAGAAAGAGGCAAAACATATTTGGTTAAAATGGGCTTAACAAGCGTTTCTTAATACGGGGGTTAAGCTTTATAATATTAGTAGATGATTTGACATTATTTTAACGATGGCTGCTCTTGGAAATGCTTGTTAGTGAAATTAACCACTAGTTGGATCCCGGTTTTTCCTGTATTACGACACCTACAGGAATAGAGGAATTAATGTATTCTTAAACTGGAAGCCACATTTCAAAACTTACTTTTCCTTGCATTTCATGCAGTTCTACTTCCTACCAAACACTAAATCAGGGTGTGGAATAACATCTTGTACTGTATATTGTTTATTTGTTTGTTTGTAATAACTTTATGTACCAAAAAAAAAGACAAATTAAATACAAAAGCACTTTGTGTGACTTGTATTTTAGAATTCACAGTTTTATTTCGTTAAAAAATAGGGACTATCAGAAAATTGAAGTTATTTGATACGTGTAGCGCCATCTATTAAAACAAAAGAGAACAAATCCTTTTTCTTAGGATATGGGATGCAAGCACCTCTAGCGTGGCTCACGCCTATCAAACCTACAACATACATACATATAATCACGTCTTTATCCCATACGGGGTAGACATAGCCTAGGGTCATAAGACCTTAGACCACGTTTAGCATGATGGGTTGCTAGCTGCATCGCCTATATCATGATTCCCATATTCGCCGATTCCCTCAGTCGACTTTTACCGCTTGCGCGAGAAGAGAAGCAACTGGTACATACTATGTTCTTCTTTTAAAAAAATAAACCTCACAGACCAGCATGGAACCTACCACATAACACGTATTATTAACTCCGAGATCACGCCGAACCCTATCAAGTATCGTTTCGCAGTGCAAAGTACGATAATAACAGAACTGAGCATTAAAAAAACTCGTAATGTGCCTTATCCACCCGTTTAGCTCGATGGCCGCCGGGCCTCAGGTCGGTGACCCCCCTGAGTTATGTAACTTCCAAATTTAAGGATTTCTGCACGCCTACACTGCTATGATGGAATCTTTATAGGTTATGAAAAATATACTTGCAAATTTATTTATAGACTAGCGGTTAGCCGCAGTTTTACCCGCCCTTGATGTGTATGTACCACAGGACAGAGAAATTATCGGAAATATTTCTAAATTCTGTGGTATGTAATGTAACCTTGCTCAAGAATTAGACTAAAATATAAAGAGAATATTTCAAATTCGACCGTTAGTGTCAAGGTTAAAAGCGTTAAACAAATTTTGATCTTTTCTTAATTCAAAGAGTATCCCAACCAACTATCCCAACTAATATTATAAATGCGAAAGTGAATTTGTATATTTGTTTTTGTTTGTTTGTTACCTCTTCACGCCCTACCTACTGAACCAATCTTCCTGAAATTTCGCATAGCTATGAGTCTTTCTACCTTTCATTCTTGGAAAAAGCAGTATTCCCGAGGGAAATTCATGCATTCTGCTTGTAGCATTGTCCGCCTTTTAGTGATATTACAGATTATGTTTTTACAATAAAGTTTAAATAAATAAGTCAATTTTCAGCTTTATTATAGCTTTTTTTTTTTACTCTGTAGGATATTTGTTATTATACTCCTAATAAATATTTTGGATCAATGAAGAGTTTTTATTATAATTGTAATACAGTCCATACATACTCAAGAAGAGGGGTCCAATTCAAATGACTGAGACACCGGGACAGGTGGTATTAAAAGCTTGTACAATGTATACAGGAAATACATAAACAGCGCCGAAATAATTGCCACATTCCCAAGTAACAGCGACTGTCTTGGCGTTTTGCAATTTAAATTCTGGCGCGTTTCGCGGCAGATTCCCAAAATTTAACGTAAATACATTTACGTTTTTGTTATATAAATGTAAAATACATGTATTCATAACGTCCACAATTAAGTGGAAACGCTTTATGCAAAGCCGGCCCAGTGTGCTTTCTAGTGATGTGCTCCTGTCGATTTTTTATTTATCGATAAAAATAATTTCGCATGGTCGATAAACGAAAGATATAAGATATTCAAGGGTAAATTTTAGGTTCTGCGTTCTGTTCTCCTGGTCTTAAAATTATGAAGGGTAAGCACACCAAGTCAGCTCCTTGTGTTATTCTGTCATAACTCAGTTCAGTATTCTATTATTACCTATTATGTATATTAGCTATTCTTTAATATAACACATTAGTAATATTGTGATAACGTATCGTACAATATGAATATATCGTAATGCACACACATCTCACGTTATCCATTTTATCAATTTATAACATCCGTCACAGATTATGTTATTATTACTGTCACATTATACCAAATTGATGTTGATAACAAATAATATAAAAGTTTTGGCTATTTTTAAATTTGCTAGCAAATTCATATCCAATTTCTAAAGAAAAGGGTATTTTTACCTGCGTTATACAATGTTAAATAATTAAGTTAAATAATTTCATTTCAATTAAATATGTATTAAGTATGTATTTGGTCTGCAGTATGTACCTAACGTTCTAACAACTGGCCATTATTGTGTTAACTTTCGTCTATTCTGACCCTGCGCACTCTCGTGTAACAGATGTTATTGGAACCTTATGAGAAGATAATTTTTAGAGAGTCTGTTTTTGCCGATAAATGTCAGGTAGGAGTAGTGTACATGACTATCGGATTTGCATTCGCAAATAGACTCTGCTTTGTAGTACACGTTCACTTATTTCAGATTAATTTGCGTATATTTTATTACACTATTGTCAATATAATTTTACTGATGATTTTATCAATTGAATACTGAAATAAGATATACCCTTGGAATCTTAATAGTACTGAAGTACCCGAAGTAATTTTATACCAGGCATGCAAAAGTAAAAGGTTTTTTTTTGTGGCGGAATAAAGAGTATTTTTGTATTTGTGTCTTGTCACATGGAGCATGTCATCATAGCTTGTTGCATCATAAACTGTATTTCTTTAGAGCTAGAGCTTCATAAGATACTTGACACTATTTTTGCTGAAAGTTCCTATGCCCTGTACAGGGGGGTAGTAACCGTCTCTTAAAACCATGCAAGTTCCAGTGAGCAAGCGAGACAGCGCAATACATGATGTAAGGCGACATCCCTCACATCCCTCTTACTCACTGGATCTTGCATGGTTTTAAGAGATGGTGGTAGGCCACCTGTACTTAGTAATTCTTAAGAAGTTGTTAGTATTTCCTGTCAGCACTTTCGGGCGTCTGCAATTCGCTATACGGAATGTCTTTGCTTCATTGATAGCCTAAAGTCACTCAACCAATCAATATCTTTACTGCCTTGGGTGAACACTACAAGTATGTCAACATAGGTATTTTAGATCTTAGATAAGTCTAGATATATTAAGATTCTAATTCGTCTAAGTTTTTGTGGAATTCCGTTATCAGGTTCGTGGTGTCGTTGACCCCCCAAATAACTGGTCAAATGGTCATTACTTTATTTATAAAACATGCAACTTCGTGAGGTAGAAGAATTATGTTATTTATTTATTTAATTCATCTACACTCAAATACAAACATGACACTTAAAATCAAGAAATTTAGTACAATGGTGCTACTTATTTTTATAGGAATCTCTTTCAGTAGATCCGCGTTAGGATATATAAAACAAAAATTTGTTGTTTGCGATCAACAAAATTATTTGCCTTTCCTTTTTTCTTGCAATAACTGCGCTTGTGTGTTATCATAATCATTTATTTATATATGTTATTCTTTCAAGTCGTGTTCCTCATAGCTGAGGGTCGTGATCACCATGATCCAAATTGGCTGGCTTAGTCACGTGGAAATAATAGGAAAGGATTGTTGAATCAGCCTATCTGCGAATGATATCAGGTAGGCGGCCCCGGAATATTGCTGGAATAAAGAGCTATATAGAATTTATCCTTTAAAAATCAAAATATGTTTAACTAGCTGTTGCTCGCGGCTCCGCCTGCGTGGGTCTCGGTTATATCGCGCCCAAAAGTAGCCTGTGTTTGACCTCTGGTCCTTATAACTATATCCATACACATTTTTCAATAAAATCGCATTCAGCTGTGAACGTAACAGACAGACTTTCGCATCACTACATAGTATAAAACAAAGTTGCTTTCTCTGTCCCTTTGTATGCTTAAATCTTTAAAACTAAGCAACGGATTTTGATGCGGTTTTTTTTAATAGATAGAGTGATTCAAGAGGAAGGTTTTTTGGCCCATGCGAAGCCGGGGCGGGTCGCTAGTTTTATAATATTAGTAAGCATGGATTTATATGCTCGTAAAGCCCTTTTAAGCTATAGGCCTGTGTCAGGGTTCTCATTCATTGGGGTAAGTAAATATACATAATATTATTTACTATACTGCAATTCAATGGCTCAACGACCTAAAGTTGATCCCTACGATTTCTCCACTCCTCCCTATTCCACGTTACCTCTTGCTAGTAGCACTTTAGATATATGTATAATTATCTATATGTAATTATATAATTATAACAGCCATACATTTTAAAAATTTAATAACAGTAATAAAGATATGTTTATTTTTAACATTTTTATCTTTATAGATATACCTGTATATCCATTACATTATCAACGCATGCATTTTATATGAAGGCTTGCGGTTCTCCCACAACTGCATATGGCTAGGGTGATATCGTGTTACCCACGCCGGCATTCCAGTGGTTGCGTCCACTTTTTGTGGAGTTCAGGGCGGCTGTCGTGAGATTTTGCATGGAAGCTCTTAGTTACCTTACTATCCGCTAGGGGCGCTATAGAACATTGCTTACGTAGACGTTAGCGACTGCGTTTTTTTAAATCTTTTTGAAAAAGCATTGGGACATTGATCGCGAGGGATTAGTTTCACAAATATATATATCTTTTCCTTATTATATTTTTCATTTCAAAAATAAAGTTAAAAAAAATATACTGCCTGCGCAGGCCACTAACATGCCCAGTTCATGTTCCTATATTGGTCTGGTTTCCTGGGCTCTGAAGCGTAAGCTGCAGATGCAACTAAGAAGCACGCTTAGACGAATGAAAGGAATGTATTTTTACCCGACTGCAAGAGAGAGTTATATTAACTTAATTACAAGTTAATCAATTGTTTAGGCACTATTAACAGGGACGGCTACTTAGATGTCTACTTTTGGTGGATGTTTTTAATTAAATAAATAGCACACGAACCCATTGCTAGTCTGTTAGATTAAGCTAATCACCAAAACATACCCAATTCTGTCTACCAATCTTTTTTAAGCGCCTTTGTCTCCTTTGTATTCATTTGAGAGTTCATCGGTATGTTAAACATTTACCTCGCAGATTACCTTAACTTCATACATCAACAGTGTACGAAAAGCTACATTGCATAATCCGGCGAGTTTCAAAACTTGGCAGCTCTAACGAAATCCCTTGGAACGGCTCGTGACGTCACTAGGTCGGTTTATACGGGAAGACACGGTTTTGATGTCACCATTCACAATTATTGTATTTATAAACTAATTTTTAACACCAATCATGACACACTGTTTCTTAAAATGTCTAATTGACTTGTAAGCAAGTAATAAAAAATAGCAAATATGAGTCAAGCATGTCTTCTTTGTTAAAAATCTTAGCAAGAGGCCAAGAATCATGAATTTTCAATAACAAACAAGACATAAGTTTCAGAATAAAGTAACCAGTAAATTATTATTCAGTAATTACAAAAATAAATGTTATCATTCATTCAATGACCCATGACAGAATTTTCCTCATTATAAATTTAATAAAATAAAAAAAAATATTTTAAAAATATAATAATAAAAAAATCAAAGATGAAAGAAAACAAATAGTTCTATAAGCAAGATTATTTACTCATAAAAACTCCTATTAGAAAACAAAGGGCAAAAAGTTAATTTAACAGCTACCACTAAGCAGAAAGTCTCAAGCAAAAAGTCACATTACAATAAGACAAAGAGCAAAAATTATCATTAGCAAAGGAACTATAAATAAAAAGCCCATGCTCAAAATGTCCTATTAACTGAACGACCCACCAGTCTCATTACCAAAATGAGCTGAAATTTACCATTAACGACACGATCTTGTAGTAACTACCATCAGCAAAATGCCTTAAGGCGCTGTATCCCCAACCCTTAGGTATTTTAGAGTAGGAGTAAAGTGCGATTATAGTACGTACGCGAAATGAAATAAGGTTGAAAGTGGCGATACTGGGTTGGCCTGTCACTAGTCTCCGTTCAATGCCATTTCGGGTGAAATTTTCCAGTTTTAATTTAATATTTCAATAATTATGACTAAATCTTGTAATTTTTTTAGGTATCCATCTGGGTCATTATATTATTCTTTTTATAGACGTAAAAAAATTGGTAGTTGTCGCTGAAGATATCAAGTAATTCGCGACGAAACCTTTTCTGGATATAGCTTTTTTGCTATTTTATTTAGCTAGGTTTTAATTATTATTTTTTTAATATTTTTATGTATCCATTTATTTTGATCTTTGAACTATACATCCTATTTTTTTTATGCTTGTATTCAATGAAGAATAAAGCTAACTGCGCGACGAAAAAATAGACGTTTTACGGTATTCCCCTGATGCACAGCGCCTTAAGAACGCGCACGTGACACCCCTGGTGTTTCAGGCGTCCATAAGGCTACGGTAACCGCTTCTCATCAGATGGGCCGTATGCCTGTTTGCCTACTTAATAGTACAAAAAAAAAAAAACGAAATCGAACAGTCTCAAAATGTGCGAATGGCAGTTGTAAGGAAGACGGTTCGTTGTATTTTATACATGCACCACGCGAACCGTGACGTCTGCCGGCTGGTTCGGAAAGGGCAAACGTTTTTAGGATTCCGCACTTCGATGGAAAAACTCTTGGCTGCAAATAAAATTATATCTTGTATGATTCGCTGTCCTTTACTTACGCTTACTACGGTAGGTAGCGTATTCGTATCTCGTTATAGATTTTCGTCAAAATAACACCTGAATCTTTTAAAAATCTTAAATTGATAAACCATCATCATGATGATGATGACATCATCATCATCATAAATTTAAGAGTTAGACTCTATTTATGTTATATATATTACCATACCCTGCAACCTATCATTCCTAAAAAATTTGTAAATCCATCTGGTAGAGATTAGGCGTTCAGTCAAAGTATAGCTACCCATATTATTATATTCGTAGCGTAGTTAGATTCTGACTTTGATTCTGTTTGTGTATGACGAGAGTGATGAGTGTGGAGTAAGCGAGAGAGGTCTAAATGTAGCAGGTTAAATTCTTTAGTCTGCCTACACCTGCGGGAAATAGGCGTACTGATGTATGTGTGTAGAAAAGCATATTCTTGACAACTAACAGATATAACAAATCCTATCCTATACTATTAAACGAGCAATATATAAATTTATTTGTACTCGTGTTTTCAAAAGCAGCTCTAACGATTTCTTTGAAATTTTAAACATAAGTTCTTACATAGTCAAAAAGATAATCTAGCTAGGTTCCATATCTGGGAAAATTCAATTTACCCATATTATCACGCAAAAAAAATTCCTGCATAAAACGAGCGAAGCTCGGTCGCCCAGGTGCTACTTAGTTAACAACACTACAAAAAATCTGTTTAAAAACTCTCAAATTAAGAAACTATATCGATTGAATACTGAAGTATGTAATAATCAAAAGGGCGACTGAGTCGCAGGTCCTCGCGGAAAAGCAAACGGTCCGTGACGTCATTTATTGACATGGTGACGTCAGCAAGTGCGTATGTATGCGTAAGATAGAGTTTCGGAACGGAGTTGTCTTATCTAACAATCTTACAAATCACAACATTTCTTCCGTTTCTTATAATTCAGAAGAGTTTGTATTACTGCCTTTTGAAGGTTGTGATTGGTCATGTGGAAAAATTATTTTGCCATTGGGTACCTTACCCGGTGATGGCAGCTATTTGGGTTGGGCTTTACTAGAACCAGGCGTAACTAGAAGTGGTCAAAAACAGACTTTTCTTAGGATAGGCAGTACACACAGACCAGAGCTAGGCGCGGATGAAACCGCTGGGCACGGCTAGTTTATTTTAGAAAATGTACCTAATCGAATTTAAGTAGTGGATATTTTATACATGGCAAACGTACTGGGCGTCGATTCTGCTAAAGTTAAGTCACAATCGTGTCAAAATAGTGTTTCAATGGTAGTGCTTTTTTACACACTAGTTACAAGAAATGTATCTTTTTTTTATATCACTGCTGATGGTCATACCACACACTATATCCATATCACATCATACTGTCGTAACTCTTGTAAATAGTGTGTAAAAAGCACTACTATTGAAACACTATTTTGATACGATTTTGTCTTAACGTTAGCAGAATCGACGCCCTGATATCCTGCATCTATAGTAGTCATCATCATAAATTTAAGAGCTAGGCTCTTTTCGGTGGAGTTCCTTCCATTTTTTCTATCTTTAGCAAGTTCCTTTATCTATATTAGTACTATTATTTATTTTCTGTAGGGTAAAATACGTCTTACTTTCACTTCCCCTGCGACTTATTTTATTCGTTTCGCTTTATTCAAATAAAACTATGTCTTCATTGAAATATATATGGAGCCTTCCGACTGCCGCCGAATATGAAAATACATAAAATGTCCTTTAATCAATAACATTTACTATTTGAGACGAAATATGTCACTATTGCTTAATAATACAGACAGAGTTCGAGGAAAATAAGGTAAAAGAGAGTAGTCATAATGAATATATTTATATGGACCCGACATTGACTTTATTTATTTTTTACTTAATTTATTGATTATCACAAAATCCACAGCTCTTAAACATTTTACAATAGTTCTTTAAAATACACTGACAGCCAATATAATATTAAATTATTATATTAATATTGACCAGTATAATATAAGTGTTTTGATTATATATTAAAATATATATTAGTATGTAACACCTCTATCCGTCTTGTCGATAAGCTCGCCTCGGCGTTTACCGATAAGGATGACGTTATAATGTGATGTACGAGATTGATGAGATGATCCGAGGATGATATAGTAAGACGTTCCTTTGTACAAAAATATAGTTACTTATTTTGTTTTGACCAGTAGAAACAGCTCGTAATGCAAGGGAAAATCCAGGGTAAACATAAGCCCGGATGGAGAAAAACCTCTTGGCTGAAGAATTTAAGAGATTGGTTTCATTTGAGTACCAGGATGCTCTTTCGTGCAGCACCTTCAAAAGTTAGGATAGCGATGATGGTCGCCAATCTTCGTTAAGAAGCGGCACTATAAGAAGTAGAAACAAGGTGTTGTTCGCCTACGGATCTCATTTCTGATTTATTCTCGTAGGGAAACACCAAGCATAGCCCTCTCCATAGCCTTGAGCTTTTATTATCCTAATACTAACAATATTATAAATGCGAAAGTGAGTTTGTTTGTTACGTTTTCACGCCCTATCTTCTGCACCAATCTTCCTAAAATTGTGCATACACATAGATAGAAGTATTGAGAAGGACATAGGATACCTTTCATCCGGGAAAAAAGTTGTACCCTACTTCCCACTGTTCCCGTGGGAAATTCACGCGGGCGAAAGCTAGTTTCTTATAAGGCCCAAATTCAGGACCATCATGTCATCACTGTCACACAATCTGGTCGAAGACATTAGTTTTAAGGCCCTCAATTTGGACATTGCGGAGCTTCCCGAAAAAACGACATTGTTTGATTGACGGAAAAACAGAGTTGGGCATTCTAGGAAATAAATAAGTAAGTACCTTTTATTTGTTTTGTTGCCTGACCTTTATGTACCCAACCTGGATTAGTAACATTGTCCCAACCAAGCCAGTATTAAGCTTTCGGCTTTCCTGACTACATTATCTGGCCCCTTATTGAAAATCATCAAAAGTGCACTTGTTGCGGCTAAGCCATATAGATGTGACATAAAAATAAATAATCGTATTGAACAAGATTATCAATACAAACAACCCCTCTAGTGCCATGTGTGAAAAAAGTAATTTGAATTTGTACCCATCAGCAAAACCAGAGTCAAAGTGAAGTAATTGATACCAATAACACAACCAGAGAATGCCAGTCGTGAATGTAGGATTCCAACATGCTGTTGGTACAGTGGGCCACATGTACGTAGGAAAAGGGTACCTAAGGTGTAAGTGAACGATAAAATAGAATACTTTTATATGTGGCCTACTGTACGAACTTTTTTTTTCATGTAAGGGTTCCCCTTAAGACCTAGAATAAAAGACTAGCAGGTTACCATTAACAGGCTATCGTATCCATAGATTCCAATCACATAGAATCTCCCCTCATATCCTTAGATAGAGAAACATTACCATGACTGTCAGTGAATTGCAATTTTTAACCCTATTTCTATAGAAATAACATTTATTACAGAATTGTCTCTATTCGATATCTTTTTTCAATAATCTATTTTTGTTCATTCGATTTTTAACTCTATAACTATGGAAATAAGACAATCACATGGTTAGTTTAGTTGCCAAGTGCTTTCTTATTATTATTCCCCGTTCGATGCGGATGATGGTGACGCATTTGGACTGCATAACGTGAGGAAGATGGTAAGGCTGAGGTCCGTTAGATAGCGATCGCGATTTATTAAAGTTCTTTATATTATATTAATTTTAATGACGTTATTAAATACTAGAGCCATCTTGGTTGCCTTTGATGTCATGGAAATAATTGGGGGAGGCGAAAAATGGTAAAGAAAAAAAATTCAATCACGATTTTTGTTTTTACTATATTATTGTATGGTTATGTTGGCGATACAGATCAACCCCAACTGGAGCAAATGTTGTAAAATTGGGTATATTGTTTGAGTTAATCAAGTATTTAGTTCTAAACCACAATATTCTGGATTAATCTTAGGTCAAGTCAAGATGGATAAAAATTATTTTTCAGGTTGTCGTTTGGTTTGAGCCATATTACCGTTTTTATTTAGGTAGGTATTCTAAAGGGATTCAGTCAAAATGAACAAAGCCATGTCCTTCTAGGACATTCTCCTTACTCATTAGGTATCAATTTTTTTAAAAAGTGTATTTAAATTTGAAAACATTACGGAAATAAAGTAATAGTATTACGGATAAGTATATTAGTAGTACGGAGATCCGCCGAAGTAAAACCGCATCTTCACAATTACGTAAAAACTTGAATCTCAAGTAAGATCGTCGCGTGTTAAAAATAAACAATTAAACGTGATCACTGTTACACAATTTATGTATTTTCGTCATAAGCCTCAAAGAAAAAGCGACAGGTAGATCAGACTGTAAGGTCTTAGCAATAGAGTACAGTTTTCAGTGACAGTACCGTGGGAAAATAATGAAATTTTGGCACTACATCATTATTCCAATTAGTATTTTCAACGCCTTTAAATATATTTTTATTTGTATTGATTGACAACATTGACAGTATATGTAGCGTAATTGAGACGGAATAAGCTATATGGTTTCTTCGATTCGCATGGGCATAAAAACCTTCCTCTTGAATCACTCTATCTATTAAAAAACCGCATCAAAATCCGTTGCGTAGTTTTAAAGATTTAAGCATACAAAGGGACATAGGGTCAGAGAAAGCGACTTTGTTTAAAACTATGTAGTGATGATCACATGAGATGATAAAGTTGTATTACATTCGCTACTAATCTTAAGGTTACAATCCTAAGGTTGACTGGTTGCATTAGCGATAAGTCTGCCTTTGTACCTAACCTAGTTTAAAAAAAAAATGTGAAGGTACATTTTTTTGGTGCAATAAAGAGTTTTTCTATTCTATTCTGCTACAAATTTATATTTTAAAGAATTTAATTTAAAAAGTATATATACTACCTAGTGGTCTTGCGCTTTATGTTTTCATAAAAAATTTGGTTGGTTTCAAATTAAAATATTATCATGTTCACACTTTGCATTTTTGATATTTGTATTTGGACCTTTTGCGTATCTAAACCTTTAGAAATCTGAACCTCTGCGCTTAAATCAAAATTATTTTCGTATAATTTATTTTTTATCAATCAATCAATTCATTTGCTTAAATGTATGGTGTACAAGGTGTAACGTTGTACAATTTCTCATGTTTCTTTTCCTATCTCATGCAGGAGCACCACCTCCAGAGGGCGATATCAGGCACGGGGCTCATTATACCAACGCCGGAGGTGTGCGAGGTCAGCGACCTCCAGTTCTACGAGCGATGTTACCCGCCGGACTACAAGATGCCCAAACAGCATATACACATGCAGCGTGAGTACTGTCTTCTTCTATTTTGTCAAGTAGCTCGCTGACAGCGAACTTTAAAAAAAAATGGCGATCGAATTCGCGTGGTGCGGAATCTAAAAGTAAGCTTAAAACAGTTGTGACAAATATGTTTTTCTTTTCTTAATTTTTTTTTATGCAATTAAGTTGGATATCAATCATAAGGCTCCCTAAAGATATGCAAGCTTTTGTATACAAGTTGTTAACACGTTGAGGGTGCGAACTTTGTGACTTAGCCTCGTGTCAGAGTTTTTCGAAACCGCTTCTCGACCTCTGAAACGGTTCCTTTAACGACTAAGCATTTTGCAAACGCAGTCTGTAGCGTTTAGATTCTGTATACGAATCCGTAAAGCACACATGTAATAAACTCATGTTTTCCATCTGTACTTAATATTATAAAGAGGAAAGATTGTGTTTTAGTGTGTATGTTTGTAATGAATAAACTCAAACTTCTATGTCGATTTCAATAATTCTTTCTACATTGGGAAGCTACATTCACTCTGAATGACATAGGCTATGTTTGTACCGCGGGCGAAGCCGGGGTGGACTGCTAGCACAAAATACAGATGCAGTTGCGTTTGCTAAAACTCATGATAGAGATGCCGCGATCCTAAAACTAGGTCGTCGATAGATTATTATCCCATGTACATGGGCTCCATATATTACTTACTCCGCTGGTTTAGCGACTCGAAGTGGATCTTGGCCTCCGAAACAAGAGAGCGCCACCGTTATCTATTTTGCGCGATGGTTCGCCATATCCCAATCCCAACTAATATTATAAATGCGATAGTGAGTTTGTATATTTGTTTGTTTGTTTGTTTGTTAACCTCTTCACGCCTTATCTACTGAACCAATCTTCCTAAAATTTCACATACACATAGCTAGTATTGAGGACATAGGGTACCATAAAAGGTATCCTATATACCTTTCATCCCGGGAAAAAGTATTTTCCCGAGGGAAATTCGTGCGGGCCAAGCTGCGGGCGAAAGCTAGTATTAAATGTTTATTTTTGTGTAGGTAGGTACATTTAATACTTGATTATATTAACCATATTGCATTCCAAACGTCTTAAACAAATAAAGCCGAAGAGCTTCACCTTGCTTGGTCAATGTCGTTTGGCAATCAGTTACGTCATACACAAAACTGAATGGTTACGATCATATCTGACTCAATCCCGTCGCGCCGGACTCGTAAACTCATGATATAAATAAATATATATAGAGCCAAATCACACAGATTGAGTTAGCCCCAAAGTACGTTAGTACTATTAGGTATTCTGTGCCCAAAGTAGGTTCGAGACTTGTGCTATGGTATACTATCTCAACAATACTATATTTTATAACAAATACATATATAGATAAACATCCAAGACACAGATCAATCAGAAAAAGATCGTTTTTCATCTTGTCCTGAATGGGAATCGAAACCGGGACCTCCTGAGTAGCGGTCAGGCATGTTAACCATTACGCCACGGAGGTCGTCAAATGATCATCTAAATATATTTGCTTAGTGTGTTGACTGAACGACCCAAAATGGATCTTTTCCTCCATCAAGAGAGTGCTCCACTGTTCCTTATTCTGCCAGTCAACCACATTTTGCCAGTCGACTTCTTGATAGGCAGTTTTTCAATCTACTCTATACCGCGCCCTTCTTGCCAGTCGGCTCTTTGGAGGGTGTCCAGGGCGTCGATTCTGCTAACGTTAATCTTAATCGTGTCAAAATAGTGTTTCAATTGTAGTTCTTTTTTTACATACTATTTACAAGGAATGTACTTATATATATATTTTTTTTATATCACTGCTGATGGTCGCACCACAAACACAACATTCACATTACATCGTACTGTCATAATTCTTGTAAATATTGTGTAAAAAAGCGCTACAAATGAAACACTATTTTGACACGATTGTGACTTAACGCTAGCAGAATCCGATTTTGTTGTCTTACAGTTCAAAAATAGTATCGTTCTCTTGACTTGAAATTTGGTATGGATGGATGATGGATAAAACTATATCCATGCCAAATTTCATTAAAATCGGTCCAGCATTTTAGCTGTGCAAGCGTCACAGAGAGATAAGACTTTCGCATTTATAGGAATGAAAGTATTTATTTATAATATTACATTATCAGGATACACATTGATCCGCGTGGATTCCAGAATTGATTTATCATACAGAACCGCAGCGCACAATCAGCGGAATGCGACAATATCGGACGGCGCGTTGCCGCGTCCCACGTTATTTATAAATATTCACCTTGGAAATACTGTACTTGAGTACTTAACTAGCAATAGTGATTAAACTGCTTTGTTTGTTAGTTTGCTGGTGTTTGTTTGGGGGCGTGATTGTTGAGGGGCGGAGGCTGGCAATTTTATTTTTATGTGACAGTTGAGAAATGTTGAGGTCATTCATTCATTTCATATCGTCAAGCCTATCGCTTAGCCTATAAATAAATAGACAAAGCGAAATCTCAAAACGTTCTTGTCGTACCTCGTACGACAAGAACGAAATGTATGGGATTGACATAAGATTGACCACCTGATTAACCGCAGCTTATGTCAATCCCATACATTTCGTTCTTGTCGAGATTCGTTAGCGTTTTGAAGTAGTGACTTTGGCTAAGCCCTCTTACCTCTCTGCTTCTGATTAAGTTTATTTAACGACTACCAAATGGAAGCCAGGACCAACCATGATAAGTTTTAAAGACAAACCAGTAAGCTAAGCCAGCCCGTGGCTTTGCCCGCGTGGGACTCTGATATCGCTTTCAAAAGTGGCTTATGTTTTGATTTCTGGTCTTTAATAAATTTTGTCATAATCGGTCCAGTGGTCAAACGACAGACTTTCAAATTTTTATAATATAGATATAGAAGTATGGATTTGTAAATGTATATACAAAAATATAGAGTTAGTTTTTTTTTTAACATTAGATGACTACTAAGAAATGATGACTGTTATCAATTCTGTGGGTAGGCAATGTTGTTGTGTAAAACGAAACGACTCTGACACTGATATCAATTTATACAATTTTGTTTAATAACTTCCCGTCGTCAATAAGAAATATTGTTTTCAAGTGCGTTGATCACAGCTATCAATACAACGCATATAAAATCATTAACCACTTCCAACGCATATAAATTCATTAACCAGTTCATGATTTATTTGCATTGTACTAATTTAAGGACATAATGTAGTCCCGATATGGGCTACACTAGTGCTTCGGAAGGCACGTTAAGTTAGTCTTTGTTAGATGCCTTAGGCAGCCTGAAAAATCTGACAGTGTTGGCCACTAACACACCCGGGTCATGTTCCTATGGGTCATGCTTCCCTGTAAAAAGTGTTATTGACGGCAGTCGCTCGATTGTAATAACCAGTTCTGCCAAATCAGGACCTTGATTAATAGCGTACCCTGGGCTCTGAAGCGTAAGCTGAGGATGCAACCGGCAAACACACTCGGACGAAGAAGAAGATGGAACACTAGTAGCACGACTAGTCGTTGATTATAGCAGCTTCTCAGTTGCATTATTGCTTCCGAAAACGTGGTCCTATTTACAACGTTTTCTGCTTCACTTCGCCCGTTTTTTCGGTATCCTCGCCTTTGAGTCCTCTCTCTCTTTCTAGCGTTCTTTTCTCAGCTGACTGCTTCGAAACCCAGTGTCCGCTTACCTGCTTTTTCTTCTCCACTTCGCCCGGTTTTCGGCAACCTTAGTTGTGAGTAGATAAGCACGAATATCCTACGCTGCGACGTCAAGTCAGCACTTTTAATCATTATCATTCCATAGTATAAAACAAAGTCGCTTTTAGCAATCTGCCACTATATATGCTTAGATCTTTGAAACAACGCAACGGATTTTGAGGCCGTTTTTTTTTATAGTAATTCAAGAGGAAGGTTTTTATGTATAACCCATAATATTCAATCCTTGTAGTGCCACCTATTGGTAAGAAAAATAACTAAATATTTTTCTTAGGGAATGGGGAGTACAAGGTTGTAGCTATCAACGTGCTACCAGCATTATGGAGGATATCCGTTATCGGTAGTGGACGGACTTATGGCAATGACTAATCGAATGATAAATAAACAATTCAATATGACATGACGATGGTGAGTCAGTCAGGTCGTTAAAATACAATCGATTGTTGCTCTATCGCAAGAAAATCACCGCCGTGCTTAATTCGTTATTTATAGGAATTCGTAGCGCAACCAAGTAATGAATTTGCCTGTAGCGAAATGGCTAAGATAAGAGAATAATGTTCTGGAATTAAGCTGAACCTTGGTTTCAGCTGCTCGTGATGTGTATGTGCTGTGGCATAATATACCTTCCCAGAAGAAGTATTTAGGTATTTCTGGAATACTAAATAAGAGAAAATTGTTGTAAAATGTCTAGCTGAGCCTTGGTTTTAGCTGCTCGTGGTGTGTATGTGCTTCTTCTCTGAGTCATAATGGCTATATGTACTCTATATATTGACTGCCCAGTACTTGGCCACCTCCACCGCTCGGTCGTTGCCTCGTTCAAGCCCCCCATTGTGCGGGAGACCTAGCTGTCCTGGCTAGGGTACGACAAAAGATCAATCATCGACTGCACCGCGCCGCAGTCACATAGACTGTGAATGTGTAGTGCTGTGGAACAGATAACCTTTCTAGAAAAATTGCGTTTTTAAATGCAAAATAAAATTTAAAAAAATACAAGACAGGGATGCGGGCAACAACTAATTACGGCGTTCCATAAAAAAAATACGACCAAATTGAGAAACCGCCTAAATTCAGGGAAGCCATACCTAAGAAAGGAGTTCTCAAAAGTTTGTTTACCCTTTTTTATCGTTGATCAAAAAATTGCCCCGAGTTTTTGAATGATGACGTTAATGTGCCGCACCCCAAAGGGCTGTCGTCGTCCGTCTTCGCCGGAAATAGGTTTCTTTACAAATTGCAATAAATAGCACTCGGAACGGGAAAATGGGTTTTTGAATTAAGTTGTTACCCTCTCGGGTCTCATATATTGTACTGTAGGTACATTTAGCATGAAAAGCTGCACAATTTCATTGCAAATTCTCCGCTATTACTACTGCTAACTTTTAGTGGCGAGCATTCATCAAGTATTTAGACTAAGTACTATGCTGTGCGTGGTATCAGTAGTTAGCAACATAATTAATTACTTACTTTGCTGGCTCAGCGACCCAAATCTTGGCCTCCGAATGAGAGAGCAACTACTCAAACTTTTTCCATATAAAAATAAAGGGTTTTTTGGATTGAGATTTGAGACACGTTTTTCTAAGAAATTGTTTTATTAAAATTTTATTTAGGTTTGCTGTGATTTTTATTGCACCTGCTATTTGATACAGGTGGCCTATTGATGCTTATGATACTTTGGTGTCACCAACCTAACCTACTTTTTGCTCTGAAGCGTAACCCAACGGAAAAACACACTAGAGCGAAAAAGGTGTCGCCGACCTAGGCTTAACTAACTAACACAGTACTCAGTGATTTCATTACTTGAACTTCCCTCCACCTCCCATGGCTCTACCAACCTCTCGGTTATACGAGCCGAGTCTTGGGAGAGTGCGCCGTACTAGCATTTCGCATCTCTTTCCAGTCGCACCTGCTTGATCTCCCTACAAGTTCTCTATAGTGTCGCCTATCTATGCAATCACTACTTGAACTGCCACAAACAATGCAAGCAGTGCTGCTTGCGGCAGAAATTGGAGAGTGGGAGTGTCTATGCGGGATAGAAATCGACTCCATTCAGGCCACGGGAAAACTAACCATCACCTCCATAAATGGGGATTAAGGGAATCACCACAGTGCGATTGCGGAGCACCCGACCAGACCCTATCCCATGTGGTTAACGAATGCCCGCTTCGCCGTTTTCCAGGTGGAATGAGGGAGATTCACGATCTTACGCCTCGCTGTCAACTGGCTGAGGAATTTGAATATAGACATCTGGGGGGTTACTACCGTCTCTTAAAACCATACAAGATCCAGTGAGTAAGCAAGACAGCGCAATACATGATATAACGTGACATCTCACTTATTTACTGGATCTTGCATAGTTTGATAATGAAAAAATAATGAGGTTTAAAATCGGCAACTAGCAACAGTGCTACGTTATATCTAATAAGCTAACCGGAGTAACCGGCCTGTAGATATCCACAATCATCTCAACTCCCAATAGGATATATTGAGCGGAGAATTAGAAAAGCTATTACTAACAGCAATCTAAACTTTGAGAAATTACAAATTGAACCCAGAAATCCAAACCAAAACGATATGTGATGCGATCTCACGAAAATACACGAATCTGGTCTTTATTACTAGTCCTATAAAGTATAACTGTTTTGGTCAATATTTTACTGTCGTTTCATCCATTTAAATTTTCAACTCTATTGCAGTTGAATAAGGTCCACAAGCCACCATTGACTGGTTTGGATACAGTAATCGTGCAATACTAATGATTCCGATGTTTTAGAATAGTCCGGTCGGGTATGCGCGTTGTAAAGTGCGCGGACCGGATTCGATGATAGATCTGAAGATAAATTAAGAATGTAATAATTGTAAACTAGTGAATGATATGTTTATGTAGATAATAAGTAGTGCGTTAGCATAGCGGGCCATACGCCACATATTTTGGTCCAACTACTTTGACTTATAGAATTACACACCTTACACCTGAGGTGTAAATGTAAGAGATAAGAGGTATACTTTTCTATGTAACCCACTGCAGACACTGCACTGCTCAGTTCGTAAAATCCTTGAGATCGATCTCCGTAATAATATACCATTCAATACAAACACACATCTCGTCTGGCGCTCGCACAGATCAGCTGTCCGCGCGGCCTTCGCGTCGTCCGTATCGTACAAGTATGGTGGATGCCGCTTGACGAAGTCTTGACTTGACTGATTGTGTTATATATAGGTATAATTGTACATTGTCCAATTCATAAGATCCTTGAGACCGATCCGCGTAGTATTATACCGTACAATACATACACACATCTCGTCTGGCGCTCGCACAGATCAGCTGTTCGCGCGGCCTTCGCGTCGTCCGTATCGTACAATGTAAGGTGGATGCCGCTTGACGAAGTCTTGACTTCACTGATTGTGTTATAGGTATATTGTAGAGTGCCCAATTCATAATATCTAAAGTCTGACTGCAGAAACTTATATGCCTTCAACAGAGATTTGTCACTAATTAAGTTGAAACCTCGATGAACACTAGCGCCACCATCATTTAAAAATTATTATTCACTGAAAACACAAGTTATCAAAAATTCGTGTTATGTAATTAAGGTTCTGAATCTGAAGTTAATTTTAAACATATTAAATTATTAAATTATAGTTTGCTACAGTTACAAATTGCAATATTGCTTAAAACGGCCACTTTAAGCAGTTTTGCAATTAGCAACTATAGCAAACTATAATTAAATATGTTTAAAATTAACTTCACATCCAGAACCTTAATTACATAACACGGATTTTTGATAACTTGTGTTTCCAGTGAATAATGATTTATAGTTGATGGTGGCGCTTGTGTTGACCGAGGTCTCGTCTTAATAGGCATGTATCATCAGCAAATTGGTAACAAGAGCTAAGATGTTTCCCGATAATCAAATTCACGACTTTCTCTAACATTAAAATTTAAATTTGTTTTATTTGTTAGCCCACAATTAAAATTAATATTGAACGGAAAATATATGGAGTGACCATAGCGCATGATTAACACATTTTCCTGTTGCAGGATACCATAAATAACTTTGTATTTTAATCTTCTTTGTAGATTCCAATGTCAGACATTGTAGTGTTTTTCTGGTTATATTCTTCGGAATCTGGTATTTTCACATATAGCACTTTATAGGGTCACAAGAACTCTATCTTACCTAAAGTAAATAGACGATTGAGAGTCTGTATACCTATTTTTTTTGTGATGTTAGCTTTGATGTTAAGATCGAATGTAAACCACTTGTGTGATATATGTACAACTTAGCTGCACCCCGCGGTGTTACCCGCAGTTTTTTATAAACAGCAGCGCCATCTACTTTATAAAGCGCCATTAAGTGACCTAAAACCTACGGGAATCGCGTACTTTTCGGGATGCAAAGTATCCTATATCCTATATTTTAATCCTATGTATTAGGTACCTACAACTTTCATGAAAATTGGTCCAGTCGTTTGAGCGTGAAGGAAGCACTTAGGTACTTTTGCCTTTAATGAGTGAGATAAATGGTTTTGTATCCAATCCAAACCAACTTATATTATAAATGCGTATGTGATGTGTTTGTTTTTATTTATTTGTTTGTTACGCTTTTACGGCCTATCTAATCAGCCAATCTTCTTGAAATTTCGCATAAACATAGTTTGAAGTATTGAAAAGGACACAGGGTACATTCATCTCATCATTTCATCCCGGAAAAAGCATTGTTCCCGAGGGAACCGCACGCGAGCAAAAGTTAGTTGTATAATAATTTGTGATTTATTTGTTCCAGCGCTATGGGAGGAACAAGAGGCGCCAGAGTACGACATCGACTCGGAGGACGAGAGGTGGCTGAAACAGCAACGGCACCTCGAGCTTACAGGTACATTCACCATCATCAGCCTAGCGTTCTCCTGATTTCGTTTCACTCCGTTTCGGAGCCCGAGATCCGCTTATGATGTTTTCTCTTCATGAGGTAGGTACTTTTTTGTTTTTAAATTTAGTTATTTTTAAATAATATCACATGACTTAAAATATGATTTGGCATTGTTGTTATCGTCAGACTGCCTGACATCAAATTTTTTTGGGAATGGTGTTGTTGGTATAATCCACCACTCGGGATGTGGTCCATGAAAATGATCCTGTTTTTTTGATTAGGAGCCTTTTCCTAGGGAAAAGAGGTTGTGATCTATTTATAAGGTTATCCCGGTCGCATACGAAGCCCAAAAGTGCGGTACTCGGGGACTGCCGCGGTAAAGCTATTGCGTAGCATTTTTTATCAACTTATGCCATAAGAACGAACGCTCGGCCGAGCTACGTGCTAGGCGGGCGTTAGTTTTTATTTTCGTTACGGAATTTCTTGATTCGGTCGCCGCGCTCAAAAACCGCGATAAAAGCCATGCAATAGCTTAAAAATATAACATCGCTTTTTGGCAGACTCCGCGCGTCCGAAGTCTAACTTGGGATGGAACCGTCAAAATACTGAGACGATGAGTACTATAGCATCATCCACCGAGGCTTTGTGTATCCAGCCACGATCTGTGTAATGTATTTATCATGTCCATGACACAGCTGTATGTCACAAAACGGCCGTGTCATGGTATCGCACAATCAACACCCCACACAATAGACAGTATCTACTTTGTCTTATAGGCATTGTCTTTCACGCTGATTACAAGTTGCAAGCCTAAAAGAATATTGCAGGATTGAATCACCTGATTTTCTGATAGGAAAGATGATATCGTGCTTTCGGAAGGCACTTTAAGTCATTAGTAGAAAATCGGACTCTGGGCTCCGAAGCAATCGGGAAATCACTAAGATAATGAATAAAAAGAAGACGTGAATTATGTGATATTTTTTTACAACTTTTGACGGCCCTGGAATTGAGTCCTTCAAGGCATCAAGGCCTTTCTTAATTTAATAATATTTTTCAGTCCTACTTTAGTCAAGTCAATAGTCTAGTCCAGCCAGTCAGTCAAATAGGTCTAGTAAGAGGGCTAAATGAATCGGTGGAAAATATTTCACTTAGCAATAACTTATAGGTTATGGTGGCATAGATTATCACGTAATCGTCACTGTACCACTTCCCAACACTGACGCTTGTTCACGAACACTTAGCTTATAATAATCCACCATTATTATACACAAATACTCGAAAAAATATCAATTTTGGGAAATAAATACAACGAAGACTATGTGACAGTACACTGTTTTACTTTCCCTCCAAAACCCCTATTTTGTCAATCCATCCCGGTCATAGACTTGTGTGATCTATTTCCTATGTTATCCCGGTTGCGTACAAAGCCCTAAAAAAAAGTGCGGTACTCGAGGCCGGCCGCGGTAAAGCTATTGTATAGCATTCAGGTCATATAGACACGTTTTTTTCCAGAGCTAAAGTTCGAACAGATGATGGACAAGCTGGAGAAGAGCTCGGGGCAGACGGTGGTGACGCTGAGCGAGGCCAAGCTGCTGCTGGAGAGACACGACGAGCTCGTCACGGCGGTGTACGACTACTGGCTCAACAAGCGGCTGAACACGGTCAGTAGATATATAAAGAGAATCCGAAGTAAGTGAATACACTTGCCCCCGTATTAAGAAACGTTTCCTAATACGGCGGCTAGAATATAATGTATATTTGTTACGAGATGTGGGTAGATCTGTAATACTGAGATTTTTTATAGCCGCTAATACGCCACTATTGGAATAATCAAAAAACTGTTTTAGGAACCTTCTTGTCATTTGCAAAGACCGACGGATACCACTCTAAATATGTAAAAAAAAAAAAAAAAAATTCATCCCTCAGTAACATGTGCAAAATGCGAAGGCGGGGCGGGTCGCTAGTAAGTTATATTCTTAATCTTATTGTGAAGGAGAAAAATAACGTTTTATCTATTTATTCATTGACCAGCTTATAGGTGTTTTCAAAATAATCAAATCGTCAAATCATTACATGTATATTTTTGTTTCAATTACAGCAACATCCCCTAATATTGTCGGTGAAGACTGAAAGTCGTCCGGGACAGTCGTCGAACAACCCTTATCTGGCGTTCAGGAGAAGAACAGAGAAGATGCAGACCAGGAAAAACAGGTGAGGCTCCCAAATACCACCATCATCACTTATATTCCATTAGTTTTGTTTTACAGTAGGTGTTTAAAAAAAACAGAGCCACTCCAGTGGTTAAGATGTTTACCTTTAGACCCTTGGGTCGTGGGTTCATCGGGTTAATCTTGAGAAGCATACTTTGTTTAGTTGTTTCCAGTTTTATTAGGACATTGCAGGCCTGAATCACCTGATTGTCTGATAAGATCAAGATGAATGAAATGAAGAGAAGCGGCTGATACATTCTATGTTTTCCTTTTTCTCCCAGACCAGCATGTAAGAATTGACAAAGTATTGCTGAGCCATTTTAAGTTATATTTGACAAAGTATAAAGAAAGTATTTATCTTGTTTATTTCAATGTTCTCACGCCCACATCAACGGGTCCTTCGTTAACCATTTATTGGAACGAAGGAACGTCGAAAATTGTGTCCCGTTAAATCTCTGCGTCAAATGCCCCCTCCACTACACTTGTGTTATAACGAAATTCACCTTCATCGGCCAACATTATATAAAACTAGCTTTCGCCCGCAGCTTCGACCGCGTGAATTTTCCTCGGGAACAGTGCTTTTTCCCGGGATTAAAGGTACCCTATGTCCTTCTCAAGACTTATATCTATGTGTACGTGATATTTCAGAAAGATTGGTGCAGTAGATAGGGCGTGAAAGCGTAACAAACAAACAAACTCACTATCGCATTTATAATATTAGTAGGCAGTAGGATAATGCACAGGCATAAGAAACGTCGTTCCTCACGCGCGTCGAGACTACACGCTCACGTGTTTTTTTTTTTAATCTTTCCAGGAAAAACGACGAGAGCTCGTACGAGAAAATGTTGAAGTTGCGAAGGGATCTTGCGCGCGCGCTTAACCTTCTGGAATTAGTTGCGCGGCGAGAGGAGGCGAAGCGATCACTGGTCGCGTTGACGGCGCAACTGGCTGAGAAGAGATACGTCGCCGGGGACTTCGCGAATCAGCTGTTGCCCGAGACACAAGTGCCCAGGTCAGTCGGCCCTGTATTGATTTGTTACTATGGATATTAACGTTATACTAGCTTTCGCCCGCATGAATTTCCCTCGGGAAACGTGCTTTTCCCAGGGATGAAGGGTAGCCTATGTCCTTCTCAATACTTCTAGGTATGTGTATACGAAATTTCAGGAAGATTGTTTCTGTAGATATGGCGTGAAGAGGTTACAAACAAACAAATATACAAATTCACTTTCGAATTTATAATATTAGTTGGGATAGGATGGGATGTGAAAAGTTGGACTCCCTTATAAAAATTAACAGACTGCTATAGCTGTTATATAAGCAATTTTCACTAAAAATGTGTTTTGTCCCTTTCTCTCTTTTCTATATTTACCGTGAAAGAAAGAGACAAAACTATTTTTTTATCAGCGATGAGCTAAATAAACGTTTATTAATTTCTATAAATAAGGGTTAAATAAATCATTTTTATCAGAAATGGGCTGAATAAACGTTGAATTTCTATAAATATATTTTTATTTTATAGCAATTATTTATTTGTGGGGTAAATCTAAGCGCACGGCAGTGCGCAGGCCAAGTCCCAGAATAAATAAATAACTAAACCAATAGATACTAACGTCACGTTACATTCCAGGCCGGCGACATCGCTGCCGCGGGCGGCCGGCTACCGCCACTACGAGCCCCCGCCGTACACACCCGCCGCGCCGCCCGATATACCCAGACAGGTATACTATCTTATATATATACATATAGATACTACACTGTATAAATATTTGTTGAATCATATATAATACAATCATTCAATTTTACATCGACAGAACAGTATAAAAATACATTAATAAATTAATAAATAAACAATGAACCTAAAACTAAAAAAAATTAAATATATATTATTATTTTTTTATTAAAATCTTATAGTTTTAGGTATGTTCAAATTGAATGGTTTGTGGGTCAAAGAAATAACTCGATTTTTTTTTCATAATTGTATATCAATTTTACATGTTAAGCCTTATTTCTAGATATGTAAAAGCAAATTAGGTCCATATTCAGTAGTGAGCGTAAAATAATGCTTTTTTCGTATTGTTTGTATTTGTCGATTAATTCATAATTCTCTTAGGTTTAGAGCGCTTAACTGAGTAGTTTTTGAGATATGGGGTGGGTATATGTATTTTTTTTACTATATACAAATAAACTCGTAATCTCGTATAGTTTAAATCACACAGACAAAATAAGCCCCAAAATACTTTAATACTTGTGTTATGGCGTACTAACTAATAATAATACTAACGATAATATAAACTCGAATTTAAAAAAAAATGGTCATAGACCCGCAGCAGTGTGTGCAGCCAAGTTCAAGCAACACAAATAAAACTAAATAATGATGCAACACTGCTGCCCTGAGTGTGGGTTTGTTATTAAAACTTCGGATATCCGTTAAAATATAAAGCCATAGATTTATTTCATTCACTGTACAAATTTCTGTTAACATATATCTTTATCTTATCTTTGTTAGATATGTAAATTGATTTGCTTCTGGTACCGGAATGTATAAAAAATGAATATTAATAAAATGATACTTCACTGCTCTCATACCTAATTTACCAACTCAGAAAAGCGCTTAAAATAGGTTTGTTGTTTGTGTTATTGACAATGAGGAAATTTTCACATTGACACAGTTAATATTATTTTTTTTATGTTTGCTCTTTAGTGTTTCAATTTAGTTGATTGTTTTTTTTTGTGATACATAGAATTTTGATAAATGATAATAATTTTTTCAATAAATATCTAAGCCACACTGGAAAGCATACATCAGTTTAAAGCAAGCTGTTTTTTTTTCAAATAAGACAGTACTTGTTGTAATCGTAAGGTGATAACCATAAAATATATAAAATGCGAAGTTAGCATTATGGTAAAACAATACTATCTCTAAAATCGAAGATTCCTGCCAGAAGCATATTTTTGCTTAATATGATGTTTATTATTTTATCTTTGTGTTGGAGAACAACAACTTTATTTTGTTGACAAAATCATAAAAGTAAATATGAAACATAACATGAAGAAAGCGCGCGCAAACAAAAGTAAATCAGTAATAATATTAAATGTTTGTGAACATAACGTGATTATTCACATCAAAAGAAGCATATTTCCTTCCTACGTAATTAATTACTCTAAGTACATATACCTTGTAAGTCCAACAAAATACGGCAATGTGTTACTGAAAAAAATAACATCAAAAATTTAATCACACGCAATATTTAATTATAGTATCATTAAAATGAGACAAATAACTACTTAATTTTAAAATGTTGCTCATTTCTACACTAAAACTGAAAAATAAAATAAAAATTATCCGTCCCCGCCACAATACAAATCTTTTTTTTTTTATTTCCAAAAATGTCGGTTTTCCGCTATTTCTCCCACCACCAGATGACGCTACTCAGGCTTACTTACTAATTGTTGACCGGTAGACAATGCTTTTCGAGTTAAGTCGGCGAATTGCGTATTTTGTACTTTTAAAACAATAAAGTTTTGATAAATAAATGAGTGTGCAACTGTCAAATCGCCTCAGTGCCGCCATCTGGTGTGTGTTTGGGCGGAAAACTGGTTACAATTCGGCCGGCGTGGTATTATGGGTGTGATTGCATTGCAGCGAGAGAAGCGAGCGTACAAGAAGCGCAAGCACAGGCATCCCGCCGTCGGCTCCGCGCTGGGGCTGAGAGGTGAGTCTCCTAGGGCTCCGGAGTTACCCAATACGGTGTTTTACAAGATCTTGACTTGCTATTCCCCGCGGTTTCATTCGCCTGTGACGTGTATGTACTATAGCCGAAACCCTTTCCAAGAATCAAGCTGTCATACGAAGAAATAATTTTTCAAATCCGCTCAGTAGTTCTTAAGTTATAAGCCTTTATAACTATTGAAAATCATTTTACATGTTTACCTTTGCATTAATAGGAGTAGTCCGCGCGTCTGTATGCTTGTCTGTCGACCTAATCGTTTAAATAATAATAATGTTGAAATGGTTGATCGTCACCCTTATATCTACTCAACATCTCTCGGCTTCCTTTAACGACTTCTTAACGTGCTTTCCGAAGCACAAAATCAACTTCATTTAACAGACAATCAGGTGATTTAAGCGTCCAATGTCCTAATCAAACTGGAATCAAATAAACAAAGTGTGCTTCCTGTAGGAATAGGGTATGAGTGAAAATTATTAAACCGCTTGATTTCAAGTGTTTTAAAAATTTTCACTCCTACCCTATTCAACCCAGGATCTTTGGGTCTACAGGCAAATGCCTTAAATACTGGACCATGGAGGCAGAAGTATAGATAGAAGAATCATACAAAGAAAAAGATATACACTTTATTGTACCAAATAACAAAGACAAAGAACCATTAAAATGAAAAAATTGTAAAAAAATACATAACAATTGACCATAAGGCTGTAACTTGTATACACTCGTGTATAATAATTGTCCAGTATCTTTATATCGTCCATGTAAAGCGCTGTGTCAGTGTATCTCTAAAAATTTTAGTATTATTCGAGTAATATAGCAGTATCGTAAGACTTCTTCAGATAAATATCAAAACAAGATTTTGGAAAACACCCTATTGATGCCTTTTTGTATGGGACACTCTCTCGTGAGGGAAATTGGGGAGGTCTAAGCCAAGTTAAAATGAATGATACGCTTTTTTGTATGGGATACTCTCGTGAAGCAAAATGTGGAGGTCTAAGCCAAGTTCACATAGAATGTTATGCCTTTTTGTATGGGAAACTCTCTCGTGATGCAAATCGGGGAGTGTTAATTTAGTTTTTTTTTTTCATCGCAGCATCCAATCTCCAGTTATTTTCCCCGGACGGCTTCATTTGGTTTTGGCGCTTTTTACCTACAGGCGCTTACCACTCGGCCATGAAGTTTGTTCTAAGTATTGACTAGCATCATGATATGTCTAGTCCCTACTAGGCAAAATTACATTACATATATAAGTCGAGCGACGCAATTTCAACAGTGTACTCGTAACAGTGAAATTTCAACAGTGTCTTTTGGTCTGCTTTTAGTAACTATATTCTTTGCTCGACTTTTCGTGCAAGTTGAAAGAAAAGTGTCTAGTCAAGCGGTGATAACAGTTTATCCCTTAACCTACTACACAGACCAATGACATATTTTGCGTAAAATTTTCATAATAGATTGATGTAGGTCTCAATTTTTTTTTTTTTTTCAATTTTGTTTTATTACAGAGGTTAAAGAAGTGTAGTCATTCTACAAGACCATTTAAATTAATTTGATTTTTCCATTTGATTGCATCCTGATGCTACACTTTATATAGGTATATAAAAAACATACAAAAACAAATAAAAATATTTATTAAAATATTGAGATCAAAAAAGAACAAAACTCTGTAACGTAGAAATATATTTTATGTAAATAAAACGTGTCGATACAGTTTTCTTATTTCGTAACTTTACGATACTTTTCTTAAAGTTACTTACTATGAGCCTTTTATGACAAAAATGTGGTTTAAAATTATTTTCTCAAAAGTAATAGATACATTTGACTAAAAAAAATACATACATACATATTATCACACCTGTATCCGACAGAGGTAGGCAGAGACTAAAGATATCCACTTACGATCTTTGCAGACTAAATTTTTTCAACAACTACATACATCATTTCTATTCGACGTGAATGGATAAGAGTGTATACACAAATGTCATGGTATTATAACAACGTGACATATTAATGTGTATACACAAATGGAATTTTTGGAGGGAAAGTAAATTGTCACTATGTCCGCGCTGTATTTAATTTCCAAAACTTAGGTTTTATCAAGTATTTGTG